>OX375875.1:123009825-123609825 GCA_947359465.1 Metellina segmentata
TTGCATTCTTCTTAATATTTAATAATACGAATTGTTAAAATCTGTTTCTGCATCCATTATGTAAAGCAAATGCATGTTGCTGTATTTTTTCGTACTGTATAACAGTTTCCTTGCTGTATGCTGTTTCATCCTTAAACCTAAATAATGACAATAACGACGGTCTGCTGAAAAAAAAATGAATGACTTTTCGTTATCTGATTTGCAGTTTTTGTTTCCTTGCTTTATAATGTTAATTTGAGCTCTAAATGATGTTTTCCTTCACATTGGTCCGTGTTTCTGATTTCTTTGATGTTAACGTGAATCTGATCACAGCTCACAAATGTGTTGCTTTTATAAACATGGCCGATTGCATTATAAATTTGTGATATTTCGCGGCTGTTCTTATCATAGAATGGTTTTAAGATTATCTGGTATGCTGTGATGTAGTATCGTTGAATTTCTTCACCTAAATCTTGATGACTCCCCTGACAATATCTGAGCATGACAAAGAGCATAGCAGATATTGCTAGAATTTTTTTATACTGTTCCTTCGCGTGTATACGTAATGATGTTATTTGCGTTACTTGTGTGATGATATTTTTTTAACTAAGGAAGTTATGATGACAATCGTGTCTACTCTTTTAAGCAAGGCGTTGAATAAATGTGATTTTTTTTATAAAGTGTGTTATTATGGTGTTCTTAACATTGACTATGACTACTCACTCGTATGACTCTGATGAATAAATTACTCTTCTGAGCCATGTAAAGAGCATTAACTTAGTGTATTGTGCAATTGTAAACATGTATTTGTAAAATAAGACTAGCTTTGAATTCGTACTGCGATTATATATTGGCTATGACGACATCACTCGCTCGTATGATTATCATGAATACAATACTCCTCTGAGCCCATATACTATAAGTTGTATTTATATCTTGAGGAGTGATGTAATTGCAAATGATGTCTTAAACAAGCATATGGCTGAATTCATTGTTGAAAAATCTTTTTCTGATGCAATTTTTCTTAAATCCTGAATGGTTTCATCTTGATCAAATAACATATGTACACGATCCTTAAATATTTCCTTACTTGCAATACTTGTGATGATATTATAGTTCACCTGAGTACATTGTGCTGATAAAAATACCATCACTTTATATCTGAAGTTATGCATAGATTTATTGTTCAAATTGTAAAGTCTGAAATTTTAACTGATTCGTAATTTTGCTTTCTTGAGAAACATATGACCTACTATTGCTAACTGTTCAGTGATGATAAAATTGGTCTGATTTCTTTGATTAATCTATTTCTACCAAGATCGCTGATATTGAACAGTGAAATTGTTAACATTTGTATTTTGCATCGGTACAGCAAGCAGTCTCCCGAGAGAGTGCTTCTAGAGCTGGTGCTAAAGGAAAAGATCCGACTCCACGTGTTCGGTTTGTCAATAAACTTCTTTCATTATCAAGGATCGATATTGGTTGTAGTTTTTAAATATTAGAATTGCAGGGCTCCTAACACGTCACCTTTTTATTTTTTGTCACGTTTTTGACATTTTGTCATCTTTTCAGGGGTTTTAAGTTCTTAAAGTTTATTTGAAGAAAAATTTTTGGTGCGCAGTAAAAAAAATTCATTTTCTCTAAAAAAAAACAGGGCTTGTACGAATTCAATTTCGAAATGCGCGGTACATTCGATCGCAAGAATGGATTCAAAAGCATACCGTTTCAATTGTAAAAGGATACTTCACGTTGGCAGCGGTGTATTAGCAGCAAGTTCTGGAAATTTTCTCACAGGAAAAGGCTATCAGTAAAACGAAGCGGCGAAGTTTAAGGGAAGCAGGGCCATCTGCATGTCCGACCACTCTTACCTAATTACCTAACTTGAGTTGCATTTACGACTAACGTTTTCCTTTCATAGCATTGTGTGGCGTATCATTTGGCGCAAGATAGATATCGCCGGTCAGCAGGGTCGAACAATAGGAGTAACCCCCTAGGAGGTCAGATGCTGACAGCTCGTAAATGGTGATCGATGCCAGTGGTCACTTAAAAAGGGGGATAACATCCTCCACACACAGATCTGAGGGCGGTCTCTACAGACCCGTTTTATTTTCGGATTCTGGCATAAAACGAGAATGGAGAGATCAAGAGACCGGACGGATCAAGCTGATATTAACTCAACGTTAACCCAGGAGGAGAGGTAATGCGTTTAGTACCTTTGTTATCACATGTTGCAGTTTCTTTTGTGGGTCTGATTATGTCTAGAAGGTATAGATACGTCAGGGCAAACACTGAAATGATGGTGGAATCTTCAATATGTATGATAATTTACAGGTTTTAAGGGATTAGATCATCCACCTCTCTCACATTCTAAGCGCTCGAAGCTCCCCATCAAGAACCCCGACATTCCTGTCTACGGAACGGAGGCTGCTCTCTTTGTGACACAAAAATAAGGGCATGGAAATCGTAATGGACTTCAGCTGTTTCTTAAAGGAGCCTGAGATCTGAAAGATTCCAAACCGCTCCTAACCAGAGATTGCAAAAATTTCCACCGTTTCTGTATCCAGTGGGTTAAATATTGAAGGAACGATGTGAACGTATTGAAAATCATTCTATGTTATCATCGAAGTTGATTAGTACAAATTCTTGAGGTTTTTTTTAGTGAAAGTCAGTTTTTAAAAAGATTAATGACTCATTACTTTCTACCCGAAAAAACTAATTAACATTGAGACGTGTAATATTCACACAATACATAATGCTTTTCTGAAAGGTCTAAAAGAGTTAGGAAGAGATGTGTCTGAACTAGTTTTTGCTGTTCACAGATTTTTTTAATCAGTAGCCTAAGCGTTGGTCAACATAAAACAAATTTAAGAAGACTTCAAACTTCCCACTCACCATTTCATCAAGCATTGTTCAAGCAGGTGGCTAAGCCTAAAGCCAGCTGTTGAAAGGTTGCTTGAACATTGGATTGCAGTGTGAAAGTATTTCCTTGACTACATTCCAATAAAGAAGCCAAACATGATACAAAGACCAGGCTACAAAAAAAATGTTCATTTACTTAGAAGAGAAACTATGAAGGCTGAAGTGATATTTGTCGTATCAAGTTCAAGTATATTTAATCGTGTGACCGAATTTCTTCAGAAAAAGGAACCTCTAAAACTTAACCCTTCATTCTCAACTTGAATTGTTGACAATTTTGGGTAGAATCTACAAAGAGGAATTCATTCGGGATTTGAAAATGGCTAAATTGGAAGATATATGTCCTCAGAAGCTGTTGCCTCTGGCTGATATTGTGATTGGAGATAAAAATTTCTAGAGCGCTTCAGAATGTGAAAGAGAAGGAAATTGATTTCTTTTTTTCTAAAGGCTCAGAAGCATGACATTTTCAGTGTTAAATATCTTTTAAAGAAGTCCTCCTTCAGTTCATCTCTACTTAAAAGTTTATCCTGTCTTGATTCTCTTGAGAGTCTCAGTGGCGAGAGTGTGCGACAAGTATTAGAAGTTGTAAGAGCAATTCCATGGCATGAGTGGAAATTACTCCAAAAAGAATTTGAGGAAGAAGGATCTATACTAGATTGCAACGTTTCTTGGCACAGACGCCCCGCCCTCGCGGAGGGGTAAAGGAGTAATCCGTCTACTGTTGGGTTACATGGAGAGGTTTCGAGGAGACGTCACACTTCCAATCTTCCAACTTGGCGCATTAATCTAATTTGGCCTTAAATTTAGCACGTAAATGTTTTGACAGCTTGCCTGTCAGTTGATATAAGAAAAGCATAATTATAGTAGTTTTAAGACATTTTTATACAGTTAGTAATAGATAATATCGAAAGATATTTTTTGAATTTGCAATGGCATTTGTTTAAAAGTTATTGCTACCTAAAAATTTTCAAAAAGAAGTATCTCAGGTAGCAAATGAAATTTTTAAGGTTGTCATTGAAAAATATGTATGAGGTGTGCCCCAGCGTGTTATATTACTGTTCGAAATAATATAATAGAATTTACCACAATAAATACTTGCCTGAAATTTAAAAGAAGATTGTACTTCAATTAGTTAAAACTTATATTTTAATATAAGTTTTATACTATCCTTAAAGTTGTGATTTTTCCAAAATGCTGCAATTTTGAGCTGTCACTTTTCTTGCCGGGGTGCGATATGTCGATCAATATTTCCCAGTGTAAAAATGACCTCCTGGCAATAATACTAAATATCGGTTTTCGACATTGCTCAATATTTTTTTTCTGACATTGCTCTATGAGTTTTAGGTCATTGCTCAATATTAGCTTTACGATACTGCTCGATGTTCTTTTTAACATTACTCAATATCTGCTTCACAATATTGAGTTATTTTCATTCAATATTAATCAATATACTTCTTATGGCTAATGTGATTGTTTATTTAGAGGGTACACAAGATTACAGCAATCTTAAATTTTAAGAATTCTAAAAATATTACTCATTAAAAAATATCATAATTTATAAAATTGAAGAGAACATATAATTTGTTTTTTAACTTTTAATTTTTAGAACTATATTTATAACAATTTTTGTAAGTAATGTACGTAAATATTTTTTTAATGATTATTGTTTAACATTACTACAAACTTTTAATAGAATAAAAAATGTAATAACTTTGTAAAATAAATAGAATAACCTTGAGTGTCCTCTAAATAAATCATCACATATTCCATAAATAGTATATGAACCTCCTTAAAAACCCTTATGGGAAGGTTGTATTCTTCACAATTTTATAAATTCGTGATATATATAAAATTCAGCGAAATTTAGTTAGAATCCGGAGTTAATTCCATAATTAATCACGAAATACACAAATGTAGATTCAAATTCTAACAACAAATGCAACGCACGTAAGCTGAAAGATAAGTAAATACTAAATATCTGCCAATGTCGCCAACACGAATCGAGAGCGCGCTGAAAATGCTGGTTGGCTCTTATTGGCTGGCGCGCGATTCTAAATGAAATTACTACGCTCCACGTAAAAGGCAAAATATTCAATTATTCACGCTAATTACGACAAAAAATAATTATACATGTGTGGGGTTAACAAATTAATCACATTTATAAGTTGCAGTGCCTCATTGCACTCAAATATCGGACAAGGCGCTGGGAACTATTTGTTTCGTTTGCTCTCAGCGTATTCCTATTGTGCCAAGTAAGCCTGTAACTTAGTATAGAATGAAGCCTATTGATGTTTACTGGAACCAGTTCTTCAGACTGCGAGACATTAGTGGTGTCAAAGCTAGTGAAGGCTACTCTGTCACTTTCTCATGGTAGTGCTGACATTGAACGTGGCTTCTCAGCCTCAGGAAGAGCTTTGACAGGAGACAGAGCATCAATGTCAGAACGCACACTCAATGCATTGATCACAGTTAAAAGTAGCTTGCCAAATTTTGACAATCAACCTTATATGGTGCCAATCACATCAAAGCTAATGGATATGGGAGGGGTTGCATATAAAGCATACAATGCCTATTTATCTCTCTATATTAAAAAAAAGTTACCGACGCCGCAAGATTGAAAACTGTGTTGTTTAGCTCAATTCTTAGACGGTTTCCTGAGAAAGTACTGATCAGAAAAAAACGAAATTAACGTGGTTTCTTCTTCATTGTATTCCCTGGACAATTATTAAGATTTTTTTCCGATTCGGCTATTAGTTAAGGGTTTATTAAGTGTCAAAATTGAAAGAGCGAAATTTCTTCCGCGAGTGAGCAAAACACATAAAAATTTTCAGTTTTGAGTCATGAGTTTTTTTTTTAAGAGTACCTCTGAACGTAAATTTTTGCAGCTCGTCGAGTTTTTTTTCGCAGAGTACATCAGAATGTACTCTTTCTTACGGTAGAATTAATTTAAAAATTGGTTCATAAATAAATTCGATGGAATCAAAAGTTGGTCACACAAATTTCGTATTTTTTAGTTCGCATAGCAGGATCTGCACGCAGTTGTGGGCGTATTCTTCGCTATCGGGTTTGCCAGATATCCAATTTATCGTAGCAACAATTGCCATAAAAACGATTTATTTTTATTTGGCAAGGAAAAAGGCTCGCTTTTTTTCACTTTGTACTCAGACGGTTTACGGAGACAGTACGAAGTACAGATCGTAAAGTTAAGAGATTAACACGTTTTACTTAAAATTGTACAGGGAGCAAGATGCAGAAGGTTTTTTACTGATTCTTCTATTAGTTTAGTGTGCATTTAGTGTTAAAGTAAAAAAGAGTGAAATCACTAGCAAAAGTATTGGTTTGCTCCGCAAACCAAACGGGATTACGTAGCAATTCCCGGGTGTCTGCGAAAGCAAGCGAGCAGAGGGCGAAGCCCTCGCTGTGACGTCATGGACCGGAAAGTCAAATCAGGATTGTACGAATTATTCAGATAGTTTCGCTGTCCAGGAGATGCACTCTGCGAAAGTGATGATGGTTTGGGAAGCAAACCAAATGGGATTGTGTTGCATTACCCGAGGTTGGCGAGTGTAAGCGAGCAAGGGTCGGAACCCCTTAGTAAGATATAAAACATGAGGCACAAGAAAAATTAGAGAAGGACAGGAAAGAAAAAGATAGACTGGAAGCGGAGAAAATTTTTTTAAAGCAGCTGGCAAAGAAAAGTGATAGAAGAAAACGAATGAAAACTTAAAATTATGTGTAAGGAAGAGAATGAGATATTGGACAGTGCTTCAAAATTATTAAAGGAAGCCAATGATAGGCTCAAGAAGGCGATTAAAAAATAAAGTTTTTAAGGAAGCAGCATTTGCTCAGCTCAGGCAATGATTGAAGGAGCGGCAAAAGTCTCAGATGATGCTGGTCAGCAAAGACAGACTTTACAAAATGCACATTCTTCTATTGAGAAGAAAAAGACAAAATTAATTTCAGACTTTTTCAACAAAAAAATGAGACATAATCTTTCAAAGAAAATGAAGAAATTCTTGAAGCTGTGACAAAAATGAACAAATTAAAAAATCATCATTACGATTTTTTTATTTTTATGTTAATATTTTAAAATGATGTACTTTTTAAATGAAGAAAATAAAAATAGCCTTCTAAAGAAAGAAAAAGAAAGGATAGGGATAGGGGAGGATCTTTTTATTTTCTATCTTTATACTTGAATATATTTAGCATTATTGTTATTTGTCACTTTTTTTTTGCTCGATTAGTCACTTTTTGTCACCTTTTTCTGCTTGATAAGTCACTTTTTGTCACCTTTTTGGTTATAGTCACTTTTGTCACCTTTTTAGACCTTTAAACCTGTTAGGAGCCCTGGAATTGCACTGTGTTTGCATATTTTTAATGGTGATAAATTTGCCAAATGTTTCCTATGATGTTAATCAATGTAGCTCTATCTGAATAGAATATGAAATATCATCTTTTGTTCGAATCTTTGACCTTGAATCTAAAGTCAATAATATGTGCGCTTGAGGTAAACCACGCTTTTGAAATTCAATGACATTCGCACCCCGGCAAGAAACGTGACACAACTCAAAATTGCAGAATTTGAGAAACATCAACTTAAAGAATACAATAAAACTTGTATTGAAATAGTATAAGCTTCTTTTAAATTTTGGGTATGTATTTAGGGTGGTAGCTTCTATTATATTCTACAGAATAGTACTATAACACGCTGGGGCACCTCATACATAGTTTTCAATGACGTAACATCAAAATTTTTATTTTTAGACTTGCGTCACTTTTTTTGCCGGGGTGCGATACATGTACGCAATAACAATTCCAAATATATGATGATTTCATGTTAAAGACTCGAACAGGCCTTTGTTCAGGACGTTGAAAATGTTGCATGGCATTAAAATTTCAGGCTACGTTGGATTGCAAGTGAATGTAAAAAAAGGTATGATCGTCTAAATTTCCTAACCATAGCCATTGCATCTTTATAATTTTGCTGAATATAACGTGGGCTTCCTTTGAAAGTTTATGGCAATATCAACTGATTTCCTGTACGCAGACTTTCAATGTTACAATCAATAAAGTTACATTAGTTCAATCATTAAAATTTTAATTTTACCCTCCACTACTCTGAGTATTGTACACTGAAGAGCTAAAACATTATGACCACCTACTCAATAACGTGTTGCGCCTCCTTTGGCCTGCAAAACAGCTGCAACTCGCCTGGGCATAGATGCCACAAATTCTTGGTACATGATTGGAGATAGGTTGTACCAAATGTCTAAGCAGCGGTCAAACAAAGTCGAGATATTCGGACATGGTGGTGTTTGAGCACTGAGCTGCCGCTCCATGACATCCCAAATGTGATCTATCGGATTAAAATTCGGCGAGTTAGGTGGCCAGGACATTAAGTGGAATTCATCCTCTAACCACTTCAACACAATCTGAGCCTTGTGAAATGGGACGCTGGAAGATTCCATTTCCAGTTGGGAAGACAGACGCCATGTAAGGGTTGTAACGTCGTGGGTATAGGCTGCGTGGCAAGTGGCTTGAAGATAATTAAAATGACATTTAAAATTACAGCACATTTAATTAAATTTAAGAAGAATACATATATGTTAAAGGTTTTTCGAGGCTAATAGATACTGTACAATTTTGGGTTTCAGTCCCGCGGCCTCAATCCGGAGCAGAGTCCTGCGTCCGCTAACGTTCTGGTTTTCTTCGATTCTCCCCTTCTCGAGAGAAGACCCCACACGTTCTTCCGAAGCCGCTCCAGTTCAAAGAGAAGGGGATAACCCCCATCCGGTCATAAACTCATGGACCACCATGAAAGCTGTGGTCAGAGGGACCTCCCAGCTGTAACGTTACAGCTTCCCCCTTTTAGACAAACTTTTTTCTATTAGATCAGGAAAAAGTTTCAGCTTGATGCCAATGCAATCTACAACTAAAGTTCCTGAAACACATGTATGTTCACAGCACAAAGTATCTTTGTCATATAAGGTTGCGACATTTGACATAACTTTAACATTTGAAAACCTACAAAAATTAAAAAAAAAACCTACGGATAAACAATTTTAAGAAATGCTACCCAGTGCAGTTACCTGTAAAGGATTAAATTTAAATCTATCAAACACACTTATATGTGTAAAATTTCATGAATAACTAAAATTTAGACACGTAGTCTATTTCTTTAACACAAAAAATGCAGTTATGGCAATAGATAATCATTTGTTATACAACACATAAATAAAACTAACAAGGCCTATAAAACCTTAATTCCTTGCATTAAAACCTAATCGGACACAATTACTCAGTTATTAAAGAACTAAGCAAACAAGGAATAATATACACAACTACTTATTAATCAAGAAAATTATTTCTCAAATATTTCTTTAGCATGTAACACAATTATCATTTATATTGCATAATCACAATTTCGGACCATTTTATGTGAAAGCTATTCATATATCTTAACACAAAAGGACTTAACTATTTATATATATATATATATATATATTACAACAATTCACTGATAAATGCAATTCATTCCTATATACAAAAAATCTTTTTCAATCAACATAATTGAAACATCTGAAAACCAATACCTTTAGGTTCTGACACTTTAAATTCAAAAACAACTCCACACATTAACTCTACTGTTAACTCAAAAAATTAAAAGTCTGTGGGCGAAAATCCCAAACGACTAAATATTTTTGATAGGATTCTTGTGTCGGAAACTGAATCCATTTCAATCATCGCAACTTTATGATAACTTCCTACTATACACGTGTTCGAAAAGAAAAGCGAAGTACGCTTTTTAACTTCATTCTTAGGAAGTAAAACAATCGCATCGATGTGCAATTTTGACAGAACCTCCTGAATTACAGGTACAATTTTAAGTGGTTCCTTTTCCCCTTCATTGGGCTTCCCAGCCCTTCGACACTGGTCAAATGTCGGGACAAAAATTTTCAAGCCTCTAAAACAATCGGGCATTATCGAGTAAAAGTATTTCGATAGTTCAACTTTGGATTCAGTGCCACCCAAAGGTGCCAACGAATCCTCGGGACACACTTTATACTGCGTCTCCTCGGAGACAGACAACAATTTCTTTGAATTGCCCAATCTATACTCTGGTTGTTTTAGCAACAACACATTTTCCATGCCATATGTCCATTTTTTCGAAGATGGAGCACTCCCTTCCATAAATCCAAACACCTCCTTCAAACCCTCACTACTTCGTTGACCCCTTTTAAAATCCTCGTGACTTATCTTAAGTAAAGATAATTCAGGTGCATTGTTTTCCACTTCTGGAATTTCTATTAGCTCCTCAATATTTGGCGAAGTTCCTACTTTGCCCTTACCATCGGTATCCCAATAACCCGTTGTAGTAATTTCTTTGGAGACACTGTTGTGATACTCCGTAGGACCCGTTCTATTTTTCTGCCCTTTCGTCTCACATGGTCTAATTACCCTATCTTCGCTAGACACTGCCTTTTCCGTTTCGATGTTTCCTACACTTTTCTCCTTCTGCATTTGTAATTCTCGGAATTTTATAGCATACTTGGACTTCGTCTTTTCAGCTTTTTCCCGAGCAATTTTCAGTATCTCTCCTGCTATTTCCAACTCTCGTTCAGTTTTTTTAAAAACTCCTATCACATCTCCAAACTTCCTTTCCGCTACTGTCCGAGAAACCGTAAGACTAATTTCCCACTTCCTTTCAGCGAACTTTTGACTCCACTCAGCTTCTATAAACCTCCCTTCAGCTACTCTCAGCTCTTTTGTTTCATTACTAATAGTTACCACTAAATCTTCGACAAATTTAGCATCGTATAATTTACAACCTTCTATTATACTTTTCAATTGAAACATTTTAGGTTCTCGAGGAACCTCTTCTCCTAATTCCGTTACCAACCAAATCAAATCCTCCTTCCTAGCCTTCCAAAGAAATGCCATTTTTTTACTTACAAAAGATTTGCAAAACACACTTTAAAAAATAACCTTTCACATATATCGACACAATTGGAATAAAATAAAAAAATACTCAATGTTTCCACAATAACAGTTTCACAATAAATTTCAGTTTAATTGCAAAAAGTAGTAGAATCAAAATACTCTTCCCCAACAAGTAAATGCACTGTTCTAACTTTAACAAATTACTCAAATTTGGAAAATTAATTGCAATGAAATTTAATCACAACTAATGTACGACAAAGGTACTTACGTGACTTGACGTGATGTCTTGTAGTTGGTTTGGAGTACTATATAATCCACAGATCGCGCGCACACACACACACACACTTTAAAAAAATGTTGTTTCAGCACAGCACCAGAACGGGAACAGGGCGTTCATTTATATGTCAGGATGACACTGGAGACACATTCCACTGGACGGGATAACCGTCAATAATCGAGAAAAAAAATTTGCTTTTGGTCAGGATGACCATCAATATCGTCTATATTAAATTAGGTCAGGGTGACCATAAAAACAGAACGCAGTTCCTTTGGTCAGGTTGACCAGCAAAATCCGCTCGAAGCTCCTCTGGTCAGGGTGACCAGCTAAATCAGAATAAAGCTCCTCTGGTCAGGTTGACCAGCAAAATCCGCTCGAAGCTCCTCTGGTCAGGGTGACCAGCTAAATCAGAATAAAGCTCCTCTGGTCAGGTTGACCAGCAAAATCCGCTCGAAGCTCCTCTGGTCAGGGTGACCAGCGAAATCCGTATCTTTTTAGGTCAGGGTGACCATCAGCTATCCTTTGGTCAGGTTGACCATCAAAAAAAACGAAAACCGCTCGATAGGGACTGAAACCTAATGCTGGGAATTCTTATCCCTTCGCTGTGCACCAAATACAAGTGCTGTAACGTCGTGGGTATAGGTTGCGTGGCGAGTGACTTGAAGATAATTAAAATGACATTTAAAATTACAGCACATTTAATTAAATTTCAGATGATTACATATATGTTAAAGGTTTTTCGAGGCTAATAGATACTGTACAATTTTGGGTTTCAGTCCCGCGGCCTCAATCCGGAGCAGAGTCCTGCGTCCGCTAACGTTCTGGTTTTCTTCGATTCTCCCCTTCTCGAGAGAAGACCCCACACGTTCTTCCGAAGCCGCTCCAGTTCAAAGAGAAGGGGATAACCCCCATCCGGTCATAAACTCATGGACCACCACGAAAGCTGTGGTCAGAGGGACCTCCCAGCTGTAACGTTACAGGGTGCAACTGACCCGCAACGATGTTCAGATAGTTCGCAGCGTTCATGGTCTGTTCTACCACAACTACGGGTCCCAGAGTCGCCCAAAGCATAATACCGCCACCACCACCATGTGTATGACCTGCTGTACAAGAGAGGAGCAACTGTTCGCCCGGTAGACGGCGTACCCTGACATGACCATCGACCTGATGAATGAGAAATCGAGATTCATCTGACCAGGTGTGGTGAAGGCTTACCCTTCCCCACATGTTATAATTATTTTCCATTCCACCCCGGATTTTTTTGGAAAAGGAACGAGAGCAAGAATTAGATTCCCTGTAAAGTTGTTTTTGTCAATCCCATTCCCAGCTTCCTAACAACGAAAATATTGAAAGCAGACATTGGTTTCTCAGGTTTTTTCCCTTCTTGGAATTCTGGTATGAGTGCTTCCTTGATTAGGGCACAGCGACCCCTCATCATTCTCACGGTCTCATCTATACCTTGTTCACCCTGACTGGACAATTGGTAACCTTCCAAGGTCAAATCCACCCCACTTAACCTTCAACGTGACACTTCTTAATTACCGGAAGATGTTGGCGTGATTTGGCCCTCTTCTTCCTGAGGTTTTTTAACATTCCGTTGGGATAAAGGAATAACCCAGGTTGTCTTTCTCCCGCTTGCTATATGGAAATTATTGGCGTTAATTTCCCCCTCGCATTGGGGTGACCTTCGTTTTTGGCGATCCCGGAAAGAAGACGTAGGGACTGGTTTTCTCTGCTTAGGAACCCCCTCCCCCCTTTTTTCAGTGACAGAGATAGGACTCCTTTGCATTGCAGCGGTTTTTTTCACTCCAAAAACTGACGATCTTCTCGTCTCCTTTTTTGAGATTGAGTTAGAGAGACGAGACTCCTTAGCTTTGCGGCGGGGTTTTCACCCAAAAACTGATGACCTTCTCGTTTTCTTTTTTTGAGATTGAGCGATCCTACTCCTCGGATTCGCGGCGGTTCTTTGACCCCAACAACTATGATCTTCTCGTCCAGCTTTAAGTTAGAGCTGTAGTTTACTGTTTCGCTTCGCTGCTCTGACATCACCCCAAAACTACGATTTCTTAATCGTTCAATATTAAATGAATGCGTCTTCATCTGTATTGCTGTTCTTCCGAGCCACGGAAAACTCCAGATCCTCCCCTGTTAGATTTCATTGAAATCTTTGGATTTGGACTAATCAATTCCTCAAAGTCTTTCTCGGGTTCTCGTAGCCGATCCGATCCCCTGATGAGGAGCCATGGACACTCTCTGAGGTAAATAAGGACGTCTCTTCCATAACACCGGCATCGAACTCGACCAGTGACCAGCGATTCCTTCGACGTTGAATAAATAATTTTGTTGACTCTCCAGTATTTGCGTCCCGACTTTTCTTCGTGGTTGATTTATCCATGTCCAGGTTTTCCCACAGCATCAACTTCGAGGAAGGGAAAGAACATCATCTGGTGAGTCCACCTTCATAAACTCTTTTATTTTAAACGACAGACGTCTTACCGATTTTGCCTTTGCCTTTCACGAGTCATTTTCTTTTAACCACTTACGGCCAATATATTATGTCCAGATAACCTATATAGGAATTTTGATCACGAACCTGTGTTATTCATTCAAAATAACCACCTTTTCAAATCCGAATTACACCATACCAGGCAACTCTCTTCCACTCATCCATGGTCCAGTCTCGATGTTCCCGTGCCCACTGTATGCGTAGTGGACGATTGGTGAACAGGGGCACACAAGTGGGACGTTTGCTGCACAGTACCATATATTTTCGCTACTTTCTGTTACAACCGTTATATCTACAGAAAAAACTATTATTTTTTAAATTAAAGAACATCACTGAATACATTATATTACACTCTTTCTTATGGTACAATTATTTTAAAAATTGGTTAATAAATAAAATCGATGCAATTAAAAGTTGGTCATACAATTTTCGGAACTTCCAGATCGTAATTTCCGATACAAAACTAAAACTGTCATATCTATATCGTATTACTATTAGTTATTAATTTTGAAATATCACAGTATACCTCAGAATGTACTCTTTCTTACGGTACAATTATTTTTAAAATTGGTTCATAAATAAATTCGATGCAATCAAAAGTGGGTCACACAAATTTCGTATTTTTTATTTCGCGAAGCAGGCACGCATGTGAGGGTTGTATGTTTCGCTATCGGGTTTGCCAGATATCAAATTTATCGTAGCAACAATTGCCATAAAACGATTTCTTTTTATTTGGCGAGGAAAAAGGCTCGCTCTTTTAACTCTGTTTTCAGACGGTTTACCGAGAAAGTACAAAGTACAGATCGTAAAGTTTGGAGATTAACACGGTTTACTTAACATTGTACAGGAAACAAGATGCAGAAGATTTTTTACTCATGCGGCTATTAGTTTAGGGTGCATTAAGTGTTAAAGTAAAAAAAAGTGAAATCACTTGCGAAAGAAGTATTGGTTTGCAAAGCAAACCAAACGGGATTGCGTAGCAATCCCCGGTAGTCGGCGAGTGTAAGCGAGCAGGGGGCGAAGCCCTCGCTGTGACGTCATGGAATGGAAAGTGAAATCAGGATAATACGAATTATTCAGATAGTTTCACTCTGCGAAAGGAATGTTGGTTTGCGAAGCAAGCCAAATGGCATATGTAAAAGGAGTGTTGGTACCAAATGGGATTGCGTAGCAATCCCCGGGGGTTGGTGAGCGTAAGCGAGCAGGGGGCGGAGCCCTCTAGTAAATGTAAAAAAATAATAAGGAATGTTTGAAAGTGTCCTTACTGAAGGGATGAATTCTTCCGACTTTTGTAGGTATTTCCGACTTTTCACATATGTTTGAGAAAATGTCCGATTTTTATCATTTTTTACGAAAAATTTCCGATTTTTGCCCTTTTCTGTCTTCTATAAATGTAAAATGCACCAAATGAGACATATATCGCCAACGTTGCACTCCTAAATTTTTCAAGCTGACAAGTCTTGCAAATTCCTTTTTGAAAAGAATCTTTGAGAGAAGCTTATTCGTTTAATGGCAAACCTGGAGAACTTGGATTTTGAACTAGTTTGCGTATGTTATTGTATATTTCGTAGGTAAAGCTACGGTTTCCTAAGAAAGCGGAGCCGTTATCTAGCGGCTGTGAAACGTCATGATGCGGCGGAAAAGGTATAAATGAAATATTTTAAGTTGATCAGCTTTTAATGTGATTTTTCTTTCAACTAGAAAATAAGATGCTCGGTTATTTCGTCTTTTATCATAACCTCGGCAAGCGGAAACTTTAAATTTTCATTTTGAACATTCTAGAAAGTACTTTCAAAATCCGTTAAAACTTCTTTCTTTGGCGACTTTAGAAGTGCGCCAAGGCGGTGGCCACCGTTTTAAACATAGACTGCAGCTATTTTTTGCACCGGAAATTTTCAAAATGATGTTTCTTTTGAGGGCAATATTTATGATTGTTTTAAAAAGTTAAAATTTTCCTTGGATTATACGAGTTATTAATTTCAAGTTTTATTTGATTTAATTTGAAAATAAGAATATTTACCGGAAAATATAGATATTAGAGATTTTGAAAAAAAAAGTTATTTTATATTCTAAAATAGGTTGTAAATTTAAACTGAATTAAGTTATATATTTTTTTTACCACAATGGTACAGCTTCAGTCTACGCTTATAGCGGTGGCAACAGCCTGCCCTTTGTGCACTTAAGTCGCCAATGAACATATTATTTCAAATGAACCAATGAAATCAAACGACAGTTTTAAGGAATTTGAAAGAACTTAGTGGAATATTTAAACTTTACTTGCCCAGGTTGTATTAAAATCCGCTATAACCGATATGCAGATGGGTTACCTTAACCTGTCATTACTCGCTACTAGAAGTGCGCCAAAAAAAGCGCCAAGTCCGTTGCCACTGCTATAAACGTGGACTGAAGCTGTACCATTTTTATTTTTGGTGTCTACTTTTTTTTCACATAAAATTTAATATAAATTTAATAAAAAATAGTATTTACTTGATTTATTCTTTTGCATCATAGCATTTTTATTTCCTGTTAATATCATTTTTTTTATCAAGGTTTTGGAAAAATTGCAACTGTTGTGTCCCTTTTTAAACAATTTATTTAGATAAGAAAAGGGTTCGATGAAGGGAATACAACTAGACCTTACAAAATCATATTAGTGGTAGTATCGCTATGGAATTGCGTTTTGTTGAAAAATCACTTAGCCCTGATCACATCAGGTAGGTCAGAAACATCGATATCTTTACACATTATTAATTTGTTACTTATGTAAGCATTTGGAGGAGCACAAGCTGTTTTCGTACTCCGACATCCAGATGAATAAGAGAACAGTTCAAATGTTAAAGGGTGACTAAAATTCACCCGATTATTTATTAAATAAAAAACAATTTATAAATTATTCCATGTTTACATACACTAGAGCATTTCGTAAAGAACATAATTATTAGTACGGCACAGCACTTGTAAACGTAACTTTAAAAGACAATAGAATAATAAAAGGAAAACGAGCTCGTATAGCATAATTAATTATAACACATAATTATAACCAATATTAATTATGAAATGATGGATTTAGATCCAATTGAAGACTCAAATTGGTAAGTATTAATACGTTGATTTAATTTCAATTTGAGACTCGAATTGTTGGGTATCGAAACGTTTATTTAGGCATAGCCTTCTGGACGGAAGGAATAAACCCATGAAGACGGATGGTCGACGAAAAATCCTTAATCAGGATTAGTTCATATCAGAGATATAGAACTATATTTAAAATAAAAAAGGAAAGGGGCGAATTTCGTTATACATCACCAAGCATTGTAGAAGGATATCGAAAAAACATTCGACGGGGGGCCTCCACGCCGAATCCAAACGACGCTAAAAAAGCAAGACCACCGAACACGTTGGAGACCGGAACAAGAAGGAAGATTCCAGTTGTAGTTTAGTATTTGCGCGATTTTTCTGCACGCTCATTGGTCACCGAACGAAGCGGAAATTGTGATATCAGAAGCTACTCGAATATTCCAGAAGGTTGGAAAGGCGGGATTTTTAACGTTGCCACTGGGGCGTTTGGCGATGAAAAACAATGTAATTGAATTGGGGCTTGGAAGAAGCACCGCGTTATTTGGGCATAACACAACTCTTAAAAAAATCTCCCCAGTTGTGAGATGTTCAAAAATTTTCATAAAAATAACCTTTTCAACTTCATGCAACTTATTTATTATACTGTTTACAGAGTTGCCAATAATTTTTTTCTTTTACAAAATTTGAATTTACACGTAAGGTGCCCCTTCCCCCTTTTCCAAAGACAAATTTTATTGTTTATAGTGGACTTTGTAGAGCTTTTAAGCAAAATAATAGGCAAAAATACATGCTTATCATAAACACATATTCTGTACTAGTGGTGCAGCCATGGGAGGTTATAGGTTAACCTCAATACTTCCAAAGACAAATTTTATTGTTTTTAGTGGACTTTATAGGGTTTTGTCAAACTGAAAATTTGCCTACCCCCTCAGAAAAAATTTCTGTCTGCACCACTGTTGTGTACACACATTAGTACACAAATATAGTATTCTTATCCAGCTATTTTCGTAGTTCAAAATAACGTTGCGTAAGTTTTCCTCTTTTTTACATTTTGACTTTTCACCACTGTAAAATAAAAGTGCATAATGTGATGAAAATGAACTTTCTGGTTCTCCATTCTTAGCACTAAAGTGAAACAAAAATAATGCCACAACACATGCTATAATTATGCAGTATCAGCAGAAAAGACCGAATTTAAACATCTGCTTCAATCAAGGTCACTCCTTATTAGTGGTTATATATATATATATATATATATATATATATATATATATATATATATATATATATATATATATATAATTTGAGACTATTGGTTTCTTAAAAACTCTTTAAATGGAAGCAATAAGACATCACGTTCTTCTTCTCGTAAGCAGTTTTATCGCTGATCGGGTTGTAATAGCTATCAAAACTGAATAAAACACGAATATTCAAGACATTTGTGAATGAAAAGGATAAATCTATGTTTTACTCTATGTATAGGTAAGCCATTAGTAGCTGGCTACCGATAAATATTTCCATGGTAAATCTTTCAATTAATGCACAGTTTTTGATAGAAGTGGTAGGAAAGGTTTCAGACCTTAGAAATATTTTATATTTACCAATACACTACAACTCAAAACTGCAAAAATCAGTCGTCTCTCAAATGTTCAATTGTTGAAATGGTCATTAGTTACATATCAAGTGCTACATTTAGATTCTTTGCCCTTCTCTTTTGAGACATGTAGAGAGTTTTACATTTGCAATTAGCTTTCTTTTATGCCATTTGAAACTGTTAAGTCTAATTTCAAATTACATTAACAAACGCAATGTAATTAGAGAAGCATATTTGTTCATATAACTTCTCTATATACAAATTTGTAATAATGAGAAGTTGGTGAAACAACAGTCAAAGAATTAAAAGATTTTTCCCTGGATAGATTGGATTGGATATGGTTTTGTGGCATTGCGTCCTCTTGGGACATATGCCAAACTCAAGATAAAAAATTATATATAATCTAATAATAAAATGAAATGAGTCATTTCATAATAAAATGAATACTATATAAAATTATTTGGATGAGCATTCTCTTCAACCATGTTTTATAATTGAAGAGCTGAGTGGATGAACATGTTAAGTGACATTTAAAAAAAATGGAGATTTCCGTGTTATAGAACATGTTAAGGACTGCATTAAATATTGGACGTTCATTGGTTCAGCCAATTCTTATTATGAGGCGATTTTCAGTAGAAGAACATGTTATGTACACGGTTTTCTGCTATTTCATTAGTGGAAGAACATGTCAAGGGCATTTACCATCTTCTTCCACAAGAAATGCGTTGACCTTGAGTAACATAACATCTTCTTCCACTACATCGGTTGTCCGACATGCAGGAGTTTGCTCGGCCATAACGTTCCTTCAGCAATTTAGCTCAAAGTGTTAGGTTTAAAACGAGTGAGAACGTCTGCAGTGGCGGATCAAGTCAAGTGGGGGCCCCAAGCGGTCAAATTTTCGGGGCCCTCTAAAGTTAGAAAAACTTTCAAGAAAACTCTCATTAGTTTTTTTCAAAACATAAAAGTAATCAAAATTTTATACAATAACTCGTTAAATAAATTAATAAAAAAACATATTTTTTACATGAATTTCCGTCTTGCTTTATTTCTAGCGAATTCATCAATTATTTTGGCAGCGTCAATTCGGTTTAAAATTTCTTGCTCTATATACAGAACTGCTATATTAATTCATCTTTCTTCTCGCATAGAACTCCTTAAATAGTTTCTTACACGCTTTAAAACAGAAAGCGATCTTTCTCCTGATACATTGAATAAGGGAATTGTTAAAAACATTTTCAATAATATTTCAACTTTCGGAACTGTGCAAGAATTTTTATTGGCAGCTCAATAGATGTCTAGTGTGGTTTTTATGGTGTCCACGATTTATTTTAGAAATGTTAAAAAACAATCAAATTCATCTTTAAAAGTATAAGCATGAATGTCATATTTGTAAATATCCTTCAACTTTTTTTACAGTGTTCGTTTTTTTCTTCCATTGATAAATCCCAATTAAAAAATATTCGAAAAGGTTGCACAACAACTTGATGCGTCTGAGTTGTTTGAGAAAGTTCTGCCTTGGTGTTATCACATTTCTACAATTATAAAAGGTAGTGTTTGTTTGTCTGTTTCTTGCCACAAAATCCTGACCATTCTATGGTTCTATTTTGCAATTTTTGGGTCGCGGCGAATTTTAAAATTCAATCTAAAAGATTTTAAAATGAATTTAGTCATTTTATTCTCTACCTGGTTCTTTAAACACGTTTCGTCCGGACGAAAGAAGAATTACCCCAATCTTGACTTTTCTACCCATGCCATCTTGCAATTAGCCTTGGAACCATGCAAAGTTTTTCATCGCCCCGTAGAACGCTAAAAAAACTATTTTTTTTTCGTTTCCGCTTTGATTTTGCGCGGCTGCGGAGCCCTTCGCTTTAAAAAAAAAGAAACATATTACATTTCTAGTCCCATTCCATTTCCGCTTTCTACGAGAGCAAGAAATAAAAAACATATTGACTGGGTTGTTAAGTTTTTTTTTTCGTAAAATCAAAATTGCTAAAGATGGATAAAAAATGTCAACGGATTTGAAATCTGCGGAAAATTTCACTTTAGATTGATACCTAAAAATATGATTTTCTTTAAATAAATAATCTTTAAATTGATAATATCTTCAACGGATTTGAAATCTGCGGACAATTTTACACCAGATTAATACCTTACACCACGGGCACGGGCAACGCCTGACTAGCCATGCAGTGGTTATTGTGACATAAATGAATGGGCTATAAAGTGTTCTCTTATTGTAAATTCATGTGTCCGACTTCTTTGTTTTCATCAAAAAACATTTTTCTCTTTTGTTGTTCTTCCACATTAAATGATAGCCCTGAAAAATAAGTTGCCTGTTTTTAAACTTTTTCAAATTTTTCTCTGGAATTATTGATAAAATTTTCTATGACTTCAGTAGGACAGATCCTTTTAATAATTCGCATTCCACTGATTGCAGTGATTTACTAGTAGCATTTATTCTTTGTAAAATAGTATTCCAAATAACTGTCATCATGGGGATTTCATATTTTCCCATTTTCGTCAGAAGTGAAGTCGCCTCCACTGGGGTAACTTTTTTTTTCTGAATTACAAAATCCAGTTAAAGCCTTTTTTATATGTGTTAAAACAAGTTTTATAGCACAGCATCTGCTCTTGCTGACCATCTTGTTTTTGAAACTTTTTTCACTGCACTTAAAGACGCACATTGTAAAGATGGTGCCACAACTTTCCTCCAACTATAAAAAAGAGGGGTCATTCCATGTGAAAACACCCATTTTGAGAAAAAAAAATGTTGCACCATAGTCATGGATTTTTTTTTTCTTTCTTTCAAATTTTAACCATAGATAGACATGGCATAGAGACCATTAGATCTTAATTTATTAAATATTTTTTCCAATATTAGACGAGATACGATACTTAAAAAATTGGTCAATTTTACGAATTGGCGGCCATCATGGATTTGCCACACTGTCTATACAGGGCGCTAACTATAGAACTAATAATTGAAATTTAGTAATTTTTCTCCCAAAAGGAAGCCATTTATTTCAGTTTGAACGTTTGAAACCCATGTCATTAAAATAGCTTTTATTCAAAAATTAAATATGTGCTGCACGCTCTGAATTTTTCTCAGATTAAATTACATATGTTAGTTAATACTTCTTCTAAGTTAAAGAGAAAAATAAGAGGGTTCATTTTTTTTATAGCCCTTTAAAGTCGACTGTTTTTAAAAGTGAGTTTTCCTCTTTACATGTAAAAATATCCACTAAAATGTTGAAATATCCACAAAAATGTAAAATTACCACTGGTTTTGTATTTTATGTACACTCCTGAAATAAATGGCTTGCATTTGGTATCAAAATTACCAAATTTGAGCTATTAGTTCTATAATTAGGGCCCTGTATAGACAGTATGGCAAATCCAAGATAGCCGCCATTTTGTAAAAATGACCAATTCTTAAATTGTATCACGGCTAATATTGGACAAAATATTTAAAAAAAATTGAGATCTATGGGTTTCACTGCCCTGTCTATATATGGTAAAAAAAAATCCATGACTATGGTTCAACACGCTTCAGGTGTCCCCATATAGAATGACAAAAAAAGACATTTTAAGACCTCGGGGCCCTTTGGTATTCCGGGGCCCTAAGCGGCCGCTCAGTCCGCTTACCGCTTAATCCGCCACTGAACGTCTGTGGCAAGAGTGTGTATCGACTCGCCAAAAAGGTTGTCGCGAACAACTGCGAACTAGACTTAATTATTTTGCTGACTGTAGGTGTCGGCACTGCTGCGAAAACTAACCTTTGTTTTTGAACTCCCTTTTGGCGGCAGATTGTGTTATGTCACGAGAGCTGATGCTTGCCAACATGATAATGCTTAAACATGTACATATTTTTGTGTAAATATTTAATGATATCAATAAATGTTTTAAGTTTGTAAATATAAAAAGGCCTTTTGCTTTCATTGCTAATTTGTGAGTATAGATTGCTGTAAAGTATAAAACAGAAGTTATTCTCATTCAACGACCCGGGTTAAAGTAGAAGTTGAAGCAAGACAAGTGAAAAAGAAGGTAAGGTAGATTAATTACCTTTCCTAATAAGTATTGTTTTCAACAAAGGTGCTCCGACAAACGAGGGACGAATTGGCGAGCGGGAATTAGCTCCGCTAGGGTAATATTGTAACTTTGTTGGTCCACTTCCTCTTTTGGGAGCCGAATAAACGGTATAGTGGTTAGGTATTAGCCTCTTGATCGGAAGGTTCCTGGTTCGAATCCGATTTTGGGCATGGATGTCGGTAAGCGTATGGTGTAGAGGCGGCTGGTGCACCTTAAATCTGTTGTGGCTGAAAGTCCTCATGTTGGGTTCGTGTGGAATTCTGGATAGTGGGGTGCCAGCTCAGGTGTTGCCTCGTCATCTAACCGTGGTTCAAAATTACGAGATGTTCTCCTCGGATCTTTCCCTTGAGGGATTGATCCCGGACCGTCGTCAATGGCCCGTTGTGCTTCTCTAGTACGACGTTAATTAAAAAAATTACCAATTATTCCTCTTTTGGGAAGTTGTTCACAGCTTTCAGATATTTTATTTCTATTTCAGATGAGTGGCAATTCCTGTAACTGTTAAAATCTTTATGAAACACCTTTTTTTTTATTTTACTTGCATAGTATAGTTTACATATTGTGTACTAAAAAATAGAGAGAGCTAAGCATAGCTCCTTAAGTGTAATAGTGCTTTTTACGTGTATTTGGTGTTAGTAAGTGCAAAAGATAAGCCTCAACAGTTTAAAGTTGCTGAGTGTATTTATAGAGATATATTTTCTTCCAAGTTTAATTTATCTCTTGGTCGTCTCCGAAATGATACATGTAGCACTTGAGCTTGGAGAGGTTAACGTTAGTCATGTTGGAAGCTATGAAGTAGTGTTAGAAATGCAGAAATTAAGCAAGCAGTTGGCGAAACAGACTTCAAGTGACGTCGCATATATCACACTTGACTTACAGCAAACCATGCCGCTCCCAAAAATGTTATTTTACAATCTCGGAGTACACATCGTTACTGAGTCAAACGAAGCTCCTCATTTCTCAACTTGGAATGAGGAGGTTGCATGTCGGGGAAGTAATAAGGTGGCTAGAATTCGACGATTCTTTGAAGAGTAAAGATCACCTTAGTATTTGGACAGACTCTTGTTCCGGCCAAAACACGAATTCCACCATGCTATTCCCTTACCAATATCTGATTCTTAAAGGATATTTCAAAGTGATTTAACACAAATTTCCGGAAGTGGGTCATTCGTATCTTGATACCGATCGAGATTTTAGAAGAATCTAAAAGAATTTAAGGAAACATGAAACCGTGATATCATACGGAAAAGTGGCAGAAACCATTGCGTCACCGATATGACATCTCACTTTAGAAATTTCCATGATATCCAAATTAAGCTCAAGTTGATAAATCGAAAAAAGAACGTCCTCAACAAAAAAGTGGCATTCAGTGACCAAGTGAAATGGATTCGGGTAGAAGAGTTTGGTTCGTACCTCTACAAGGACAGCCATAATCCAAATATACCGTTCAAAAAAGTTGAATTGCTGAAAAAAAAATCGGAATGGAAGAACATATGTCGAGGAAGGTAATATAGAATTGGAAAGGACATCAGAAAATAGAGGAAAGCTAAAGCTAGAAAAGATTGACAACTTAAACGGCAGCTTCTTTATATTAGAAATGAGTTTCGATATTTCTATGAATATTTAATTCAAAAAGGAAAAGAGAAATATTAATTATTTATTAACTTTTAATGATTTTGCAATTTAATGCATAGATTTTACAATAATTTTTGCGTTATGGTTGTTTATTGACTCGCACATTCACAAAATAAAATAAACTTCTTAAATAAAATTTTTTCATTTTCTTTCACAAACTGTGGTAACAAATATATCTTTAATATTACAGAACTTGGATTAATCATTAGTCTACCTTCCATCCTTAAATGTGTGTATCTCATGAACAAAGTAATCAGAATGATAATATAGAGTCGGTTATGCAGATAACATGTTCTTTCACAAAATTAGAACCACTTCCTTGATATGTGAATGGAAGTAGATGTCATGGGCGACAAAATGTGGAAAATCATCTCTAATCAGACAAACTACATCGCCTACGACTACGTGAATGAAAACACAATTTTTTGAACGTTATTTCTTCATAACATGGCCGGAAAAACAGGAAATAAGTGAACTTATAAAAAAAGGGCATCCTGGTAACTTTAAAGCTGATTATCTCAAATTTACTAAACTGTCACTTAACATGTTCATCCACTCAGCTCTTCAATTAAGGTATACGAATTAAAAATTTTAAGTCGTTGACTATTAAAATGAGAGCATTCTATTAAAACGTGTTTTACCGTTAGTGGGCAAATGCAGTAATTGCAGATAGGATGATCTCCGAGGAGGAAGTGTCTATGGGTTATCTGCGTATGTCCAATACGGAAGCGTGTTATTACTACCTGCTGTCTTCTTAAAGGTAGCGATTTCCATCCAGATATATACTGCTGTTTGTAAAAAATGCAACACCATGAAGGAGTCATCAGAAATAAATGAAATTTAAAACACAAACGGCTTGTATTAGTACACATAAATGAATAAATTTTCAAAGCAAAAAAACAATATTAAGTGTCCAAAATCAGTATTTGGTGTAGCTACCACGCGCTGCAATAAGTGCTGCTATACGACGTGGCATGGAGTGAAACAGCTGTTGAATGTCTGCTTGTGGAAGAGAATTCCATATTGTTTGTATGCGCACTAGGGTGGTTACAAGGTATATGGTGGAAATTTTTTTACGCCTAATCTCCGATGGCACCCCCCTAAAATTTGCCAATAGGCTAGAAACTGTGATTGGCAAAGTTTTAGCTCAACCTAATAGTATTAACCCGTACCTCATTGAGGTTAAAGTTAAGAAAAACAGCGATTTTTAGCAAAAAATCGTAGTTTTTACGCTTTAAATTCGAAACTATTCTTCCTAAAAACCTGGTTCTTGTCTAATTTTATAGGAAATTTTACTGACTTGAAGTTTGATATCATCCGCTTTTTTTGCTAAAACGGATAGAATGGTATTTAGCATTTTACAGGTAAGGTCGTAGTGGATATCCTCATAATTGAAATTTTATGCAAAGCCCCTAAAAACATTACAATATTCAATTACATCTGCTTTTCAGATTTTTCTTTTGTATTTTTCATTTTGTACATTAAAAAGGCTTTAGTTAGAGGTATTTTTAAAAATAAATCCAACAACATTCAAATTCAAAATGAAGGAATTAGGGGTAAAGAAGAGGAAGCAAGGAGTAAAAATGACAACAAATAGTGTTGAAATGTATTTTATTAATTATATAGTTGAATTATAGATCATTATATTATTTTATTTAAATATACAAATTAAGTGGTAATTACAAAATAAGGTGTTAATGTCTTAGATATTGTAGCTTTTGAAGAGTCCGGAAAAATTTGTCTACATTCAGATACTACTTGTAAAAGGAACTGCCGTTGTTCTTCGTCTTTCGTCAAAGAGGAATTAAAGTCTTTAATTAATTTTACTTCTCTCTCAGCAGTGGCATTAGCAACCTTTAAACCGTTCACTATTTTTTTAGCTTTTAAATAATGTTGATTTTCACACCTTACATCGGGATCTTTAAAAAATCTGTATCGATTTCAAATATCTTTAAAAAATTTAGAATTCAAGCAGAAACAAAATAATTAACTTCTTTGTCCAATAATTGAACAACTTGTGGGAGATTGAGTTTTGGTTTTACATCCCTATCATCACAATCATCTTCATCATTTTCTACTTCGGACCTTAATTTTTCAACCATGCTTGTTTTGGCAGTTTTTCACAAAGTATCATCGAAAAATGAAAACGCAACTTGCTCCGAGTTCAGATACCAAAGATGATTTATTATTTTAGACAGGACCTTGTCTGCAACGTCTTTATCAATTTTCCTGTATCTAACTAAAGATTTAATAATTGTAGGTCTAGGTTGGGGGCCAAAGTGAGTTTGTGGGCATTGAACCATGCTTTTACATAAATATTGATTATAAATAAACAAATATATGCAATACCTTTTCTCTCAATAAATGGCAATTGCCATCCATCTGGCGTGATGAATAGCACCAGGTACTCTAAAAGTAATGTCTTTTTGAGGAAGACGCCCTAAATGAACTAAGCAAAGTTGGATTAATTCTTTATAATCATCCCTGTGCTGTCGGTTTATAAATTGTTCAAAAAGAAATAATGAAATTTGGTCTGGATAACTTATTTCATTTATAATATTTTCATCTTCTATACCTGTTTGTATTTCTTCTTGTCTAGCTTAGACCGCCCAGTCTGGAATTTTCGAAAAATATCTGGCTGAGCACCAGTGGATGTGCCCATTTTGCAATTAAAAACTGCTTTGTAGGCAACTTCTAAAACCTGGTGGCGACATGCTAAATACAGAAGGTTTCCTTCAATAACTGCTCTAGCAAAACGCAGATTCCCAAGGCGACCAGTATTTACTGCCGTGGTATCAAAACACATCGCCTTGATTTTCCCAACTGCCCCCCATTGATCAACTGCTGATAATACAGCTTTTGCCTGAATTATCCTCGTGCTATTTTCAAGGATTGGAACACCTATCAACTGTTCTTCATCGCCACATGTAATCAAAATCGCTATCCGCTCCACATTTTCTTCACTCAACAAATCTGGAAGCAATTTCCCATCCCAGTACACAACAGCTCCCTGTAAATCGGAATTTCGAAATCTATTTTTGATGAGATCAGTTGCGGAGTCGTATGAAACTTCTACCTAGAATTAAATTATGTGGGTCATGACCTAATGTCTGAAAAATGCTAAATATCACTTACAAGTTGTATCTGAAGTACTTTAACAAGTTGTATCTGAATGCAGGCACATTTTCAAGACTTTTTAAAAGCTACAATATCTAAGACATTATCACCTTAATTTGTAATCACCACCTAATTTGTATATTTAAATAATAATAATGTAATGTGATGTATAATTCAACAATATAATTAGTAAATACATTTGAACACTATTTGTTGTCATTTTTACTCCTTGCTTCCTCTTCTTTACTCCTAATTCCTTCATTTTGAATTTGAATGTTGTTGGATTTATTTTTGAAAATACCTCTAACTAAAGCCTTTTTAATGTACAAAATGAAAAATACAATAAAGCAAAATCTGGAAAGCAGATGTAATTGAGTATTACAATGATTTTAGGGCTTTGCATAAAAATTCACTTTTGAGGATATCTACTACGATCTTACCTGAAAAATGCTAAATACCATTCTATCAGTTTTAGCAAAAAAAGTGGATGAGATCAAACTTCAAGTCAATAAAATTCCCTATGAAATAAGACAAGAACCAGGTTATTAGGACGAATAGTTTCGATTTTAAAGCGTAAAAGCTACGATTTTTTGCTAAAAATTGCTGTTTTTCTTAATTTTAACCTCAATGAGGCACGAGTTAATATTATCAGAATGAGCTAAAACTTTGCCAATCACATTTTCTAGCCCATTGGCAACTTTTAGAGTGGTGCCCCGGTAGAAATTCGAAAATTGATTTTTTGTGACCACCCTAATGCGCACCCAAAGTTCGTCTTTTGAAACTGTAGGACGCGGATCACGAGCGAGACGACAACCAATCAAATCCCACACTTGCTCAATAGGCGACATATCCGGCAAATAAGCAGGCCAAGGAAGAAGTTGCATGTGTTGGGCTGAAAAGAAGTCTCGAACATTCCTTGCAACATGTGGGCGTGCATTATCCTGTTGAAAGATAACTCCAGGGATGCCTTGAAGGAAGGAAACTACTTCGGGCTCTAGCACTTCACGGACGTACCTGTTGCTATTCAGATTACCCTCAATTCGTAGCAGCTGAGATCGTCCATGATACGAAATCGCACCCCAGACTATAACTCCAGGTTCGGCTACTATGACGTTCAATAATGCACTCTGGAAGGCAGCGTTCACCAGCATAGCGTCTAACACGAATGCGGCCATCATGGTTCCACAAATTAAAGCGGGATTCGTCAGAAAAGAAAACTCGTTGCCAATCAGCCCGCCATGCTCTGTGCTCATGAGCCCATTGCAGATGCAGCCGTCGATGGTTTGGAGTGAGGGGGATCCTGTATAAAGGAATCCTTGCACGCAGTCCACGGTGCAGCAGACGTCGGCGAATTGACAAAGCCGACATTAGTACACCTGTAACAGCAGACCAAAGTGCTGCCAACTGCCTGGAGGAAGCTGTACGGTCATTCACCGCCATGTGGACCAGGTGTTTCTCATCGCGCGCTGACGTCACCTTCCGTCGTCCACACCCAGTTTTTCGAGTTGTTTGGTGCTCGTCGGTCCACTGCTTCCAAACTCGCATCACTGTGGAACTGTTCCGCTGCACACGAGCTGCTATTTGCGATAGGAAAATCCTCCTTCACGAAGGTCGATTAGTCTCCCCCGTTCAAACTCTGTAAGTTGTTGAAATTCCACCCTATTTCGTCGTGGAGGCATACTTAGGTCTCACTAAACGTTCACCATTAAAAAATAACCATGCACTATTTTCAACTTCCCGCTACAGCCCTCTATGTGTACGCTTTTAGCACCAGTTCAGAGGGCGCTGCTAACACCACGCATGCATGGTTGACTCTGAAACTTTACTACTTTACATAACATCCTGTAATTGACATTTGCTGCAAATTTCATTTCATTTGGATGATTCCTTCATGGTGTTGCATTTTTTACAAACAGCAGTGTATTTGGTTTAATAGCGTAAAGTTTGTTCATTACATTCTTTCTGCTAGATTTTTTTAAATTACGATATGGAATGGTATGATTAATATTATTTAAGGCCGATTTGGCGGCTTTGTCAACTATTTCTTTTCCTAATATCCCAACGTGAAATGGGATTCAACAAAATACCAAGTTAAAGTTTTTTGAAGAAAGATGATAAATTTTTTTTCAGTGACCATAAAACAATAGGATGACTGCATGATCAGGATGTTTCAATGACTGTAAAACACTTAATGAATCTGTGAAAATGATACATTTTTTAAGACACTGATCAGATATATTTTCTAATGCTTTATACATGGCCATTATTTTAGTGGTAAAAACATAACATGAAGAATGAAGTTTGACTGTGAAGGGAATCATTAATAATGAACGCAGCTCCAACATAGTTTGCCCTTTTAGATCTGTCCGGTAAATTTGTATAAAATTAGAGAATTTTTACTATATACTTTTGAAAGAGTTGTTTGTAGATCTGTATCTGTTTTATAGAAATTTTGGAATGGGTTTTGAAATTCAAAATCATGATTAAACCAAGGAGAGAAAGCATTTAGTTTTTTCTGGGTGGCGTCAAGTGAAGAAATTTTGGATCCGTTCATCAAATCCAGCATTCTTAAGTGGAATGTAGGGATGTTTCTGCTTGATAAAGGAGTTTTAAATATGAACTGTGATGAATGGTATAACATGGGTGATGATGGGTTGAGGTTATTCTAAAATAATATTATAGGGACAACGACTGTCGCCGTAAGTCCAGGGATGGTTCAAACGTGTCTACATATAAGCTGGATAGATCAATATATAATTGTCCATGACTAAACACATGGTTTGGTCAAATCCAGACATATTCATATTTGTTCATAAAACGTCTCTATATACACAATTGTAAATATGAGAAGTTGGTGACACAACAGTCAAAGGGAATTAAAAGATTTTACCCTGGAGAGACCAACATATACTTGTCCATGACTAAACACTGGTTTGGTCAGATCCAGGTATATTTTTTCAAAGATTTTCCCTAGCGATTTGTTAATTGTCATAGAAAAGGCTAAACGAATCGAGAACTGTTTACGTTTGAATTAAAAGGGAATATTTGCATCAGAAGGTATGAGATATATATGAGGTATCAGAAAAATTTCTGTATCGTTATCATCCATTCGTTTTGCTTCAACAATATTTTGTTGTAGAAAGGTAACAATAAGTCTTGTGCCATTGCACAATCCTTTGGAAGGGCTAAATTTCTGAGGAGCATAATCATGTCTCCACATTTAATTTTAAGTTTATGTGGTGGCATACCAGTTGGTGTTAAGCTATTTAAAAATTCTTCTGGGTATGCTAGCTGATCTTGAGGATCTTCATTAACAATACTATCGACACTTTCATAAATAACTTATGAACCAGGCATATAACTTAACACACGATGATTGATTTCAATAGATAAATCATTCGTGACTGTCAGAATTTCTCATCCTTTAAGTTGTTGAGGTGTCACAGTAGAAAAATCTATATCGTTATATAGTTGCTGAACAGGATCTTTTATTGGTGGGTAGCATATGGAAGGTAACTGTACTTGATCCCCATTTTTGCATTCTCCAACATTCAGAAGCCATCTTGAAAACGATCTCTCAGTATCCAAAGCACGCATGTTTTTCGTGAGTCTCAAAACTTCAAATTGAGACCACAGTCTGTGTTTTTTTCAGGCAGCTTGCAACTGTTAGCGACCGTGAACCTCTTAGGATTACAGGCAGTACCTGTCGAAAATCTCCACCCAAATAACTTTTCCTCCAAATGGCTTAGGAGATTTTGTAAGATCTTGAAGTAGACGATCTACTACTAAAAACGCATGTACATGAGTCATTGGAGCTTCGTCCCATAATATTAGTTTTGACTCCAATAATAATTTGGCTTCTGGTGAATTTATTTTTAAATTGCATGTTGAAGTTGAATTCAAATTGAGTGGGATTTTAAATATCGAATGGGCAGTTCTTCCTCCAGGTAATAATGTAGCTGCTATTTCAGTTGATGCGACAGGAGAAACATTATCACCTCTTCCTCTGATTGCATGTAGTAAAGTGATATAAATAAAAGTCTTCCCAGTTCCCGCCGGTCCATCAAGGAAGAAATGCTTTTTCATATTTTTGTGATTGCTATATATGGCATATCCAGTACAGTTTGAGCAAATCGCTGTTCAACGTTCAATTTATCCATGCTTTACTTTGTTCCTCTACGCTATCATATGTGGATGCAGATACATAAAAAGGTAAATTTATATCTGGCAGTTTAAGTTTCGTTAAATTCAAACCATATGCCTTTAAAAGCTCATTAATTTCGGCAAGTGCATATTGAGATCCAGTGTCTTCAGAGTATCTATGAACAAAATCTTCGCAGAGAGAATTTTTATGTTGTACCCAAAGAGTTCAGCAGAAACATTTTCGACTTTCCAAATCCACAGATAATAGCAAATACTACTCGTAAGAAACTTGGCATTTGTATCATTGCAGCATCAGCTAATGTTTTATGCCAATGTTCATCTCCTTGTAGAAACCCAAGCTCCTTGCACGCTTGTTGAAAAGTGGTGTAAGCTATCCCATTAACTGTTTTTAAATCCTCAAAATTCATTTCACCAGATTTATGTAACAACAACATTCGTAGGTAGTATCTTTCACTATCCTGTACATTAACTACAGCCATTCTACCAATTATCTTCTGACCTCCTCTCTGCCTTTTTTTCCCATTTCGTTTCATTTTTATCAAATAGACTAGTTCTAATATCTCATATAGTTTCATTTTGAAATTTCGAGCGACAATATCTGTTCAGGTTTATGAAAATGTGGCATTGCTTTTAAAATTTCAGGCCATGTAGGATTGCAAGTGAATGTCAGAAACAAATCTGGACGTCCGAATTTTCTTACCGTGGCCATTGCATCTTGGTATGGAATGTGGACTTCCTTGAAAAGTAGAAGGCAGTTTAGTAATTTGCCTGTCCTCTCTCAAATTTTCATTTTCAGCTCGAGATGCTAAGGCATCTAAGAGCTCACTATAAAGGTCCACTCTTAAATACTTCTGATGTAATTTAGACGGGAACCTTCAGCTTTCGCATATGCGTCCACGATATATTGTTGGAATAATTTCCCACTGCTAAGCAGAAGGTTAAACTCTGAGTGTATAGAAAGCCTATAAGCATAATATTGAAGCTGCGTTAATCTTAATCGTTTTGCTGACAGCCTCGATTCAATGTGTTCCATCCCATTAAACCAACCACAATCCCCTCTCGGAAATAGTAAAGGATAGACCATGGAATCACTTCATTGGTGAAATACTTTTGCAATTATCTCCTTTCGGATATATACAAATATCTCGATTTGCAGGTGGCTCACCATCGTCTAAAACAAATATTGCAGCAACTTCTGTTCTAGATGTAGGTGCATTATACCTATATCTATACTTGGCATTATACCGCATATCTATACTTGGATGCTCCATAAAAACCATTTTCAGACATAGTGAGGTTGCACTGTATTAAATGATGCATCTGTAAATAGGATTTAGCGAATGGATTTAAAGTTCGTATTAGTGCATCCAGCTTTTCCATAACTGTTTGCAAGCAACCCTCATTGTTTTCTATACAATTGATTGCTTCATCGATATCAAATATACAAAACTGGCCACATACAGGTTTATTTCTCTCAGTTCTATATATAGAGGTGAAACCATGTGATATACACTCGATAACAAAAAAAAAATCGACGCACCAAGAAGGAGTTGTCCGATGGAGACAAAAATTGGTGGATAGGAAAATTATGTACAGAATAGAAAATGATTTCAATTTCAGAACAATTGAATGATTTATTTCAGAGTTACAGTAACGAGCTCAATAAGGTGTTGACCCGCTTCTAGCCTGGATGCAAGCTGCCACACGGCGTGGCATAGACCGATAAAGATCCCGGATGGTCTCCTGCGGTATTTCTAGCCAAATTTGCTCCAATTGTCGGACTACGTCATCAACATTCCCTACCGGATGCAGTCGCCTTCCCAGCATATCCCAGACATGCTCGATGGGAGAGAGATCTGGCTGGCCAAGGAAGTGTTTGACAAGCTTGAAGACGGTTCATAGCAACACGTGCCGTATGTGGTTTGGCATTGTCTTGCTGAAAAATAAGCCCAGGGTACTGCGAAAGGAACGGTAGCAAAACAGGTCTCAGAATGTCGTCAACGTACCGCTGTGCATTAAGTGTACCTCTAATGACGACCCAAGGGGTCCGGCTATCAAGGGAAATGGCACCCCATACCATAACTCCTTGTTGAGGGCCCGTGTGGTGTGCAATAGTGAAAGCAGGATCGGCATGCCCTGGACGTCTCCAGACACGTCTTCGATGATCGTCAGGACACAGTTGGAAGCGCGATTCGTCGCTAAAGACTATACGTCCCCAGTCAGCATCATTCCAGCCTGATTGAGCCAAGCACTACTGTAATCTGGCTCGAGTGAGCAGGCGTGAGTGGTGGCAGGTGGCGTAACGGTCGGTACGAGCGTAAATTTCGCTCTCTCAGCCGTCACTCGTGTGTGGGTCGCACGACTGATGGTTGAAAGCGATGAATCAGGCGCTGTGACAGCTGATCTGACAATCACTGTCCTAGCGATCTGCTGTGGCCCTGCGTCGACCGCTACCATCATGACGCTGAAATCTGCCATTGTCCACCCACTCTTGCCAGCATCTTCTAATCGCCGCATCGCTTCGACTCACATGACGAGCGATTCTCCGATTTGTCCAACCTGCCTCTTTCAATTCAATGATACGACTTTTTTCAAACTCTGAAAGTTGCTCGTAATGAGCTCCAATCCTGAGGCGAGGCATTTTTTCAGTCGTTAAAAGGTATCCTAAATCGTAATGCAGCAGAATTTTTTAACAACAGTTCAAGAACAACTCCTTATATACATCTGCTGGAAGCGCAGTTCCGATGCGCTGGAGATCGCAGTATTCATTCATTGGACACTAAATTTTAATCATTTGCATATTTGGTCAAAACATTTTTGCATACGAAATTTCAAAGCAATCGGATGATTCCTTCTTGGTGCGTCTATTTTTTTTGCTATAGTCAAAAAATTCCCTGATTTAACAATTCCAATAAGAAATGTTGTGATCCGTGATTGATATCGATATACAGTATCCACACACCACTATTTTTAAATATTTAGGGTCAGAGGGTGTAAAAGAATCATTCTCCACAAATATTTTGTATTTTTTCTCTTCAGATATTTTAATTGTTATTGTAAGGGTTGGAAACCTTTATGGAACTCTTATAATTGCAACTGAAAAAACTGGAAAAAAAATGCAAAATATTTTGATTATGAACTTTTTACATATGACCCTACATTGTCACACTATTCATCGAAACCAATTGCAAATATACATAAAAATGTAATTGCAAACAAAAATAATGAATTTAATACACAAAAAACATAATTTGTTACACAAATTTCAAATTGTATCGCAAGCCTCACGGCGACAAGATGCTGCAGCCGCGAAAAAAAACGGCGGAGGGGGTTTTTGCGGTGTAAAAAAATTACAACGCTATGGTTATTTATTCTAATTACAATTTATTTGATTCTCAAAAGTACTCGCAATCGAGCATCTCTAAATAGGACAAACCTTAATAATAGCTGTTTAAATTGTCAAAATTTCACTGATTTTTTTGTAAAATTTGCAAATTTCCCCTGATTTTTCCAGAAATAAAAAGTTTTTTGAGGATTCCCTGATTTCCCGGTTCTGTTACCACTCTGATGTAAGTACAAAATGTGAACAAATTTGTTTTCAGTCATTGAATTACATTACATACTAAAGCAAAATTCATTTTTTAAAACTAAGAAATAACCTTTTTTTCGTGAATCATCCAGATGAGGGCTGGTTCCAATTGATCCGGATAATTGGAGTTCTACTGTACCACAAATTTTGTATTGGAGAGGGTGGCATAAGCCTCATTTGCCTTCGTTGAAACAAGTGACCTTTGAACTCGCAATTTGAAAGAAATAGATTGAGTTTTCTGCAGTTAGCAAAGGGACAAATAAGAATGAGTAATGTTTCAAGGCACTGTATAATGAGAGATTATTGCATTTCATTAATGGATTTTTCAGAGAGAGAAAAATGATTTTCTATGTTTTACGTAATTCCATTCTTTAGGTTTAAGAACTCTGTGTGCCAAATTCCAAGTCGAATTTTGCAAAATTGGCCTAGCTATAAGTCATAAATAGAATTTGGGGACTGCGCCACTTCTACAACCAGACACCATTTCTACAACCATAGAACTTAGTGCAGCGTCATGACAGAGGACGGTTACCAAGAGTGAGATTCTTTGTGAAAATTATTAAAATCTTTTGTAAATACCTGAATTAATAAATAGACGTACAAAGTTTGAAATTGTTTGATTGTATAATTTTGCCAATAAAAAATTACAAAGCGGTAATTTCAGCACAAAAAATAGAATGTCTCTTAAGTTTATACAATATATTTTACACATACATTCTTGTGATTCTGTGGAATTCACTAATTAAAATCAAACAAGTAGATTTGTAGCTTTGACAATGGCACTTGAAGATTCTTCCAAGACCATCTTTGATTTTTCATTTATCAAATTAATAGTCCAGTGTAAGTCTTCATCCCATAGTTCTTTTTCAACAGGATTTAAATGTATTGCTTTTGAGAAGGATATTTTTGCCTGGAAAAAAATTTGAAAATGAAGCTTTTAAATCATCAAGGCATAAAGAAGTTCAAATCTGATGAGAAGGCAACAAGGCAGTCAACCAGTTAATTTTTGAAAAGGCAAGAAAGCACATGAAAAGGCTGCCATAAGCAAAAGCATGAATTGCAGTTGCTGCGGATGTTTCTTCCCCTAGCAACTCCTCACTGCTTCTGCTTTTGACATGGAATGATATACTTAGAACCAGAATATGCACTAAAGAGACACAGGTAATGGAAGTGTTTTGTTCATATATATATTATATCACCACCGATCCCCTAATTTAACCAATACTCTTCCAAAACCATGTGACTCAACTGCCTTCTCCCGGGAGCAGCACCATTAATACAATTTTACTACAATAAAAATTGTTTGGATAAGTTTTGAAAATTTGAGGGAGAAAAAATAATACTCATGAAAGAATATGAATTAAATTCCGAACTAAAAAATCTCAGGATAGTTTACTTTTATACAAGAAATTACACTTTTTAGAACTTGGAAATCAGAAAATGCACATTTAACTACGTAAGCAATTATTTTACAGGAATGATAGGCATAATTACATTTTTAATCAACAGTCTTAATTCGATTTTAGATATGTAATTGTTTACCTAATAGTTAAGTTTATGTTTGCTATTTAACTGAATTGAGAAATTATACATAATACAACCGACTTATGAAATTATCTCTAATATTATAAAAGTAAGTGTTTTGTTTCTTGCACACAAAGTCCTGATGAATCTATGACATTTACAGTAATGGGATTTGACACACATGTAGTCCAAATTTTTTGTAATTTTAGGGTTGCTGCAAATTTTAAAAGTCAATCTAGAACATTTTAAAATGAATTTAACGAAATTTAATTAGTATTGTTTTCTTTGGAATGGCAACAGCATAAAAAATCAGATTCTAAATTTATTTTTTCCGTTTTGTGCGGAGGAATAATTTTTCAGCAGATGATAAAAAACAAAGTTTTAATTTTATTATGTAGTTCTTTTTTCTATCTCCTACACAGTTAAAGACAGAGTAAAAATTTCAACGAATTTGAAATCTACAGAAAATTTCACAGTTGATCAATATCTACAAATACGACTTTTTTCAAACAAATAAAATGTTTAAATTTAATATTTTTTATATTTTTGCAAGAGAATGTGACATCACGCCAACATTTGTGTTCCCAAAACAAACAGATTACATCTTGGCTTGCTTTGTTTAGTTCTTTTTTGTAAAATCGGGGCCATGACAGATTTAAAATGAACCAGGCCTTTATGTAGACGACGGTCTTTTGCTGAATTTGAACTCACAGCCCTCCAATTGCTCCTCCAATCGAGCAACTGTGGCCCATGAATCACCAGGGAAAGAGGCCATTTGCACCACAACTGCCAAAGATGCAAGAGATACAGCTTCACTACCAATACCTGAACTTTTCTAAAATCACACTACAGCCAATCTTTCACTAGTTTGGAAGTAATGATCTCAATGTATGAAAATTTTCTTTTTTATATTAATATTTCTATTTTACATAAACTCCATGCCTGATTAAGAATAGATTCTGCAAGAAATATGCATTATAAATACCATTTTGAGGTCCCCAATTCCAAGTTGGGAACGTCCCAATGTTTGATAAGCAACCCACCATCGTGGATTGATCTTTACAGCTCTCTCGGCAGCCTGAACTGCAGGGAAAGGTTCATTCAATTGCAGCAGAGCCTGAGAAGAAATGGTGCTAATCAACAAAAGTATGAACCGCATTTCTTTAAGATTGTAATATTCAAGCAAATATATATATATACGATTATAGCTTTTTTAAATTGAGAAGAGGGTATGAGCTATTTTTATACACTAAAGCAGTTTAATTATGTGGGAAGCAAACATTTAAAATTAATCTTAATAGGCTTTATGATTTTAAAATCTATCTCTAAATGTTCATCAAAATGATTGAGTTGTATGACATATACAAACACAACAGTTTTAGTTTGGGAATAGCTGTGTGCAATGTTTGTACAGAAACCAATAAGATATCAACAGGATACATTGTAACATAAAATGTTTAATTATTTCAATTAAAGGTAATTTCATTCCACTACATATTGAATAAGTAAATGAGTCTCAATCTAATTCTTCAAAATATTCACTTCATTGTTTAATCAGGTTTGTATACATGAGGCATTCTAACTAGCAAGTTTTCAATATTTACCAGTGATTTCTTTCCATCCTTTAAGTAAGGGATCCCATTGCTGATATATGTTCGAAAATACGGGCTTCAGATTTTCGGTCGAATTTGTCCTACAGAAACTTTGTCATATTGAGATTGGGACTTTGGGATGCTCAGTACATTATTTTAAACTACATGAGTCGTTCTTTTTTGTAATTTAATTAATAATTTTTATAAGTTAATTAATATTTTTTTATAAGTTAATTAATATTTTTTTTGAGTTAATTAATAATTTTTTTTATAAATATAATTTCAACAAAACTTGGAAAAATGTTTTGGGTCATTATCTGCTTGGAAAACAAATATACAACCAATGAGGTGCTTCTTACATGCTAGTTTACTATAAGAGAATGTTGTGGTAGCCAATTTAAAGCAATTGCCACCCAAAACAGCTTCATACTATCACAGAACTACATCCATGCTTGTTGATGGGGAATATACTCTGAGATTGCATTCATTCATTGGGTGAAAACGACCAAACTTTCTTTCCATAGTGCCAAAAGTTCGAATTTTAATTCATCTGTAACTAGGACCCTTCACAGTCTCCAAGGGTTCAATTTTAATGATTTCTGGAATATTCTTTTAGTTAATAGTTCTTGGAAGTGTTTTTGTGCTGCTTTTTTTCTTGTTTTATATCCATTCAGTCCTGGTTCTTGCAATCATCTCTTTACTGCTGTACTTTATAATAAATTGAGATAACATACAATTGATTGAACATAATTCAGGTGCAGTTTTGAATTGTTTACATTAGCTTGTAACCATCAAACGTTTCTTTGCAGATTTTGGAGTTATTCGAGATCTTTTGGACCAAAACCTATCTTTTCCCTGTTGTTTCACAAAAACGCTTTGGTGTCTTATACGGAGTACTCAACAGAACCTTTTCACAAGCGGCTATTTTATAAAGTTATATACTAGTCATTAGAAGAGATGAATGTGATTTATTTTTGACAGATAATTCCTTTTTACAGGACATGTGAATTAAATCTAGAAAATACAAAATTGTATTAAAACTTAAGTTAAGCAATGGGAGAAAATCGTCATACTCTAAATTTTACGTAACGCTTTTCGGATACTATCTGCCAAGCCATGTTATGAAATGTTATCAACTTAACTTTTTACAAGGTTGATAGAGAAATATGAATAACTTTAGAAATAATTCTCTTTTATATTTCCAGACATGATATTTAAAAAGATATATATATTTTTAAATGTCAGATAACGAATATTTTTGGATTATAGGCTAATTCAATGCCAAAGTACACCATAACACAGAATTTTAAGTTAGATTTTCATTCCTTTTTTCTAAAAAATTATGTACTTAATAGGTCAAACTTTTGTATTCAAAATTGAACACAAAGTTTATGTTTTAGCATTTGGCAATACCCGGGATAAAAAGTAGAATTTATATCCACATGGAAGAAAGTGTGTTCATATCAATCACGCTCACAGTTAAATTTTTTCGCTTTGATAAAGACACGTTAAAATTTTCTTGGCCTAAAACAGAGGACATATCTGAAATTGATTTTAGTGATTATTCAGTAAATAGACTCCCTGAACCAGCATTTGATAAATGAATGCACTATACATTTTTTAATGTTAAGTTCAATGACTTAAACATGGGATAGTATGTTTTCTATATTTTACTATGCAAGATTAAGAAAAATGTTTCTACTGTATGTTTTCTTAGTGTTTCAATTGTCAATAAAAATGTTTCTAATGTTTGTTTTCTTTGTGTTTCAACTGTCAAATTTTTTTTTGTGAAGTGTAGTGTGGGTCACATTTGCCATGTAGTGTGAGTCACAAACAAAATGTCATGTTATAAATTAATTATATATTTAATTAATCTATTAATAATCTACTACTAAAGTACAATTATTGGAAGTAACAATAATTTTAAAACAAATTTTTTTGATAGTCAACAGAGGAAGAAACAAGTCCCTACAACCCCCCTACAAGTATCACTTCCCTTTCATGTAGTGTGAGTCACAGCTCAGTTTTCCCCATGTACAGAGAATACCCAGTAATATAAATAAAATTTAGTAGCTAATATGTATAACTTAAACCTTTACTAAAGCAAAACAAGTTGCAAATCTCATTTTATTGTAATAATAATTTTTTAATGGTAGCTTTAAGATTCAAATTTAGCTCACTTGTAGTGTGAGTCACGCATGGAACTAGCCTATACTAAACAGAAGAGAAATTTAAAACACTGATATTTGTTTGAAAGAGCAAAATTTCTTAAATAAAATTAATTGAAACTTCTGTACTCAATCTATTGTAAATTTTTAAATAACAGATTAATTATTTTAAAATTTAGTGCATCTTAATGTTTTTTTAGAAATGGGAATCAGTAGAAAAATTAGTGTTTCAAAAACACACATGGACAAGAAAGATAATTTCTATTTAAAAATATTATAATTTATCATTATTTAAAAGTTTCTACCTTCTGTTTTACGTTTAACTTGTAGTTTTACCAAATTTCCAATAAAGGAATACATAATTTAATGTAAAACATATGCCTTTTAATTTCTCGTATTTTTTTAGACCCTCACTATACTGCACTTTTACTTGTACCCAAAAAGTATGTTGAATCGAGGAGTTGTAGGTTTTACAATCATCAACTTAGGAAATGGGATAAAAGAGGACGAAAGAAATAGGAAAGAAAAGGAATTCATTACAATTCTTTCATAATGAAGTTTTTTAAAAACCATACATGCAAAATACCTGAGCTTTCATTTCTAATGTTTTTTCATCCAAAGATACAAGACTTAAAGCTTTGTCCCACTCAGCCACTGCTTCACGAAACCTGAAAAACATTTTGAATAAAAGTGAAAATGAACAGCAAAATTCAATCAAAGCATTAAATGTAGCTACTTTCCAGCTAATGCATTGTTCATAAGCAAGGCATACGAACCATTTATGAAATAAGAATTTGTCGAATTCAGGTATAGAGTACCTGTTAATTTGTGCCAACCTAACACCCTCAGCCTTGAACTCTTCACATTTTATTTTTCGGTTCTCTTCTTTCACCTTTCTGCGCTTGAATTTTTCTGCCCAGACATCCTCTTTGGGGTCTTCAATTTCAGAATCAGCCGAAAACTTTGAAGAGACAACTTTTGAAATGTTTTCTCCCGCTTTTCTCTTCCAACCAAATGTTGTCATTCTGTAGAGAAAACCATAACGGTATTTGATTATTTAAAAAACTTTAAATTATGATATAAAACAATGATAGAAAAATGCTTTTACATTTGATATAAATGGTAAAAGTAGATTTGTATGTTTTAACATACACAGGAGAAAAAAAAGTTTTGTTTTGAAACTATCTTTACAGAGGCGGTGGATAAAAAAAAACTATTATAGAAATAATAAATAATGAAGAAACAATTTTTAAACTTATTTCTGTCTGTTTCTCTGCACATACAAGGCATTTTCGAAAAATAAAGATACAATGCCGCACATTTATTCAAACATTTTTTAACTCACAAAATGTCCATTACAAATTACTTACTGGTACATGCTTATTTTTTTGACATAGCTTCTGCCATTATCCAAACTTAAGTCTGGGTACAAGCTTTTGTATCCCAGTCATAGAAGCATTTCAGCTTCATCTTTGATCTCATCATCATTGTGGAATGTGTATCCTCCAAGATGTGCCTTCAGGTAAAGGAATAAATGGGAGTCTATGGGTGTAAGGTCAGGGCTGTATGGTAGATGGTGCAAAATTTCCAACTTGAAACTTTTGAGTTGTGCTTTGGTTCCAAGTGCTGTTTGAGGCCAAGCATTGTTATGAAGCAAGTGGACTCCACTAGTCAGCATTCCCCTATGTTTGTTTTGAATTGCTTATCAAAGAGCAATAAGCAGCAGCATTGTGGTGCATGATTAATCAGAAAAATGCCATGTCTGTCCCAGAAAATAGAAGCCATGTGTTTTGGGGAAGAAACTGAAGTTTTGAATTTCTTGGTTATTAGGGAATTCATATGGTACCATTGTATTGACTGTTGTTTGCATTCAGGTGTAGTGATAGTTACAGCGTCTACTTTTCTAAAATTGGTGTCGTACTGGGATCAAGCCTGCAGTTCATCGGTCATTAGGTACCTGAAGTGATAGCAGTGATTATGAGTTGCAGATACAAATAATTTATTATGGCGTCTGTTGTGCGGAAAACCTTTCCCGGTGGAGTGGTCGTTCACGGTAAGACGTTTGTCGCCAACTAATTTTTGTCGCCAAATCAAGATGGCGGCCGAATTCCGGAACAGCAGATAGGGTTGCCATAACAAAACGGCAGATGTGAAGAAAATATGTAAAAGGTGAAGGTTACCATATTTGGCGACAAATCGCCTTCTTACCGTGAACGACCACTCCACCCCTTTCCCTAGTGAGCTAATCACCTTTGTAGAAATGGACTTCTCCAAGACCATTAGCAGGAATTAACAGTAAAAATATATTTGAGTTTTTTGTGACAATTTATGGGGTGTATTTAACGTAATATGTCTCAATGAAGAATGTTTAGTCAAGGTAATCAACTAAAATTTAGTCACTTCACAGATTTCGTTAATTTTTCATATCTGAAGCCTTTAATTCAAATCAAAACTAGATAGAAACAGTACTGAAAATTTTATGTTAACCACTAATAGATATTTTTAGGATTCAATAGAAAAATAATGCTTGTAAAACATACTTGAACGCGAGAATATGTCAACTCCCACCAGTTTTCTCCAGTTGCATTCTTAATGTATGTCGAAGACAATTTTCCCAGCAAATACAAAACTGATATTCACCCTTACATGCCTGCCTACCAAACAAAAACAAACACAAATGACAAGATGGGACAAATGAGAAAAGTTACAGTTAAAAAAGAAAAATGGAAGTTAATTTTTTATGCTCTGGAGGCAGACGTAAGTTTCCTGGTTGAAATCCGGGCCAGTGCATGGATGTTTGTAAAAGCGTATGGTATAGAGGCGGCTGGTGTACCTAAAATCTGTCGTGCAGAAAGTCCTCCCGTTGGGTTGGTGTGGCAGTTTGGAGATTTGGGTGTCAGCTCAGGTATTGCCTCGTCATCTGACCGTGGTTCATTCAACATTGGGTCGACCACGTCCTCTCCCCGTCTCACCCATTCCGAGCAGACGAGGGCTTTTCGGATGGCGAGTCTTAGGGCCCTCCTCTAAAGTTTCTATTCAGAGGCTCTCACAAGCCTTTAGCTAATCCGTTGTGTGTTTCAAATAACTCGGTACGGAAGGGTCTGCTTCCACTCAGAGAGAGAGAGAGAGAGACTGTTTCGAAATTATGCATTGTTGTCCTCACATCTTTCCCTTAATGGATTGATCCCGGGCCGCTGTCAATAGCCCGTTGTATTTCTCTAGTGTGACGTTAATTAAACTTACCTTACCGTACCTCAAATATTCAGTATTTCCATAAGTGGCAATGCCCCTTTTACGTATTTACTATTATTATTATTATTTATTTTTATTTCCCGATAAGCACGTTGAGCAAACCGGAGACAAGTTCATTGGGATTATAACTTAGTTTATACAAGGAGAAGTTACTGTATTTCTTAGTGTTTGCAATATTACATTTTCGTTTTGTTGAATTCTTTGAACTGTTTGAAGGATGTCTAGCACTATCAGAGCAGTGAAGGTAAAATGCCTTGAGAGTTCCTCTTATGATTTCGTATCTGATCTCGTGATACATTTCCTTGTTATTTTAATTTTCTGAGTAATTCTGATTGAAAAAGTTATTTTAAGTTTGGTTAATGATTTCGATTAAATATTTTCTCGATTGACGAATTTGAATAAAAATATAATGTTTATCCTTGCAAAAGATATTTCTTGACCTGGCGATTAAAACGTTTATTACATTCAACATATATTCGTCACATTAGAACATTTATCAAGAATGTGAACGAACAAACGTTTTTTAGTTATTTAAACAATCTTATGTTCTATGGTTTTAGTTAGTCACATTCGAAGAACTTTTAATAATAAATCGTTTGAATGCACATTTGAAGAAAAATTAAATTATTACACAATTTTCCCGAAGTTTAAAAAATAGTATTTATTTTGGACAAACTGGTGTGAATTAGAGCAGAAGAGTACCCTAAAGTTTAAATTTGTAGTGAGGCCAAGGCATCAGGTTAATTAGGAATAGGCGAGGCTTATTAAGAATCTATTCACGAACAGTCTTGCTTATATCTGAGGCCTATCATCTGGAGATGTACCAAAGAGGAAAGCTCTAGGGAAACTGGTGTGAATTAGAACATAAGAGTACCCTTTCACCAGGAAAAGACTTTACATGTTTAGCACAATTTTCTGAAACAAGTTTTCCAAAATTTTTATTCGCATGTTAATTTATGCAGGATTGGTCATCCTGCTTGGTTGTCTAGGGTTAGTTTTTGCTTTTCAATGATGAGAAATAAAACACTTGTTTACAGAAAACAACATTTATTATTAATAATTTAAATACTGTAGGCTACATCAATTCTATCTCAGCATAACATCCATACAACTATATCATCAATATCTCCTCATGCAACAATTTCATCAATACAATCTCAGTGTCAATCAACTATCTCTCTTAACAGCAATCCGATCGGCGATAATCGTCGAACTCTTCTTTCTGACTTTTTCTCAAAAACAGAATATTTGCATGCATGTGCAATCTGCACGAAGCGTAAAGAAAATCTAGTGGTCATATTCGAGTATTCAAGTGTGCTTGCTGCCATATTCCAATGTACTCAAGAGTTAAAATCCTACATAAATAATACATCTTAAAAATATGAAAATCTTTGAACTTTCTGTAGTTATTGCCTAAAGCTAATACTTACATTGTTTATGATTTAAATTTCAGTGAATTCTGCATTTAATTAAATTAGAAATTTTAATCTTTGATTGTAGTTCCGTAATTTATGTTTTAAAGGTGTGTTATACTGTTTTATTTAGGGTTTGGTGGCAATTGTGACAGGCGGTGGATCAGGACTTGGAGAAGGAACAGCTAGGCGACTAATTCGGCATGGAGCTTCTGTTGTGATTTGTGATTTGCCTTCTTCCAAAGGCCAACAGCTTGCTGAGGAATTGGGTGAAAAATGTGCATTTGCACCTACTGATGTAAGTAATCATGTTTTCTGCCATCTTTTGAAAGCATTTGAATGTATGTTTGAACCTCTTTAGGACATCTTTTGAAAGCATTTGAATGTAAGTTTGAACCTCTTTAGGACATACTGGGATTTTGCAGGTGGTAAATTCAGGCGATTGCAGATGAAAAAAAATATAACATTCATAAACATTTAATAATTTATATTTTTTATATCAATCTGGATTATTGAGACTTGACCAGCTATACTTGACTTTTTGGCTTACACAAGCCATATAAGTAAATAATCTCCTTTATTTTAATGCATTTTATGGTGACATTTTGAAAGAAGAATATAAATCTAAACTAGTGACTTTTTTTTTTGTTAAACTAGTTCAGTGGAAGTGGTTGCAATTATTTGTGAGTTCTCAAGGTCTTCCTCAAAATTTGCAGTCTAGTTTTACTCTTCATGTGCTTCAAGGGCGTATATAAGGGGTTGGGCCGAGGGGGCCCGGGCCCCTCCCGAAATGTTGACTAGGTTCAATCATGGTAACTTTTTATTTTGAATTTTTTTTAAATCGAATTTGTATTCCTATCGGAAACAATTTTCTTAAAAAATTTTATTATTTTATTTGGACACATTTAAAACTGGACAGAGGAGCTATTTCCTTTCCTGGGTAAAGTAAACACAGTGGGCTGGACACAGGGATCACCAAAATTTATGATGGTTGATGAAAAATGCGCTGTGACCACGTGGTTGTGAGAGTGCTACTCAACAGGGAACATTCTTTTCCTCCGCTGCCTGCAAAATCCAATGGACACCCCTGACAGTTTTACGACTTTGCGATGTAAGAAAACCTCTGTCTAGCTTCCCAAACAATCTCTTGGGCATTTCACTTGTCTTACGACCCCAGCCTTAGAAATTACAATGTTGTGGAACGAACGACCGTTAACGTTATATATGCATATTTTCAGTAACAAAAATGCTTGGAAAGGAAAAGGATTGTATTTGAAATATTTTGGGTAAATAAAGTTCTCAATTAAAAAACAAAATTTAAATTTTTATTCTGTGTTCTAGTTCTATCAGTCATAATTAGTAACCTAATATCCAGATACTCATACATTAAACAAAGAAATTTCTATTGAGATAGTAATTAAAAGTAAATTACCTATCAATCAACTTTAAGAGTGGGCCCCCTGTATATAAGAACGAATTATAGAATATTTTAAATAAGTAAACAAGTTGCTTTTTTCCAATTAAAGAGATGTATATTTCACTATAAAAACAATATTTAAAATTATATTTCCCAATTTCTAAAAACACATTTGAACTGTCTTTTTTTTAAATTTATGTCTGACCTTCTATTCTTTTTAATATCCATGCAGGTTTTTAGTCATTATTATATGCACTGACATTATTTAAAATGTATAACTAACTATTTTTAGAAATAAATTTTAAACATTTGGAGAATTTCAAATCGTTGTCGGAATTATATTGAATTGTTATTATTTATTCAAATTGTTATACTGAAGTCCTAAATAGCTTCTGAATGTTTGCTTCCTTAAAAATTAATACATTTGTGCGATGTATACTTAATTGATTTAGATAATATTTGGCACCCCCCGAAATAAACTCCTATATACGCCACTGATGTGCTTCATCCTTGAATATAGTTGGTCACAAATATGAGTACTGCCAAAAAAGCAATGGTATGAATGACATGATTAGTAAAACAAGGACATTTTTCCTTGAAGACAGATGTTCAAATCATGAAACATTGCTAAAATCTCATAATACCATTAATGCCATCAAAAGCTTGTGAATTTGTTGGGCCATAAAACCACCTGTCTAGGGCTGTATGGAGGCTGCGGGTTGGATACCCCTGCTGTGGACCACAAGTTTTCAAATTAAGTGGCCATTTCTCCTAAAAGCTGCAGCCTTTCAAGGGAACCACAGAAGTTTAATTGAATAACCTTGGTAATTACAAGGTATTAGGTTCCTGTGATTAAAAATCAGGATACAAATACAATCCTTTGCTGTTGAAAATATTGAAAACTCTTGTTTGGTTATGAAACAATGTAATTGTTTTCCTGACAATCTGAGGAAGATCTTGGGAGGCACAAACTGAAGATGACTTGAGTTTTGATTCCTTTTTACAAAGTTCTACTTGTGTGAGGCACTTTTCAGTATAGTGGCTGTCATCAAAATTAAATGTAGATTGTAATTGTACAATGTTGTTGGATTCAAAATATTTAAAACCATCCGTTCAGCCATTTTCTAGTAGAATTGAACACATATGTCTTTTGTCCCGGGACGCTTCACTGGAAATCCCACCTTAGATTTTCTCTTTCAACGTGTGCACAATCCCTCGCTTTTCGACTGTCGATTTGTGCACGATCCCCATGTATTTCGAAATTTGAATGCCCGACCAATCACTGCACTGCAGCGAGATGACAAGACGTTTTTGAAAAGGCTAGGATATAGCTTACCTCCCATTTCTCAAGCCGATTGAATCGACAGTTTAGTTGTTCTGCGTAGTTAGGGGAGAAGAACTAGAACTACTCAACTTCTACAATTGACGCCTATAAAAGACAAGCGGTTCAATTCAGATTGTCTCAGTTACCTGTCTTTGATCTGATTCGTCGAACACTCTAGCGCCTCAGCGTACAGCGTAAGTGTCCGACAAGTTGACACTGACTGACTCCTCATATATATGTTGTATGGTTGTTGTTAGTAGTATTTCTCGCCAATAACCATAACGACCTATGAGACTGAAATCAACCAAAAATAAAATGATGTGTTCTTTTAAAGAGCGTCTTTTCGTGAAGCAATGATAGCCTAATGGTTAAAGTCACCTACATTCAAATTGACGTCGACAGCGGAGGATGACTTCCCGAGTTCGGACCCAGCTGGAGGAAAAATTTTTAGATCCTCCAAATTATTAAAAAAAAATTCCAATTTAATTTTTTTTTTTACTAAATTACTTTTCCTAATTTTTAATACCCTTTTTATATTTTTCCAAGCTTCCGTTGATTTTGCATAAATAATCTAAGAAACACTCCTGAACTCACTACCAGCTGATATTTTTACGTCCCCTTTGCTTTAGGATGATTGTGTCGTATCCACCCCTGGTTTAGGACCATTCTGATGTAACAAAAAGCATACATAAAACACTAACTTATATAATTATTAACTTATATAATAAAAGGATTCAATTTTCGGCTCCCACCTTTACCCACCCATAAACACTATATGTGTGTAAACCACGTGCACAATAGATCTCATTAAGTATGGAATTTAATTGCGAAATTTGTGGTACGGGATTTTATGTCAAACGATATTTGAAGGCTCATGAAGCAAGAGTTCATGGGGTGTCTTTGCAAAAAAGCAGCAACAAAAGTTTCCCCTGCAAGTCTTGTGAAAAAGTCTTCGGATCTATTATGGATGCCAAAGCAAAGAGCGATTGCCAAATCTGTGTAGAGATAGGCTTTCAAGACGTCAAACACCACGTGATTTAATCAGCCTATGAAACAACTTATGAGTTCTTGAAACGATCTCCTTTGAATCGCTTGTTATAAAAGAGGTGGGAAGAGCATACACCTATTTGCCTGCAAGTCTAGACGTATGACCTCGTGTTTGGAGTCATCCTTTGCGGTGACCCCAGTCGCCTTATTCTTTTGTTGGAAGGAGCGTGTTCTTGCAGTTTGGAGACGGCGGTCTCACCATATTGAGCCTTGGTCCTTTTTATCATGCATCTATTCCAGTGGATAGAAATGCTAGGAACAATTGTGGAATTTTGATCGTCTGTTAACATCTTCCCTGGTTGAATTCCCCACATGTGCTGAATTGGGAAGAATTGTGGAATTTCGACAGTATGCTAACATCTCCCCTGGAACCATCCATTGCTGAATTGGAGAGGTATGTCCAGCGTCCCCATGAGTGCTGAATTGGGAACGATTGTAGAATTTTGACAGTCCGCTAACATCTCCCTTGGAACCATCCATTGCTGACCTGGAGAGGTCTGCCCCCAGCATCTCTCTTCATGTTAACCATCACCGATCCTGTCTGAAGTGATTGCCTTTGGGGGGCTATAGAACTTTAATGTCAATGCCAGTGAACCAGCGAGCAGAATGAAGGAAGGCCGAGTCTTGGATCCTGGATCCTGAATCCCATAGCCCCAGACATAGGGTTTCTTGAATAAACAAAAAAACTGTCTAAAACAGTTAGAGTACCTGATTAGTGGGATTCATTTTCTAAACTATGCACCCACCCCTAAAGAATGCTAGTTAAAACTTGATTTTGAAGAAAATGGAATTTAACTGTGTTTCAAGCAACTATTATAATGATTCAATTGTTAAAATGTGAACAACACACACATGAGGTTTACTGTAAGAACCTATTAGAATCTAGATTTAGAATTCCAAATTCCTTGGGTTTTGTTTCATGATTTGTTTACAGTTAAAATTTCTTGACTTTTGACATTATTAATGCTGTATGCTTCAATTTAGGTAACAAAGGAAGCTGATGTGGAAGGAGCCCTAAGACTTGTAGTGACCAAATTTCGTAAATTAGATATTGCAGTCAACTGTGCTGGGATCGGAACTGCTGGCAAAACATATAATTTCAAAAAGAATACTCCACATTCCCTAGAAGAGTTTATGAGAACCATAACTGTAAGATTGTATATTAAATTATTTTAGGTAGTTAACCAGTGAATATGGTTGTGTTTTGATTAAATGTTGTTTTTCAGTCATTATTTGATGTACAGTCATCTTTAGTGTTGTATGCATGCAGTATAATTTCAAAACAATGAACCATACAGTTTTTTTAATGTTAAAAAAAAAAATTCTATATCAGAAAGTACTGAATTGATTATTTTCGTTTTTGAAGAAAGTTTATTTTTTACATAGGTATCAACCCTCAGAGCCATTCATATGGTAGTTAACTGAAGAGGAATTAAGATATAAAATGTAAAAAAATGTATTTGTGAGAATCTAGACAGCGCTAATCATGCTTATCATCTCATTTTATGAATGACTATGTCCAGATTGCAAAATAATACATTATTTTTAACTTGAAAGTGTAAAATACAAATGTGCATAGTGATGAAAGTGTTATGTATCAAAACAGCATTGAGCTTCACAGTTTTGCAAGTGAGAGATATTTATAGATAGTGAATAATCTATCCAATAAATCTGTTTTCATCAAAGAAAATTAAGTTGTTGAGCTTAATTTAAAAAAAAAAATTGTGATATGCAGTATATCATACCAGCAACAAGGTATTTTGTATTCCTACATCAAACTCTAAGTTATAAATAAATTAAAATAGCTTTCAATTGTTTCTTCAGGTGAATACTATTGGTTCGTTCAACGTGATTCGACTTGCCGTGGGATTAATGGGAAAGAATCAACCCGATGAAGATGGTCAGAAAGGGGTCATCGTCAACACAGCCAGTGTGGCAGCCTATGATGGACAGAGAGGCCAAGTTGCTTACTCTGCAAGCAAAGGTGGAATAGTTGGGATGACCCTGCCCTTAGCAAGAGATCTAGAGTGTGAGGGAATTCGGTGCTGTACTATTGCTCCAGGTAATGTGGCTGAAGTAATTTTTATCTGTAAAATGTTTTATTTTAAAGGTGAAATATATATATTTTGCCTTTTGTTGTTGCATATGATGGCATCGAAGTCTTTATTTATTTCTTATTTCTATTGATATGGATATTATCAATTTTCAGTGAATCTTTTATCTTGAAACAAAATTATTATTTTGTCTCACATGGATTTCTGATTATATTCCTGTTATACAATACATTGCAGACTTAGGTTGTGTTCTTTCGGCTCAATTTTAAAAGAAAAGAACCATTTTATAAGGTTAGACCTTTTATTCTGATCAAAATTAGTTATTTACAAACTATGTACTCAGTTTAAGAATAGCACATTCCGAATTGTTCAGAACAACGCAGTGAACCAACCGCCACTGCCATTTTCTTTTCTTATTTTGCTATTCCTTTTCATTCCTTGTTTAGGGAAAACTGTCCATCACCAAATTTAATAGCTCCACACTGATGGCATGACGTCATTTTGTTCTTACTTTGTAGCACAGTAATACCCAGATTTAACGCAAACGCATTGTTACGCTGTTCTTATACAGTAATGATCATTGGAAAATCTAGGGATGAAATTTCCAAACAAACATTGAATGGTATCTGGAAGAAATTTTGTCCATTTCCATTTCAAAAATGAGATGGAAACAACATCAGAAACTGATCATGTGGTAGAAGTCGTTAATCTTCTCAGTCAAGTAGATTTAGAAGTCAATGGTTATGATGTCACCGAGTTGTTGGATTCATTTAGTCAGGAGCTGACAATTGATGTGAGATGACAATTGATCTATGAGCTCATAGAGATGCATGAGCTAAATGTCACTGAAGTATATGACACTTCAGACTCAATTCCACCAGAAAAGCACATGACAATTGCCAGCTTGACAGGTCTCAGCTCAATTGAAAAGGGCTTAAAAATTTTAGAAAATTTAGATTTCAACAAAGAACGCATTATAGCTACAAAGCTAGAATTAAAAAAAATTATAGCTTGATACGAAGAAATTCAGTAAGAAAAAGAAAGGCATTGTGTCGTCAAACGAATTTGTTAGATTTTATGGAGCCATTGACATCGAAATAGCTTTTTAAGTTAATTCATTTATTTTTAATCCTTGGTCCCAATTAAACAAAATTTTATATGCAAAGTAGTACCCCGACTTACGCGAATTCGACGAAACTCGTTTTAGTCGAATTCGTACTGCTTATAATTTATATGGTGATGTAATTTAATATGGAGTCAGAAACAAAGTCTAGCTAAATGGTGTTACTAAAATCTTAATTTTTTATGTTAAAATGTTCCAAAACCTTTGAAAATGTTTAACAAAACCAGAATTCTATGGAAACCAGTTTGAGTATATCTGTTTGCTAATTTTAATTTATGCTACACACCAAGTTTTTATTTAGGATTTTTCTATAATCAATTTTATTTGAAACTTTTTTGTTTCTAGGTTTGTTTGACACTCCTCTGCTAGCCGGTCTTCCCGAGAAAGTTCGCCAAGAGTTAGTTAAGGATGTCCCCTTTCCAAACAGGCTTGGTAAAGCCGATGAATATGCTCACCTAGTCCAATCAATAGTTGAAAATCCAATGTTAAATGGATGTGTTATAAGGTTAGATGGTGCTTTACGCATGCAGCCGTAACAGGTGCATCATTTTAGATGGGGCTGTACTGCCTTGTTAACCAATTGAATTATAGGAAACAAATTTTGTACTTTAAAACTGCAACTATTAGCAATCTGACTAGTGTAATTTTTTATAAAAAAAAGTCATTTAAATATATTTTGTGCTGTTTCTTCCTCAGTATCTGTTCCATCCAGAGATTTAAAAAGAAATATACTGTCATCTGCTCAAAAAAGTAATGGATTCATCGAATATCAATTTTAAACACCCCATTTACTATGCTAACAATTTACAAAATTTTGTGTGAAGATTTACATAACCTATCCTAGGGTGAAGATTTTATACTGTCAAATATCAATACAAGACTAAATGTAATTTTCTACCAGATAAATTTCAGCGCAGAACACAAAGCACGTGTGCAAATCACACATGCAGCTTGTGTTTATACGATTAACCTGTACAGCGTTAAATTTAAATGCTTAAAAGAGTTTTCAAAGGTTGTGATTCATAATATATTCAGCATAATTTAAAATTGAATAACTTATAGGATATCAGTAATAATTAGACCTTGGTGAGGTAAAAACTGCCATATCAGCTAAAAATTGCATGAAATTATATGGCAGGTGGTAAGGGAGATGCAAACTCTCATGCTAGATTTTTATTTCAATATTCACTTTGATTTTGAAACCTTCTGCCTGTGAAATAGTTTTAAGCATTCACAGATTCGATTCTCGCAACGCATGTCAACTGATTTTTTAACACGTTACCAAAACAATGTGAGGTTTTCCATATACATATCACAGAATTTTTCATGAATATCTGTATAATTTTTCATGTAGCCAAAGAAGTTTTTCACTCTGCCAAATATAATACTACAACTAGTATATCTGTGTTCAGATGGCAAAATGTTTTAAGTCACTTTTCTCAAAAATTTGAGTAAGTCCCATCCTGGAGTCTGATTTGTTAATGTTTAGAAAGTTTAAAAATGTCGCAAGTGTTTTTCTTTCAGTTTATGAAAAAACAAATGTGGAAAATTGTAATGAGTCAAAAACCACAGAACCACATGTTGAATCGTAAAATTGCTGTCACAAAAAATTAAAAAAGTGACCTATAATATTTTGCCATCTGAGCACAGATATAATACCAATGCATTTAAGTGTACAAGAAAGTATGTAATGTCTTGTTAAATTAGTATCATTTTTGGAGGGTCAGATAGTTTCTCACAAATATATATAGTAAGTGACATAAAAATATGGAAAACAGGTGGCACGCTTTATTTAAATACCATGGAATGTATATTACATTAATACTTGATCAACAATGATATCCATCAGAATCTTTAGCCATGCACCTTCTGAATTACAACCATCAGTTTGCATCTTCTTTTGTCAATCTTTAAGGCAAAATCCGGCACAATATAATTTCGTGGCTAAGAGGAAGAAAGTTTATAACTTCATTAACAGTTTTTATGTCTCAGCGTTACGGAATTATTTCCATGATATGGGTCCAGCCCTTGGATATCCAAGTTATTTGGGCTTGTGTATTTTGTGTTATACATGCCGCAGTACATTTAGATTATTTCTGGCCACATTTTCTAGGCGACGAAAAATGAACACGAAGGAACAGAAAATTTGCATTTGGCAACATAAACGAAGAAATTGCGTGTTGTGAATAAAAAGGGTAAATAAATTAAGTTTCATAAAACTCTTATTTCTGGTAAGAAACAATTGAAACACAATTTTTGCCTCTACCAAATACCAAGCCCTGAGAAACAGCTACAGTTTCTGGCTCCGTCCACTGCTAATTCTTAAAGCTATACTTCTGGTGGTCGTCACTAAATGCCTAACTGAAAAATAGCGGAAAAAGTAGAGTGTGAAAATGATGTGCTCAACGATCACAAGTAAAAGCAAGTGATGCCACTGTACAAGTGTGGAAAACACGAGTAGATGCAAATGGTGACGAGCTTGTCTCGTAGCCAAGAAAATGTGACCTGAGATAACCGAAAATTACCCATACTGCTGCTATCAAATGAAAAGTTTTTTGACAACTGCTCTACACCTGGTATGTAATAACATTGGTGGGAAGTCTTAGCTTCCAGTTTTGGGAGGTCCAATTTTTGGCGGTGTCAGTAGCTGTCCAGCTGGAGCAGAGACTTGACGAAGTAATTTCTTTGCTGACATGCAGTTCTTCAGTGCTTCTTTCATGTTTGGTGGGGAGGCAACCTGAAAAAAATCAAAATTGCATACTTGCCAACTTTGAAAACTATGCCAGTAAAACTTAAGCAAGATTGCCCTGTGCCATATGTCACAATAACTAGTATTATTAGTATTTAAAAAACACATAATTAAAAATTCAAATTTTTATCAACTGCAGAAGCCTTGCAAAGGAGTTGTGTTTTAATACCAAACTGAACACATCCACTTTAAAAAAAACTTATTCACTTTACAAGTACTTACACATTACATCCGAAACTGTATGTTACATACCATTTAAACACGTGTCAGGATTACAGATCATTGGTGTTCATAAAGCTCATTTACAAGTTGATGAAAGGGAAAGAAATCAATGTTCTATTTACAAAGTTGTTTCATTTAGTGTTTTATCCAGAAGAGGGGGTTGCAGAAAAATTCAATGAAGCTGTAGTAGCTTTTTGGTCTTTAATAATTCTGCACAGAATTTCTGTTCAATACAAGGTTTGGGGTTTTGCGTCTTCAACACCAACAAACTTTTCAACGTTTTGTTCGAAATGAGAGAACGATTTTATGTTCGGTTCTTTCTGATAAGGCAGAAGTTTCTTTCGCACTCAGCATTGGAATGGGAATGAGCAAAATAGAAAGTATAATTTTGGCCAATCTAACGAATTTTAGAAGTCCATCAACCCCTCTTATTTCACCTACAACCCACTGCACATCAATATGGTCATGTCCTTCTATTATCACAGATGAATCTTCCAGTTGAAATAACAAAAGTCCTTTTCCAACTCATCCATTGCTTCCATTCATCCCTTGAGTGCAAAGGTTGCAGAGAACCGATGATTGATTAAATTTCTGTTTTGAGTTTCACTTGCCAAAATGAAATGCAAATTGTAATTTGAAACAAAGTTACTTTTACCCATCCAAGTGCAAATCAGAAGGGTTCCTGTGTGGTGGGAGGGGCAGATCCAAAATATTTTAAGCAGTGAGATGTCCTGGGCTCAGGGTGATTACTTTGAATATTTAGGGTCTGCCGTATGGCAATTTTTCTAGGCCATATGCAAATTGAATTTTCTTAGTTGCATTCGAGCGTGCTGCTTGGAAAGTTAAAATAAAACTTAAATAAAACTTTTAAATTCACTAGGGGGCTCCACCCCCTGCTCGCTTACGCTCACAAACCCGGATTATTAGGATATTTATGATGTAACTTGACATCTTTACTAGGGATTTGGAAATGAAAATCATGAAATATTTTCCTTAATTACAAAAACGTTTTCAAAACACAATAACAATGGAAAATACACTTGGCAATCAAGAAAACCCATCAAAAAATATTTAATGATTACACAGGAAATAAAACAAGCCTGAGGATAGATTTAATCAATTTAAAATTATGGAAAATACAATTAACTTTATTTTATATCCATACAAAACGAAATTCTAAACAATGTAGTTAAACGAATTTAAGTGGCTAGGTATCTATGATTTAGAAATGGAATTAGTTGAATTTCAAAGCAGCATAGTTTGGGAAAATAAATTTGATAACTTGATTTCCGTAGTAGAAGGGAAAATGTCTGAAATTAGTGCAAATTATAATGATCCCTCCCACACTAAAAATGGAAAATATTATATTAAACGTATGGAGATTCTTCACCAAATTATTTTATATCAATGAAGAAACTTGCTAATGCTCTTTTAACAATGTTTGGATCCACATATTCATGTGAAAAATTGTTTTCTTCGATGAATTTTGTAGTTTACCAATAGAAATAAACTTGAAAATGCATTGACTGCAAAATGCGTTAAACTAATGAATACTGAATATGAACCTAATATTAAGAAATTATCTGACAAAAACAACAACAGATTTCTCATTAAATATACTTTAACTTTATTGTACATACACATACCTGTTTCGATATTATCTATTAAAATATAGTATTTCATATTTATATATATATATATATATATGTTGTTTTCTCTTACTTGTTCATTAAAAACTCAGTGCAGGGGGGCTGGGCATGATTTCTCCCCTATTATATCGATTTTTTGCTCTTCACTTGCAAAAGTGAAAGTTGTGGAACAAAAAGGAATCGTTAACTTTTAAAAGGATAAAAAATTGAGAACCAAAGAAAGTAGTTTTTTTTACCATGCTCCTCTCCCTTTTTCCAAGTGACCCACAAGCCAGTACAAAAAAAAAAAAAAATTGACCAACTTTTAATAAAAGTTTGCAGACCTTGGTCTAGGATATAGAAAAAAGAACTACATAAATAAAGCTAAAACTTTTTTTATCCTCTGTTGGGAAACCATTCCTCGGCGCATAATGAAAACGGAAACGGAAAAAATAAATTTAGAATGTTGTGGAAAAAATGAAGTTAGAATGTCCCGCGATAAAAGTAACTTGGCATGGTTGCAAAGGCTGACGGCAAGGCCACGTGGGTAGAAAAGTCTAGATTCGGGTGTTTCTTTTGTCCTGAGAAACGCGTTTCAAGAACCAAGTAGAGATAAAAACTATTAAATTCATTTAAAAATGTTCTAGATTGAATTTTAAAATTCGCCGTGACCCAAAAATTGCAAAAAATTCGGACTACCTGTGTGCCAAATCTCATTGCTGTAAGTGCCATAGAATCGTCAGGACTTTGCGGCCTGAGAAAAAAACAAACAGACAAACACTTCCTTTTAAAATATTAAAGATATCCTACTAGTTTGATTTTTTAAGAGATGATTATGGTAGAAGTAATTTACAGAAAAATGTTGCAATCTATTACTGGGTAATATGTTTCATTTTATATATCTTAATATATATAAATTACGCGTCACTTTGTTTGTCCGCTATGGACTCTTAAACTACTTAACCGATTTCAATCAAATTTGCGCACCGTGTGCAGTTTGATCTAACTTAAAAGATAGGATAGCCTTCATCTCAATTTATAGCCGCGATATTATTTTATTGCAAATTATTGCGGTATCTGTTGACTGGATTGAGTAAGTATTCTTTTTTTTTTATCCTACGCCCAGCTCAAGGCCATACGCTGTCTTGCCGTCCAATATAGCGAATAAAGTCCTTGGGGAGAAGTATCCCTGGTGTCAATGTCCTGTAAACTAGAGCACTCCGCAAGGTGTTGTCTGTTCATAAAACCATCGCTACAAAGCGATGGTATGATGGTAAGTATTCTAACAGATGGCGCTGTGTTGAAAGTACCAACGTTTCACATAAGCTACAATTTAATGGCATAACCATAACGTGTTGCTGAGTCTAAAGTATAAGTTAAATTTATTTCGTAGTAAACGCAATACAGTGATTAGCATAGCCGGCCACGTGTTATTTAGACTGAATTATAAACTGAATTCATATTATAGTAAAAGTAATACAGTGGAATTCTTCTTTCTTTTTAATTATTAGTGCTTCATTATTCAACAATCTTTAATTAAAATATATACATGTAAGTATTATCACATAGCATCAAATCACACTGTATGATATATGTATTTTGATGATTATGAGGTACCTAAGGCTCCAGGATCAAAAGTTAATTAATATATATATGAAAAAGTGGCACAAAGCTTCTCACACTTTTTCAATAATTGCACATTTTTTTTTTCATTATTTTTATTCAACCTTTATTAAAAATTATTTTGCTCTCCTCATTTCAATGTGTCATAATAGCACGTTTTTCAGTGTTTTTTTTTAATATTTAAACATTTAAATTATTATTCGGTAGTAGAAAATCAATCATGGAGGTCGCCATGTATTTTGACAAATGGCATCTGTGTAAAAAAGCATGGTGGTCCCCATGACTGGTGTTCTCCTACCGTTTCCCTTGAATAGTTTACTACTATGTAATATAATAAAAACCGTAGCCACAGCAACGCGTGGCCGGGTCTGCTAGTTTCTAATATGATAGTAACTGCAAAACTATTTTAAAGAACAAAATTACACTAATTAAAATGTCTTAAAAGGGGATAGCAATTGAAAATATTGTAGTGCTAGCTAATCCCAATTGATTATTTTAAGTAGTGCAGCTTTTTTAAAGTAGAATCTCAAAATACTTTTGTATTTTAAATGAACTTTTTAATATCAATGTTTCTTACTGCATCTTGGGAACCTAGTACATCATCATACGATGGTGGTTTGTCATTAGCAACATCAATGGATAATCGACTCGATATGCCTTGAACGTTTTCTTCCATTGTGTTTTCATGACAAGACCTACAAAAGAATTTAAAACCAGTTACTGAAGTATGAAGGAAAACCCATCAGTATCCAATTTCAATAAGTTATTTTTTAATACATTCAAAATCAGTTTTCAAACACAATTTCTTGATACATTTAAAATGTTCAAAAATATAATAAATAATTACAAATTTGTATAAAATGACACAGGGCCAATTCGACGGAGTGTGTGTAGCACTACGAATTTAAAATATTATTTATCGTAATAAATAAGATTATATACTATCGAAATGTATATCTATACATTTCCCAGCATTCAATTGTTACTACTCTTCTAAGACTGATTGTTTCTACTAAATGTGTTGAATTCCATTTCTAGTCCAATTATCATATGCTATTTAAGTTTAACATTTTTTGCCCTTGCAACTTATCTAAAATTCAGCATGGGGGAAATATTTTGGAAACTTAATGAAAAATTAATTATTACTCATTACAATATAAACATGGGACGCAAAAATATAATTTGGGGTGATTTTGGAATATTTGTTCAAATATTTGCTTTCTACCTTGGGTTTACCACTTCAAAAGAAAACTTTTAAAAATGCATGCATCATAATATATTTAAAGTATAAAATGTTTTAGATAAAGTTGACTTTCATGTAACACATGATATGCTTTCCTATTGAGATGTTTGAACATCTTCGAATTTAGTATCTATACCTTTGCTTTTTAACTGCTTTTAGTTTGTCTTGCATCCCTTAGAACAGTGAGTTTTTTCATTCGTTCAATTTGTAACTTTCTTTTAAAAATATCACATTAATTTCTACTAACCAAGGTAAAAAAAATCAAGTAATCGGATTTTTTAAAAATTTAAATCTGTTTTTAAAAAAATTTAAATTAATTATATATAAATTTGTTAAATAAAAAATTGAGTTTTTGACATGTGTAAACCAACATTTGTTAAACTTTAAAACACAAGTTGAGATACTACATATATTTCTTGGAGTAAATTACATCATGTTAACAAATTTGTCAGTAAGTGCAAGTGACAGGCCTAAATTATAGTCTGATTAAAATAGAAACGGTACTGGTGGCCCGTGGCAGTTTAACTTAGCGTTGCCTGATTGTATTTTCTTTGGCTGTCTTGACACTTAGTAGTAGGCCTACTGTTCATGGACAGTATAAATAGCTAAAGACTTTTTTAAGTATAACATTAATGTACAATATTCTCACATGCTTCCCACACTTGAATGAATAAAGGAATGCTTTATTCTTCATAACATATTATAAAAATATGCACGAACATTGGCAAAACTTTCAAATCGATGTTCAACTTGTTTCTTACTTTACTGTTTGGTAGAATCCCCGACTCAACCGATTACTTAGTCTATAGACATCTCAGATTATTTGCAAGTGTCCATTTCCAAACAATTTTTCAAAAGCTGATCAGTACTGGTTGTAGCCATCAATGCTGAAATCACCATGAGTGCAGAAAGTTTAAAGCATTTGATGAGTTCTTTGATTTTCCTAGGGTGTATTTACTTATTTATAAAAATGTCAAATTGGGGTTGTGATTTAAATCAATGATTTAAAAAAAATCATTTGATTAAAATCGTGATTTAAATATTGACACCCTGCTACTAACACGTGATAATTTCTCTCTTACTTTTCATGTAAAATTCAAATATCAGAAAAAATAAAATAAATGCATATTCATGGTAAAGGAAGTTTCACTAACTGGAAGCATTTTAAATGCTATGCAAAAGTAAAAATACATTCCAAAGTCAAGACTTACCTTTTCAATGTGACCCACAGGGAGACTGCCACAATAAGGATGATGATACATGTCACAGCAATGAGTCCGACCCTGTACATTTCTTGATTTCTATTGTAGGAAATTTCATCTGAAATAATAGCAAACAATTTCCTCAAACTGGTTTTATAAAGATAATGACCGTTCTTCACTACTTAAGCATTCATTTTCCGAGTTGGAGGGGAATATTTACTGTACTTTTGTTTGTTTTTACACTGAACACCTACAAGCATTTTTTATTTTGTTAAAATATACACTGACGAGCCAAAACATTATGACCATCCCCACATATTTCAATGAACCCGTCGGGATGATGGAGGGTACGTTATTAAGTGAGAGTGGCATTTAACTGCTGCTGGAGATGGCGGTATTATGCTTTGGGGGACGTACCCATGGGCGACTCTGGGAATCGTAGTTATGGTAGAACAGACCATGAACGCTGCGAACTATAGGTTGCAAAAATTACTAAGTTTTAAAAAGGAGAATCCATCGAAACGTAGAATTTTATTCGCACGAGTTAGCCATCGGGCATGAGATATTTTATCTGACGATTTGTTTATAAAAAAAAATGCTTAGGAGATATGCCTGTTGAAACCACTGAGACTATTCTGTACAAATATGTTTGGTATGTGCTAATACCTTGAACAAAATAATCAGGTTGAAATACATTGAAACCGTACAAAGGGCCTGTTTTCACACATTGCTATATCTTTGCCGATTCTCCCTGAAAATGTCTCGGGTCCCAATTTGCTGACACCAATATGTAAAAATAAGTGTAGGAAGGGTAATTCGTTCATATACAGTAGGCAGGTAATCCACGCCGACGTTGAGTCTTGTGACTGTGGCTGGAATACAGTGTTACTGTCCGATTGACTAGATTCAGATAACACATTAAGCTTCTCTGTGCCTTGTTTTTGAGACTGAAACTGATTTTTGCCTTAGCATTTTCCTTTTCAATGTGTTCGATATTTTATTCGTTGTAATAATGTCTACGTTCCGATCACCATTCTTCTAGTAGTTCGTTGGTCGATTAGGAAGCTTTTCTCTCTGACAGGTATTATTTTTTCTTGTGTCTGTGACTAATGGCACTCATGTAATTTCTTCGATATTTTAGGGTGAGATTTATAAAAGATTTTTGCATTTTTTCCCCTGATGAAACACATTAGACATCGCTTTCAGTCGTTTATGTTGGACAGTAAGAATGGAAGCTTTTGACTATATTTCTTCAATTTTTTCTAATGTCCTCTATTTTCTTAAAAGTAGATTCTTTATTAGTTTCATTATCACGTTTTATCTTATGCCGGTTCCACTCAGAGAACTTTATAACATCTTCGTCGGTAGGTAACATTGCATTTACTATCACTTGAACCACCAAACAGCGGTAGGTAGGTATTTTAATTAACGTCGCACTGGAACAACACAACGGGCCGAACAACTATTACCAAACAAAGAACATTTTCTCTCCAAAAAGAGTACTACCCATGGTAAAAATGGCGCCAAACGAGCGCAACACAGCCTCGCCTGTTGCAGCCGGAGCTGTAAGCCGGCGGGGCGGGCGCTATTGACGACCATTTAGCACTTTTTTATCGCTGGGCCCTTTGAAATAATAGAAAAAAATTAAATAAACCTTTCTAATGACTATGATGTCATTAAATACGTTGTGGGATATAAATGTAATTGCACACTTCTAAAAGAAAATCTTGTTATGCTCAATGTGAGTGAAATTAAATTGACTGCATGATAAACTACCCCGAACTCAATTTTGTGACATTTTTTACGTTTTTCTACTTCCAGCTACATTCAAATCAAATGTTTCAATAGCAAGCTATCTAAAGAATTTTGAGAACCTGAATAACTTGGGGTGCGAGAAAATGAATTCCTCTCTAAACTTGAGGGAAAATTAGAATTTTAGATCTAAAAGGCACTATCAAAATGTGTGCTTACTTAGAGTGACACATTTCCCCTTCCTGTCTCTTGTCGTAGGATTGCAGACGCACACTGACCTGCAAATGGACTTGGGGTCCACGAGATGTATGCACTGCTCGTCATACTCACAGGGGTCATACAGCCGGTGAACTGAAGAGAAATAGAAATACATGTTTTACACAGTTTGCGTCAATAGCGGTAATCTTTCTCATGAAATTTTACTGCACGTGAAGCAAAAATAGATTTAATACCCTGATCATTTTTAAGTACTAGGGGGCTCCTCCACCTGCTCGCCTCCGCTCGCCAACCCCCGTGGATTGCTACGCTATAACATTTGGTTTGCTTCGCAAGTCAATCTCCTCCGACGGTGAAACCTCCGCTCCGCTCGCGTATACAAGCAATCCCATTTGGTTTGCGAAGCAAACCAACACTCTTTTTGCAGGTACAACTACTTTTGCAGAGTCAATCTCCTGCGGCGGCAAAAACCGCCGGTTGTTATTCGTATAATCCTGATTTTACTTTCCGGTTCATGACGTCACAGCGAGGGCTTCGCCCCCTGTTCGCTGACGCTCGCAAAAAAAAAAAAAAAAAAACGTACTCCTTTCGCAAGTGATTTCACTTTATTTCTTAACTTTAACACATGATACACCACAAACTAATAGCCGCATCAATAAAACACCTTCGCGATCTTGCTCCCTGTACATTTTTGAATAAACCATGTTAATCTCGAATTTTTTGTACGTGTACTTTTACGCGAAACCATATGAGAATAGAGGGGAAAAAGCGAGTTCAGCCTTTTGGACTCCGGGCCAGCCGTGACACAGAGATTCAAAGGAAAAAGAAAAAAAAAATCGCTACTATGGTGATTGCAGCTATGATAAATTTAATATCTGGCAAACCCGTTAGTTACAAATGTAACCTTTCGTTTCACCGATCCCTCTGCGCGCGATCAGCAATTTGTACACTTTCGTTAAATTATACTTTTCCTCACATCGAGTTTATTTATGAACCAATTTAAAAAATAACTATACCATAAAAAAGACTGCATTTTAAGGTTTTCGTTGATGTTTTCAAATTAAAAAAAAAATAATAGTATTAAGCTATAGATATGACAGTTTTAACAAAAAGTAACGAAAATTTACCAATATTCCGAAATTTGTATTACAAACTTTTGATGGCATCGAATTTATTTATTAACACACATTTCAAAAATAATTCTACCGTAAGAAAGAGTACATTCTAAAGTTCCCTGCTATGGTTTCAAATTAAAAAAATAATAGTAATAAGATATAAACATGACTGGTTTAAAATAAAATAACAAAAATGTCCGGATTTTCCCGAATTAAAAAAATAATATCAAGAACTAAATTGAAATTTCTAAAAAAACTCGGCGTCTTGCAAAAATTCACATTTAGAAGTACTCTAGTAAGAAAAATCACGGCTGAAGACTGAAAATTTGTACGCCTTTTGCTCACTCGCATTAGAAATTTCGCTCTTTTAACTTTGACACTTTTCACCCGAAACTAACAGCCGCATCGGAAAAAATCTTATTCGTCTTGTTCCCTGTACAATTTTGAACAAACCATGTTAATTTCGCAGTTTTGTGATTCGTACTTTCTCGGGAAACCGTCTAAGAATTTAGCGAAAAACGCGAGTTTTCAATCTTGCGGCAGCAGGAATAAAAATACCCTATATATTTTTGACTAGGAATCAGTGTAATGCCTTAATCGGAAAGACTGGAAATAGAGGCTTCTCCCTCCCACTCATTCGAAAATCAATTTGATGTTTTGCTGTAATAGTTTTCAATACAGCATCTTAATGTGAAATACTTCATATTTTGATTATTTTTAAGTGATTGAAGCTTCGGTGCTCTCTTGAGTATGGCAGACGTGTTGATATGATCTAATACAAATCAAGAGTTTATAAAAAATACATTTGAACAAACTAATAAGTATTCAGCTATATATAAATCCTAAAAAGTTATTGAAATATCAGCTGCCTATTTATAAATATATATATATAATATTTATTAATATTATTTTAATAGATAATTATGCAAACAAAGAGCATTTATAAATGATATTAATAAATTTTTATTTATTCTGGCATTTTTACTCGCATATATGCAACGAATTATGAAAATAAATCTCGCAGGTCTGAGATGTGCTATCAGAAAATTTTACTATGAGAAACACTAATGTAAGGTGTTTTTTATGTGTAAGGATACCATTTTTTTAAATAGACTTAAAATAAAGAAATTCTGATTATTTTCACACATTAACTCAATTACTGACAAATAACACCGCTTCTGACTGCCCTCAAAATATGAGCTCTTTCGACTACATAATTTGTTCAATTTCTTCATGTTTCATTTTTATATCCCCCAATGGATACTTAAATAAACAGAACAGTGATTATTAGAGATGAGAATAATCCAAGGTTAATTTATGAACAACCTCTTTATTCCCGTTGAGCGACTGTTTGGAGTTGAGGCATTACCCTCGGAAAAAAAGGATGTAGACCTAATTTTCCGAGGATTCTAATGAAATGTGACTACTTTTAACTGTGAACAATATTGTGCAAAGTGGAAAATTTTATTTCTGTTAAAAATTGAGAGACAAGGCACACAGTTTCAGCAAGTTGAAGTTGTGGAACTATGCAGATTCTATAGGACGTATTTTCTGGGGATTTTTCATTTTAGAAAGTTTTTAAAGGTCTTCAAAAACTCCTAATATTTTCCGAAAATTCTTAACATTTTTGAAGTTTTAGTTTTTGAATATTTTAGTTCACCTGTGTGCATTAATAAATCTGATACTCATCAAGGGTCATCAAACATTCATGACATAACATTTATATGTTAGCTAAAAATTGATGTTCTCAAACTAGGCCCATGCAGAGGCAGTACATGCTGTGTACATTTCGCCTATCAAAAGTGTCTTCATGTGTGCACTCACTGGTTAATCTATTGTGATCTGTAAAATATAGCTTCCAAAAAGGCTCTTATTTTTCTTTTGTTTAAAGAGTAAGAACCTTGAGAAGTCCATTTATATTCGACTTCTGGAGTTTGGATACATTTTAGTTATGAAGTTGAATGATTTAAGAAGCCAATGTACATATATCAAAGCTAATTGTCTGTTTTCCCATGTATAAACTTACTCATTTCACGGCATATATCGTAACCTCTCTCCACTCGCAAGCGAACATAGTTTGTGGGACATTGACATGTTCCATTTTGGCACGTTGCTTTGTCAGTAATGCAGTCACTAGTAGCACGACAAGCTGCACCATTTCGAACACCTGCAATAGAAACACATGTAGAATAGAAGTAATTTTATAAAATTGTGTTTGAAGTCTTCAACTGTACAAATGGTAAAATTGATCTTGGTGTCCATCATATTAATAAAAATGAAAAGTGGTATGTTTTCCTGTCCCGTAGGTGTTCTCCTCAGGTGCAGAATCATATTCAGTGTTCTGCAACACAACTCCAAGCCATTGCAATTGTTCTGCAGGCATTTTGTCCGAATTTTGAAAACTGCAGTCAAATCAAAAATAGACGTAAAACACAATTATCGGCTCAATATGTATTACATATTTATAATAAAACACACATCAAAATGAATTAACTTACTTTATTTAAAACCAAGGCATACTTTCAGAATTTGCAATTCTGTCGATCACTTATGAAGTTAAAAATTTTGTCATTGACATAGATGTGTTATTTATAAAGCGTTTGTGGTAATTTGGGCTGTGTCGGGAGGTAGTTCGTAGCTAGAGAAGAAAAAAGGCGTGGCAAGGAGCGCGCTTGGCACTGCAAAAAATCGTAACTTATGATTGAAAAAAAATCGGCTAAAATTTTGATAAATTAAGGAAAAAGTGTTCTGCAAAGACTTTGTTCTGCTACGTACGTCGTAGTTTTAAGTACTTTATGCTCCCGGGGTATTTCCTCGAAGTTGTGCTTAATTTCAATTTGAAACTAATACATTAAATAATAAGTTTTTAGGAAATAACACGATAGCATAACAAAAAACCCCACAAAAGTTGTCATGAAAGCATGCTTTCTATCTGACTAGATGTCAATACAAACTTGTATTATGCTCCTGTATGCCGCAATCTCATGAAAAAAATATCAAGATCTCAAATTCAAAAGCATAACAGCATAATACAAAACAGTTACTGTGTCGTAAAACATACTGTTTCTCATCGATTGACAACTCGTGAAATATTCTTTTTTAAAACATAAGATAAAAAAAATAACATTGCTTGAAGCAAACCAATATCAGTTATTATCTACAAAATATGAATGCACGAGTTAGGTGTGCGACTGATAATGACCCATCATATGGACAGTTTGGACTACACTAATGACTTGAAGGGATTTAACATCAATATGCTACTAAACAAATCCATTCCCAATCCATCATCTAAAACTGTGTCAACATAACATAAAATTCGCAAAGCTGGAGATTAATGTTTTAAAAACAATCCATATAAACACATAGTATTCATATGGATTTACCGTTCATAACATCGAAAAATCTTATCCGTATACCATAGATGTTCATAAGAATGAAATTTTTGGATGCTTGAGTCATGAAAAAGTCAGTACCTACCAATTAAATTTTAATTATGTTGAGAAAATCTAACTTCATCTGTATAAAATCTATAAATAGGTCGATTACTCGGACAGTTTTCCATCTCAAATAGCCTTAGTTATTTTAATATTCCATAACATTAAAAAATGGTTTCCTAACAAGATGCTTTCCATGATTGTATGCAGATATTATACAATGAAATAAAAACATGTTAGGTGAAACTGAACTTCATCCCATTAAACCACTGACATCGAAATTACAAAAGTAGTATGCTATTTATTGCCAGGGCATACCCAGGTTATCGATCTGGAAGGGGCTTTTTAATGTCAGCTCTTTATTAAGAGGTGATTTTAAAATATCTTTGAACAATATAGAGTAGTCTTAAAGAATGTTACCTACATGTGTTCCCAAGAGACTAGATTTAAAGTGTGTCACCAATAATAGTTTTACAGTATGTTATTGAGGGACAAGTTTAAGGTTGTGTTACTTACAGACTAGTTTTTAGAGTGGGTTACCTTGTGTGAGGATCTGAGGTTCTCCGGCCAACACACTAGCGCGTCTTTCTAGGAATGGCTCTTCGTTACGTGGACGATTCTATTCAGGATCGTAGGTTGATCGGTAGATATTAACTCGTGATAAGTGAATAGATTCTTCAGTTCTATTCTTTCGTAACTTTTTTTGATCCACAGTGAGCTATGATTGATGATTTACTTGTTAAAATATTACCAGGACCGGACTGAGGGAAACCTCAATAGTTTCTGTGCATCTCCCGTCTTAGCTCTGTTGATTATTTTTGTAATGCTGTCACCACGCAACACTTAAATTTTTTCTTCAAGTTTGTATTTCGACGATTTTGAACTGTATCTTCAAATATTTCTCACTTCAGATTCATTTTCCCCTTTAAGAAGTAAAAATCTCTCATCTTCAATTGATTGAGTTCATATATATCTGCATGTATTAGTTCATTAGCTGTTAGGGCTCTACTTTCCACGAGTTTAATATCTACCGACCTACCTACGTTCCAAAATAGAATCGTCCACGCAACGAAGAGCCATTCCTAGAAAGACGCGCTAGTCGGCCAACACAAGGAGGAACTGGTGTTAATGGGGAACGGGACTTCCTCTAGGGACGTTGGCGGGGTTGTCTGTGAAAGGTCACACGGATTAGGAGGAGAAAAGGGGAGAACGAAAGGGAATAGAAAGAAGAGATTCGACCCACGGAGACGACAGAGAACGGACGATGAGGGGCTCTCTGCTGCTGCTGTTTTCTACTATATTGTAATACTATATTCCTATATAACCTAGAATTCCAAATAAATAGTTGGAAATATATCTATGAGGTGTTGCCCTCTCCAGTAGATAAAACGAACCACACACACTCACCAGAGATATAAAGGTAGAGAAAGGGTGAGGTGTGATACCTTGAGAATAGTTTTAGAGTGGGATTCTTATAGACTAGTTTTAGAGTGGGTTACTTAGAGACTAGTTTCACAGTATGTTACCCAGAGACTAATTTTAGAGTGTGTTATCTAGAGACTAATTTTAGAGTGTGTTACCTAGAGACTAATTTTAGAGTGTGATACTTGGAGACTCGTTTTAGAGTGTATGTATCACTTAGAGACAAGTTTTACAGTACGTTACTTAGAGATTAGTTTAAGAGTGTGTTACTTATGCGAGACTACTCAGAGACAAATACCGTTTTAAAGTGACTGCTCGGAAACGAATAGAAGCTGTATTGAAAGGAAAAGGTGCCAACGTTTTAATGAACACTATTTTATCCAATCCCTGTAAATAAGATATGGAGCACTTTTGTTAATGGGCTGAAAACAATGAATAAACATAAGTTAACTGGAAGGAGAAAATATTAAAACAGCTTTAGATACGATTTTTAAAGAAGCAATCAATGAATAAAATATCAATATTTTTTTGTTTTTTATACGATCTGGGAAAGTCTTAAACCCCAAGGGCCCCCAAGGCCCATGTTCAATGCCAAATTCAACAAAACAAATGAGAATCCGTATCGATTATAATAATTCACAGTATCAAATTAAAATTTTCCTCTTCAGATAATTTGATATCGCCAAGCAAAAAGTTCAGGATAAAACGATTAATAATTAATTTTAATAATAAAACTATGTGTTTGAAAATTATTTTAAAGTATTCGCACAAACTTTTTCGCAACTTCCAACTTGGAACTTGTTTATTTTGGAAAGTTCTACCTTTTGGAATTATTATTTCAAAGGGTATTTTGTTTCTTATTTATTTCTCATATTTGGTTATTTTAAATGTATTTATGATGAAGTGTTTTTTTTTTGTGTGTGTGTGGAGGTAGGGAGGATAGTAAGTTTTTTTATCACCCATTTAAACAAAGAAAACTATCAATTGCTATTTTATTGTTGCTTTGTTTCAATTTTTTAAATGTATATTTATAGAATTTCTCAGCGTTAAAAAAAATTCTGATTCTGTCTTATTAACACTGTCGCTCGTAAGGTGAGGTAATTTTAATCAAAGCACTAGAGCAACACAATGGGCTATTGAAGACGGTCTGGGATCAATCCCCTAATGGAAATATCCGAGGACAACTCCACGTCCTTTTGAACCACGGTCACATGACGAGGCAACACCTGAGCTGGATTCCAACTCTCTAATTTTCCATACCAACCCAAAGACTTTCGGTCACGACAGATTTAACATTCACCAGCCACCTCTACATCATACGCTTACAAACACCCATATCCTGACCGTGATTCGAACCAGGAACTTTCCAACCAAGAGGCTAATACCTTAAACTTCAGATCGGTCGGTCGGTGGTTGGCTCTTTTGAGAATATGGTAGAATTTAACCTGAACATGTGTTTATTCAGCATTTCCTTGAAAGAGTTTTGCAAATATTTCCTTCAGTTTTCCAAACTATGACGCAAATCTTGATGTGCTCATCATTCAAACGGACAGTAAGACTTGTTAATATTGATTTCACCACATCCTGTCCTTGGTATTTCCCAACCATGGTAAACAGCTGTTCCAAGTGCAAACGCTACTCGTGTTATCAATATACGTATTTCTAAATTGTGGATACGAGTGTACTAAATAATAGTTAGGGGGAAAATTAGCTTTTATTCCCCCTAACTATTATATAGTTTTCTTTTATCTACTTCAAGGCCGCGGTAGTCCAGTTGGAAGAGTAACTGATTAGCAACCGGAAGGTAGCGAGTTCTTAACTCGGTCCAACCGAAGACCGTCGTATATGAGGGGCTGGTGCAAGGAAAATATGTCGTGGCCTACAATATCCTCACGTTGGCGTAGTGTGAAAGTTTGGAGAATGGAATGCCAGCTCAAGTGTTGACCTCATTGTCTGGCCGTTCAAAATTACTTGTCGGACCGTTATCTGACCGTGGTTCAAAATGACGTGATGTTGTCCTTGCATCTTTCCCTTCTGGATCGATTGCGGATTGTCGTCAATAGTTCGTTGTGTTGCTCCAGTCTGACCTACTAGCATACCTAACTATGTTCCAATTGCAAACGCGATTGGGGTGCTTAGAACTAAACCTATTCTTGATTGAAGATACGTCAGAGGTTGGAGAAAGATATATTTTTTACCAAACTAGTATGCAGTTTTCCTTCATTTACTTAGAGATGTATCATCGGAAGGTTTGATTTGTCGGTTCTGCACTTTCTGCTAAACGAGGGCTAATTACACCGATTCAATCGAAAGGAAAAATTCTATCTTTTGGTAGGTACGTAGGTATTTTAATTAGGGAGAGCAAGGTCTATTATCATTAGCTATGAAATCTAGAGAATGCGCTTAGACGTTATTACTATACATAATAATACATAATTTTGAACACGACAACCCTGCAAGCTTAAACGCATTGCTGGACTTCTCAAATAACAAATGGACCAATTCATCTGCCTTCTCATTGGTTGGTTTACGGGTTTGAGGCACAATAGTCATACTTGGCCAAGCTGCTCAAACCACAGGACAGACTTCAAGTAAATTGTCATGAAAATGAAAAAAGAGGGACTGGGAATATAATAATGGGACGAATGCAGAAAAAGATAGCAGCTTGAGCATTCTGGGAGCATGTTTTGTGATGTCTGACCTTCCACCAGAGAAGAGTAGACGGGCCCTCAAAAGGAACACGTGTATCAGGCCAAAAAGAAAATAAATCTCGTAGAGTCGCCATACGACATTTTTACACCTGCTTGTCACACATATCACTTCGTAACGGTTCCAAGAGGGAACTCACACGTGTGGAGTTGACACTCCTTCAGTGTTGCAGTGTCGTTGGAAAACACCCGATTAACATTACAAGAGGGAGGCTATACCCCAGGTGAAAAACAAAAACAACAAGACGAGGGGTTAGAAGTCACTGGAAAAGGTGTGGAAAAAAAGCTCTCGTTGAGACAGCTATACGGTGAGGTGAAACACTGGAAAAACCTAACTGTGAAGTGAAACTATTGTTTCTGCATGAACATTCGTTCATCGATAGTGGAGCGTAAATAATTCTGCAAATATTTTTCCAAGTGTTATTGAAAACCTTTTAAGTGAAATAAATATCTTAAAAAATTATCCAGCTTAGTCCAACTCCATTGTACATCTGTGATGCCCCAAAACACCACAGTTTGCTTTAGACAGTAAACCTCACGTGGGAAGATCACTAGAGTACCTCGGGTCCATGAAGCCGGTACACACCTGAAGCCCTTCTTTTTCATTTCAGACCCATGCTCTAAATTCAAGCCCTCAGGAGCCCATCTTTAAGAAGGACGGGCATCATAACCCCGAGGTTCCCGAGTGATCTTTTCTCTCTTTCATTTTTACCCTAGCTTACTCTTCTGCTTCTTTCTTTTTCTTCCTTCCTCATTGGGGCCGCGGTAGCCCAGTTGGAAGAATAACGGATTAGCAACCGTAAGGTTACGAGTTCGAATCCTACCAAAGACCGTCGTGTACATAGGGGGCTGGTGCGAGTTAGATCTGTCGTGGCCTCAAATGTCCTAATAAAAGCATGGTGTGGACGTTTGGGAGAGTTTTGTGTCAACTCCGGCGTGACCTCCTCATCAGACCGTGAATCTAAATTACGTGGTGTTGTCCTCGGTTCTTTCCCTTCGGGGGTCGATCCCGGACCGTCACCGGTCTGATGGTTAAGGTGTTAGCGTCTAGATAGGAAGATTCCTGGTTCGAATCCATCCTGGTCAGTGCATGGATATTTGTAAGAGTATGGTGTAGAGGCGGCTGGTACACCTTAAATCTGTCGTGGCCGAAAGTTCTCACGTTGGGTTGGTGTGGAAGTTTGGAGAGTGGGGTGCCAGCTCAAGTGTTGTCTCGTCATCTGACCATGATTAAAAATTACGTGGTGTTGTCCTCGAATATTTCCCTTGGGGAATTGAACTCTGATCGTCGGTCAATAGCCCGTTATCTTACTCTAGTACGACATTAATTCAAAATTACCAAAACTACCCGAAGCGTCACCAATAGCCCTTTGTGTTGTTCCAGTGTGACGTTAATTAAAATAATACCAAATACTGTGCTTACCGTTGACTATGAGGAAACCGATCGCTCTGTTATCTTCGCTGCCGATGGAGCATATGACCTCTCCGGACATCCTGCGCGAGGTGGAGTAGATGGTGAGTTGGCTGAAGAAGACGGTGTTGCCCTCATTGTCAATGAGAGATCTTCCCTGCTGGACGTCGAAGGAATGAACCTCGGAACTGAAGTCCCAAAGGAAGGTGACGTTGGACGGATAGAAGCACACGTACGTGACGTTGTCACCAGGATAGACGATGGATTCGGACGGTTCCATGCGCAGAACACCCCCGATCCTGTGCGCTGGAATACAAAAAACAGTTGAAGTGCATTAATGTTCAAATTTAAGAGAGCTTACACTCGGGGGCGATTATCTCGAGAACTACTGGACATATTTTTATAAAATTAGTTGCTCGCATAGGTTCTCAAATACATAAAACATAACCATACAACACTCACAGACACACATGATCGTGTTTAAGGCAGAACTTCGAGTTTATTTATGACGTTCATAGCCTTCAGCAATGGAGAAAAAATGAACTGTGTGCTGTTTATATAAATCTGCAGAAAGTTTCGACTGACAAAACCGAATGTGATGTAGATGGAAATGAGCTTCTGGATGAGATCTTACTTTTAGCACCGATGCTGCCGCAAAAGAGCTGCCCCGAAAAGACTTCATGTTACGTAACCTACTAATTATTTCATAGATACGTTTCCCAATCATTTTGTGAGTTTAAGAAACTTACTTGCCCTTCTTGTGTCAGTTGCTAGTGGGGAGATAAGTTTTTGCAAATTGAAACTAATTAAAAACTACCTGAGGTCGACCATTTCCCAAGAACGTCTGCATGGATAAGCGATCTTGGCTATAGGAATTGAGATGCTCAGTGCCATCCATGCTGACACAATTTTAAGAGATTTTGCAAAGCAAAAGGCCAGAAACATGTAATTTTCATGTCTCTATTTTTCTAGTTTTTTCTTCATAAGTGTTGAACAAGTGTTTTAAAAATCATATGATACTAAGAATATTTTTCAGCGTACTTTGTTTTCAATAATAAATTAATGATTTAACATTTAATTGCTGAAATACTAAATACACATTGTACATATTATGCTATAATGTAAATGTAATGACTTTACTGTATTAAATGTTTTCGAAATCAAGAAGTACCATTGACGTTTTTTAGAAACCAATCACCATGGCATAACTATTTTTAAGTACCAGGGAGCTCCGCCCCCAGCTCGCTATCGCTCGCCAGCCTCCAATAATTGCTACGCAATCATATTTAGTTCGCTTCGCGAACTATACTGAAGAAAACAAATTGTATAAATAAGACATAGTATTTCGGGTACAAAGGAACCTAGTAAAATTTTCCACACAGATGAAGAAAAAAAAGGACACTAAAATCTATCCTATGGAAAAAAAGAATGACAAATGTTACAGATAACGCTTTAAGGAATAAATATTAAATATACAACATTAAGGAGGAAAGAAAATAATACTAAAATCTAAGGAATAAATATTAAATATACAACATTGAGGAGAAAAAAAAGGACACTAAAATCCATCCTAAGGAGTAAAAAGAAACCATTTTCTCCGCTGCCATATAGAAATACCGAATCATAGATACTACTATGTTTTAGCTAATCCGTGTTTGTTGTAATAGTGCTTTTTAAAATTTTTATATTTGACTGTTGCTATGGAAACGGCGACCAAACTGACCGGTTCTTCTGAAAACATTGCAAACTTTCTTGCTCGTGCCCTCAAATTTTATGAATGAATTAATTAAAAGATATCACTGTTTATCGTCTGCGCGTGCTCCAAATTCATTATCCCGTTGAACCACAAGACTCGCTATCACGTGACTCGCTATCTACCAATCACAAAGCGAATAAACCTGAAAAGGATCGAAAGATTTTCTTTTACAATAGAAAAACAATGGATGTTTTTAATATCACAAAATCCATTAGCTTATCAAGGTCTAGCAGAAACAAAAACACGGCAGTGTAAAATACAAAATGAAATTAATTAATTTCACAGTAGGCTATTCTAAGGAGGAGGAAAACAAAAGACGGCGAATCTGTGAAATGGAAGAGGAAGCCAAATCATCATCTCGCATCTGCAATAAACATCTCTCTCGGACCGGCCCTGGGTATCCTAAAACACTTTTCATAATTTGGACACGACACTGGGCCTCCCATTCAAATCTCTAGCAACCTGAGATTCTCCTGCTTCCAGTCCCTGGCTATTCGGAACCTAATTCTATCATCCAAATGATGGTGGTTACTCATTTTAACTATTTCCTTTAAATTTCACCGAATGTCTCAAAAAATAAAAAATCACCACGAAATTCGCAGAGGTGTGTGAGTAATCAAAGCGTCGAAATTGCTATTTGCGCTTAGAAAGTCTGTTCCTCTAAATACACCTCCTACGCTTACGTATTCGATACAAAAGATTTGCAGCTTTGTTTGAAAGCATTAGTTTTACCATTCGTTCAGTACTTTTCGAGAAATTCGACAAAATCTGCGAATTCTCTTAATTTTGAACACCAGAATACATTCAAGCATTTTGGATACGCATGTAGATGTTTTAATTTGATTTGTTTTAATAACTGAGATAAAAGAAAGCAATTCAATGGCAGAAGAGGCCCGGTTGGAAAAGTTCGTATCTCGATCCAACTAAAGACCGTCGTGTACTTGGTGGCTGGTGCACGTTTGATCTATCGTGGTCACATATGTCTTCACGTTTGCATGGTGTAGAAGTTTGGAGAGTGGGGTTCCACCTCAAGTGTCGACCCCATCATCTGACCGTGGTTCCAAATGACAATGTGTCGTCTTCGGATCTTTCAATTCGGGAAAGATACCGGACAATCGCCAGGAGACCATCGCGTTGCTCCAGTGCGACGTTAATGAGCTACCTATTCTTTACGTCCCTACGCGTCGTTCTCTTGACAGAAGACGAACGTGATTGCAGTCACGCAATGCGTGCTCTTTAGTGTCGCTTAGCTATTAGGTAAATTCATTTTGAGTATTGACCTTGAATAGTAAATGGTGAGGTAAGCTTCCAATCAAAAGCAAAGCACAGAACTCCAATCCCAAAACAAAGAACAAACATTGACAGTTGATTCGGGCCTAATTTGTTTTGACTACAACCTGACTTACAACAATAACATAAAAAGGAAAAAGCTTTTCTTCAAATTATAGGAAAATGTTTCCCGAAGGTAATAAAGAAAAGTTATACTCTTGAATTATATTGCTTAAAAAGTCTTAAGCATTTAAATCAAAAGCTACGCCCAAGGCCCGAATCGATTCAATCGTAAAAAAAGAAACAAATTCTGCAAGTGATTAGCTAATCTTTGGAGACTTTCCTCCCTCCTTTAGCCCAAGAAACCTTGAAAAGGGTTCACACTTTCCCAAAGAGCCTGTTTGTGTTTATTTGAGCTTCCCATACTATTAATTTTTTTGGTTAACTGTTGGTGCAATTATTGCTGCACCTATCGGGCAGGATACATTGAATGTTTTCACATTTAATGCTGTTTTTTTTTTCAGTATCTTTGCGATAGCACAAATTTCAAAGATTTGTTGGTATTGGGTTTGCCAAAAAGTTTGTTCGGTAATTTAAACGAAAGCAAAACGCTCCGTTTTCGAAAATAATTGTGACCCGGACAATGAAAACGTTCTTTTTTAAGTAATGCAGTGCAAAAGATACAATGGGACAAGAAAATGAGCCGCCATTCTTTACTCCAACTAACGTGTAGAACACATTAAGATGAAACTCGCTCACAGTAGCTATTTTTAATTGACGTCGCACTGGAGAAACATAGTTGGCTATTGACGACGGTCCGGGATCAAACCTAAAAGTAAAGACTCGAGGATAAGACCATGTAATTTCGAACTACGGTCAGATGACGAGGTCACACATGAGCTGGCACACTATTCGTGAGTGTTTAAGAAATTTCCTATTGTATCGAATGAGAAGTCTCCTATGCAATTTCTCGCCAGCCGCTAGCTTGAAGTAAAACGAATCGCTCTAAAAAACTAAATTCAGGCATGTATACATTGCGAAAATTACGATAGGAACATTTGAGTACACTTTATCTTATGTAACTAATGACATAGAAATATCTTAATTGGTGTAGAGAAAAAAAATACGGTTAATATTTGCTTTTTATGATCCAAAGGCAATATGATTCCTTAACCACCTTTATACAAATAGACTTCCCCACTGTCATTTGATTTCTTATCTTAGCCACCCGATGCCTTTTGCACATAATCAAGTACATTTTTCTGTGGAGAGTAACAGGCACATTATGGTGTACACTATATTTGAAATGGAGTCATAGATTCATCAAACCAACCTTTATTGATTATCAAATACCAATTAATAGAAGAGGATTAAAATGACGAATGCAGTTTTAATAGGAACTATTTAAACTATTTTAGATAGTTTCTAGGATCATTTGTTAAAGCCAGAACTAGTTAGAATCCGTTAAATTTCCCAACCGTTTCAACAGGACAAGTAGTTATTAGACATTAGTTATCCAGGACTTACCTCTTGATGCATACAAGGAATGTGTGTTGACGGACACAGGACATATAATGGTGAGAAGAATGCACCATATTGCTGCATCCCATATTGGTAACATTGTCATGTAATCTTGGGTTTTCTTGTATAGCCTTCAAAGCATCTTACAGGAATCATGTTCCTTGTAGTCTGCAAAAGTAATACACATTGAAAATTTTATTTTGTAAGCTAGTGACTAGTTCACTAGTGTATGAATGTTTATCAAGTGCTACTACTAAAAAAAAAAAAAAATGGAAGCTTCTCGTAAGAGCGCAAAGAACCAGTAAAACGCATTTTCCTCTTTTGATAGGGAAATAAGTGTTTTGAAATACAGTCCTTCTTTTGAATTAATCATTAAACATTTAGGGAAATCTGCTTTCATTGCCAACTAGACCATTAACAGATCCCATTGAAAATAATAGAAGAAAAAAAGGTATCGACATTTAATCATGCATGGTTTTATATCGAATAGTTTCTTTCTCGATATTTTATTGTTCAACATGAGATTTCTAAAGGTGTTATCAGTAAAATTAGAAAGATTATTTCGTTTTCGCAAAATTTCTTTTTTTATTTACATGTGCGAATATTTAAAAGTGACAACCTCAAAATTAAACAAAATAGCCTATGGCGATTTGCCTAATCGAGGATGATCTGTAGAGAGCTGGTACATATTCGAATTTTGAAGTTGAAGCAAACTTGTTCCCAGAACTTATTTCTTAAATAACATCAGCACCGGTTAGAATATTTTATTTTAAATTCCATGCTTTTAATTTTTTCGCTCATTTTAAATAACATATATTTTATTTGAATCCATTATTATATTACTTGCATTTTTGTTAGAACATGCACATCAGGAATTTTTAAATCTGTGAACGACAAATTCGTCTCCGACAACCCAACAAAATGTTTGGCCTTATGCATGTTTACAATCGAAAGATGAGACTATATATTGATGGATTGCAATTTTTTCAAACGTATATAAAAATATAAATAATATTCATCTTGTTTCAAATTATTTCCACTTTGCTTTCAGATAACAGAATCCTAAAATGAATTGAGCTGAAAAATGCTTTTTGCCAAGATGGTTTTTGTCGTTGAGTAAGCAATGAGTAACAGTGACAGGGATTGTAGCATTTTCAGCTGAACTCTAAAGATATTGCATGTTGAAATCGATGAGCACCAACCTCTGAATACAAGAACAGTGAATAAATTTAGATGAACGACCGTCACATCGGTTACAACATCCAATAGCTCATTGTGTTTTACCAGTACATGGTTTCCATCATTAGTCATTTTATTCTTACACGTACAATCAATTATAAATCGAAAGGATGCCACGAAATCGAATCTTGTGTTCTATCTATTGTGTCACTAGTTGATTGCAAAAATAGGCAGATAGAAAATTTTCAAATTGTTGTATAATTTAGTTTGAGTCACGTTTTCCATAACTGAATGAAACAATGTAAATTAATTTTAGCTTCACTATGAGTCAAAATGTATTGTTTGATTGACTCTCACATGCAACTAAATTTGATTCAGTCTATGATCATGCTTATTGAAGAAGAAAAAAAGGTCCATGCATTTCAAGAGTTGTTGCAATAAAAGGATGTGCCAACGTCGATTGTTAAAATTCACTTGATTAAATTAAATTATCTATTGTCACTGGATGCAGTTTTTGGCTTATCCAAACAGTAGGTACTTATCAGAGGACAGCGACGCTTATATTTACTATATTTAAGTTGATATACTCTTCCTTCGAACATAAATAGGCTTAAGTAACAGTAAGGAGCGAAATTTACTGAAACAAAATCTCAATATGATGTTAGATGTGATTCACATTGGTTTACCAAGCTCAAGAGGTATTGATTAAGAAATGGAAGAGAAGAAATAATATATCCAGAAAAAAGTGATACCTAAGAATTATCGTAATTCCTAATTTCATTTCGAAGCTAAATGTTCACATATTGTATTATCTGCAAATGGAAAGAGAGCAGTCAACATGCGAAGAATCTCTTCTAAAGGAGACTTATTCATACAATCGAATATTATGCCTTTTTTGAAGAAAAGAAGAAAATAATCAATTAATATTTTTATGAGTGGCAAAATTCTGAAATCGAAAACAGATATACAATACCTTGAAATTGTTAAGGTGGGTAAGTTAAAATGGAATTCACACATCGATTATATTTATGTCAAGCAAGATGCTTAACTCTGTTAAAAATGACTAGAATTTCTCGGGGCATTGGATAGGATGCAGTAAAAATTGTTTACGATGGAGTAATTTTCCTTTTAATTTCTTATGGATTAATACTTATGGATATTATTAATAATCATAGGAAATTTGATAAGAACAAATTTATATCTTCAAATGAATGGGTTAGGAGTTTCAGAACTATTTCCTATGATACAATATGTGTACTTGAGTGTATACTGCCTATCTGTCTTAAGATATAATAAATTAATTGCATTTATCTAAATTATAATGACCCATAGAATAAGATCGATCATTCTTTTACCCTTAAAGACTGGCTGTCCCCTCGAAATATATTCACAACTCAATAAAAGTGAAGAAGTTTCATCTTCGGATTTTCACAGATGTAAGCAAAACCAATAGCTGTACAGGTTGCGCATTTATCGTATTAAAAAGTGATCAAATCATGAAAAATCAATTTTAACGCGTTTCAAATTGTTTTAATAACTAAGCAGAAGTCTTAGCTATCCTAAAAGCCTTCGAATGGATAGAATCAGTCAAAAAACCTTCCTCCAATTTTGTTATTCTTTTTTGTGAAGACTGAATTTTTTACAGAAAAGGCCATTGCCCAATAATTGAAAACATTTCGTGGCAATTGAATAGAAAATTTGGAAGAAATAGATTAGACGCCATTCTGGTATTCCTAAAAAAGAATTGGTTACGAAATTTGCCAAAGATTTTCAAGCAAAATCAGATCTGCCAATGTGTTAGGATAGCCTTCCAAAATCACTAATAAAAAGGATAACTATAATAGTACTAATTTATTGATATCTTGGCAACAACTATCTATGGTGCTCAAATTATGAAGGCCAAATTACAAAAAATTTATTCCCATTTATACAAATACGTCTTTCAAAAATTGAACAATGTTACAAACTCACAAATTTTCACCCGTCATGCGAGAATCAATCACTACTTCCATAGCTTCCTGCTCATCGATTCATGTTCATGTAGTTGTAACAATCCTGCTGTTCAAGACATCGATCATATACTCTTTCATTGTGCATTGTTTAATCACGAAAGAAAATTTCTGTTTCAACTTGCTGCCTCTTTTAGCCACTCCAATACAATCTGCTCTCCTTACTGATAATTATTGATCGACAGAGAATTTTGTTTCTAGATAATTTTTTATAGCTAATTTGTCACTCTCTCTCTGTTAGAAATTTATTCGATAGATGCATGTAATACTTTAGTGGTGCATGTAAGCTTAAAATTATTAAAAATAACTAAAAGATATCAAGACGAATTACAAAATACATTAATAACCTAATAAGAGTTAAAGTTTTTTGTCCATCCGTTCGCTAATGCTGAATTTTCAGTTACCAACTTCATGAAAAAAAGAAGAGAAAAAGGGAGTACTATAATTTTATTTTAAGATAATTTCAACGACATTTTGTATTTTTGAAATTCAAATCAAAATAATCTCCCAATGTAATTTGCAGTTTCCAGAAAACAATATATATTTTTTTCAAGTTAAATATATGTTTTTTTAAGACTATCATATATTTTGTGATTTCAAGGGAAAATACTTAGTTTGGCTTAATTTAGACGTATCGTTACAACTCAACCAGGAAAATGGTTCTCTTTCTTCATTTTGCTAGTAATTTTTTCATTTGATGTTTCACCCCAAAAATCATCGTTTTATTTCAAATAAAATTACAGATAGATATCTAAAACTCGATACTGTTTCAACATAAAATGTATTATCAAAAAATTAAAATGAGTGACATCGCCATCTGTTGAAAAAGTGATCGATTAACAGAAATAAACGTTTCGATGGCAGATGGCAACGATTTGGATGAGTGCAAACGATTTCAAAGTTGAAAATACTATCTATTTTTCATACTTTTTGTGTGAAGTCTTGTCTGGTAATCATTGTGCTATAAACCGAGTTCCATTAGTAAAACTAATATCAGTAAGATACACCAATCAACAACAATCCAAGATCATTCTAGTTGTTTCTAGAAGTTTTAAGTTGAGACTACATTTTATATACTATTTTACTTTTATATTATTTCACAATATGGTAATTTAAAAATACTATAATATATTCTGATTCTCTCTCTCTTTCTCTCTCTTGCAGTTTTTCTTATGTTAATTTTATGTATATTGCTACTCTGGTTTAAAAAGGAAATCGGCGTAAAAAATCCGGACTTATGTGTCAAGTATGATAATAATCACAATTTCCGATTATTGATGATCGAATCAATTATGATTAATCACAAATTGGATAATTCGTATAGTTTGCTTATGTATATTTTTTTTACATAATGTATTCGTAGTATTGCGCAATGAATAATACAGCTGTATAGAAGCTGAATAAGTTTAAGAATGCTATGAAAAGTATATTCGAATTCTTTGAAAAAAAAATACTCTTTGTTAGTCGTAACACTCAATATTTGAATACTGAACACTCAGAGTGATGTACGTCTTTAAAAACTAAGTTGAGTTCAGAGTTCTATTAAAAGCACCCTCACAATTTAGGAAGCAGGTTTGAGAAAGAATGTAACGGCTGCATCAAGGTCAGTGCTTTCATCAAGCTCTTTGAAACAAGTTTAGTATTTTTTCATGCGTGCCAGCAATAAAGTGTTGCCAATTCCAAACGTTTAACACTTTTTGATGAAGATTTGTCACTAGTAAAACAAAAATTGTAATCGGGATTTTTTTTTTTCACCTTTGAAAGAAATTTTTTGAGTCGTAAAATGCGAATAACGCATATTTACGATGTCAATATGCGTTAAAATGACAAGCATAACTTTTAAACATTTGTGTTCGTAATTAGAATTGTGTATGAAAAAAATGCAGCATTTTATTTAATTCTCTGGAGCAGAGGGTCGGGAACTCACGGCTCTTTGATGAAAAAAGTATGGCTCTTAAAATCTCTATTATAATGATAGGAAGTGTTTGTTTATATATGTGCACGTTCCTGACGATTCTATGGCACTTACAATAATGGTACTTGGCATACAGGTAGTCCTGATTCTTTGCAATTTTTGTTCGAAGGCATGAATTTTAAAATCCAATCTAGAACATTTAAAAATTATTTTTAAATTGGAATTTAGTTGGAAGTACGGCAGGGTTGCCGAGCGGAACGTGAAACGAGCTCCTTTGTGTGACTGTGACGTCACGGCTTTCGCAAGAGATTGTGACGTCATGCAGATTGGATCTCTTCGCAGTTCAAATTTGTCCAGATATGACAGACTCTAAAATTATTTTTTCCATGTTTCCGTTCAAACGCTTTCAGCCGAAGAACAAAACAAATAAAATTTTTAAACTGGAGATATGTAGTTCTATTTTCTATCTCCTAGATCGTTAAAGAGTGAATAAAATTTCAACGGATTTTAAACCCGGAAAAATTTCACATTAGATCTATACCTAAAAATATGATTTTCTTTAAATAAATAATTTTTAAATTGTAACATTTTATATTTTTTCCAATACGCATTTTGCCGCCGCGAAGAATGACCTTCGTTTGATTCGAGATTCATTCATTTTGATTTCCTGAGCAACGGATTCCAGTGAAGCAAAAGAATGAATTAAAAGTTATGACTGGCGTTGTTCAGTGCTTTTTTCTATCTCAGCGATTGTTAAAGATAGAATAAAAATTTCAACGAATTTGAAATATGCTGAAAATTGTATATCAGATAGATACCTTATAAAATCGCGAGATTATGAAGTCACGCCGATTGGATCTCTTCGCAATTCCAACTTGACAACATTTGACAACGGCGTGATGGCTGTTATCCAATTGGCTACGAATATCCATTTAGTTTGCTTCGCAAACCAATACCACGGGCAACGCCATGAAGGCTGCTATCCAATAGGCTACGAATTCCCATTTGGTTTGCGTGGGAATTCGTAGTTGGCGAGCACTGGTCACACCTGACCCCACGAAAAGAACTGTCACGGGCAACGCCGGACTGGTTACGCAGTGGGTAGTGTTTAATAAAAAGGCCACCATAGAACCAACACTTACTCCCCCACCAAAAAAAATCAAAATGCGTTGGAAAAGTAAATTAAAAAAACGTAGATACGTATTAAAAACACCTCTAGTAGTGTAATGTTCGTGACACTATCAGTGCAAGTGCGTTAAAACACAAAAAGACGACGCATCGGTGTCGCAAGCGCAACTGAGATACTCGTCATACGCTGCTTTTATACGAACCGCATTGTACCGGATGAAATGGTGTGGTGACAGAAATAAAATGGTAGCGTAAAGGAATAAGATCTTTGATTTTCACCACTACAACATTTATTCCTACAGCTTAGCAGATAATATTTAGAGCAAGGTTACAGATATTTTGGGACAACAAGGGTTCGGCGGAGGTTAGCGAGCGGGACCTTCTCGCTCAGTTCTCAGTAGTCTCTGTGGGAAATTCTATCATCTTTCAGGTCACCTTTCAACTGAAAACCAGATGTCGATGGAGTGTTCTCAAGGGGCTTGAGATTTATGAGATCGTGACGTCATTGTAACGTCACACGAAGAGGGTTTATTTCAAGTGCCCAGAACTTTATGACCGATGTCATGTCAAATGGAGTGCTGTAATAGTACTTATAGGGTTAGTGATCGACAGTTGACCACTTGAAAAGAGTTTTATGATTTCTAATTAGGGAATTCTGGAATACGTCTGCTTTGGGTTGGCTTGACCAGAGAAGCGCGTTTAGAGCGGTACAACTAGCGGTAGAGCACCCGCAACAGAGTTGTCAATTGAGATTCTGCTTTGAACATGAGTGTGTGTCAATATTCATATGGTGTCCAAAATTATCTTTGCATGCATAGAATCACGGATTTCTAAGAAACTGTGAACTATAATTTAATGAATTTGTGTGGAATGAGACATGACATTATAACGCATAAATACAAAGGAAAAAATTTAACAACACTGCATATGATATAAAACTGTAACATGAAACCATAAAAATGGCAATAATATGTGAAAAAGAGCGTTCATAAAAAATGAATAACTCAGAAAAAAAATTAAGGCTTATGTATTTATTATGGAATGTGATCGCCACTGCCTTTTACGCTCATGTCAATACGTGATTTCATGCTTCAAACCATAGTTTGGGGAATTAAGTTCCACCCCTCCAGCAATGCGGACTTCAGGGAATTTATATATCTAGGAGGAGCTGCTTTTCCAAGGTGGTCCCATCAGTTCTCTATCGGGTTTAGATCAGGAGATTTTGCTGGCCATAGTATTCGCTCAATGGCTTAATTTTCAAAGAATTAGTCAATGAAGGATGTGGACGAGCATTATCGTCCATAAATAAAAAAAGTAGATCCATATGCACCGCTAAAAAGTCTTACATAACATTCTAAGACCTCATCCTGATATCTCTGACTGGTCTGAATTAAGCTTTTTGCATACAGATTGCCGTGACAAAACAGTTCCCTTGGTGGCTGCAAGCTCTGTACTTAATTGCCGAGCAGTAGACTTTCTGCTACGACGGCTAGTTATTACCATATGGGAAGCAGTTATTGTACGTTTACGACCTTGTCCAGCCCCCCCCCCCTCCTTACAACAGTTGAGTTCTGTAATTGTTTCCATAGCGCAGAGACTGTCTGTCTTGAATTTTCACACACCTCGCTGCTTCCATAATTGCCTGTCCTGCTTCTAAACGGCCGATAATGCGCATATTCACAGATTCTTCCAAATGATACTTCGGAGTCATAATAAACCGTTTCGAATCCTCACACACTGAAATCAAACGAAGAATTGCGGAAATTCACTCAGATATTAAATTTGCACTAAGCGCTTGATACACCGTCGGATATCGTAACGCCTTGATTTGCCTATCAGTATACGTTTGATCACTTTGGATTGGATAATGCTAATTAGGCTTGTCTTTCACATATTCCCTGCAAAAATGGATTACAGCGATTGTGTATTTAATGGAATATAACTATTTTTGGGTATGTAAAGATAATTTTCGACATGAGTGTACTTCCAGATATATATATATATATACTTATATCATTCAAATACGTAATTTAATGAAAGATCAAAATAAAAATTAAAATCATATGTATTAAACCAGAAAACAAAAGTTGGAAGAAAAGTTAAACCCCAACACTTTCGTTTTCAATAAATTCCGATTGGTTTTTATTCTTTGAATTTCCTCTTGTTTAAGAAAAAAAAAATAATAATATATATATATATATATATATATATATATATATATATATATATGGTAATTTTTAGTTAACGTCGTACTAGAGCAACACAACGGGCTATTGACGACGGTCCGAGATCAATCACTTAAGGGAGAGATCCGAGGACAACACCTCGTAATTTTGAACCACGGTCAGATGACGAAGCAACACCTGAGCTGGCACCCTACTCTCCAAATTTCCACTCCAACCCAACGTGAGGACTTTCGGCCACGACAGATTTAAGGTGCACCAGACGCCCCTACACCATATGCTTACAAACATCTATGCCCGATCCTGGATTCGAACCAGGAACCTTCCGATCTAGAGGCTAACACCTTAACCACTGTGCCGGTTGGTCGGCAGAAGTAATGGAAGTTCTCAATGTTTAATTTGCCACTTGTGATTTGAACGTAGTACAGAACGACATTTTTGCGGAAAACATCTAGATTTTAGTGAAAAGTATCCTGATGGTGAAGATGGTAGAAGAAAAGCTGTTGAAGAAAAACAAAAGAAAGCACAACTTCCCAAAAAATTTCTGATGTTACCAAAAACCGGAAAAATCTATTACTTACGACGAATTTCTAAAAAATTGCAGGTGCAATGTCTTACATATTCTGTTTAAAGTTATTAAAAATAATGATGATATACAGGGTTGTTATAATTAAAGTATCCCTGTTCAGAGCACTGTAGTGAAAAAAACACGGGTCATATGAACGTCAAATCTGCGTGGTATACATTTCAGAGCATAGCGAAACAAATGGTGAACATTTTTTTTACTTCCGAAAATCACCGCTAGGGGAAGAGATGGCGTTGCGAACAGTCCGTAGTAAAAAGCATAATTCAGTAAAATGGCTTCGCAGTTGTAATCACATTAATTGCGAATTATAAATGGTGTAAGCGACCATCAACTGTCATAAACCATGAATATGAAAATTAGGTAAGCATTTAGCAAATGTTCCATACTGTATCAACTAAAGAAGACGTCGCTTTATGCAAATTTTTTAAACACAATTTGCTATAAAACACGTTTAAAGCTTTGTAGAAACATTCGACGATCGCTGTTGGACTCTCATTGCCTGATCGAGCTTTATTATTAAAGTTGTTTTACAAGAACTGCAAAAATTATATTCTCTTCGCGAGTACAGACGTTTGAAATTGGTGTGTACATGCCCTCAAACAGCATGTGCCATCCGAAGAATGGTTCAACGCTTCCAGAATACTAGAAGCTTTTCAGTTCTACCAATACGAGGCCGAAAACAGGTGACAATGCAATTTTCTAAAGAGATTGCATTGGCTATTGTTTAACAGACCTCGCAGAATGTGGCAAGAAACTGTAGTGCTTGAATTGTAGCAAGACAGTTGGATTTGCCCTACGCAAAGTGTTTGCGGAAAATTTTAGAAAGTTATATCCATAAGATCCAGCGTAACCAAGCGTTAAAAGCTTCTGATACAGATATCCGTGAAACGTTTGTTTTGACATTCCTTACACACATGCAGGTGGATGACACGTGTCCCTGAAACATCTTGGAATGATGATGCACATTCTTCTATGTGTAGCAGTAAACACCCAAAACAGCCGCATCTGGGCAACGGAAAATCCCCGCCAGTTTCAACAGATCTCCTATTAACATTCTCCAAAACTACTTTTTTGAAAAAGTCCATCAACAGGGATTAAAGACCTGTTCAGTTACTGCATAGCGTTATAGGGACATGTTGCAGAACTTTGTTATTTCTTAGCTCCAACAGCGAGGAGCCCTCAGTTTTACCATATTCAACAAGATGGAATACCTTCCCACATGGGACGTCCTGTTCAACAGTTGTTTCTACAGCATTTTACAGAAAATTGAGTAATCAGTCACGCATTCTCATCTTCGTGGTCACTCCGTTCACCAGATCTGATCCCTTGTGACTTTGGCTGTGGGGTTACGTAAAAAGCATGGTTTATCAGGGATGTATTTGTAACATTGCAGATTTGAAGGATAGCGTCATCTTCACACGCGCAACATCATAAAAGATCAGTTACGTGCAGCTGTTGAACACGCCATCACGCGGTACCAGTTGTTGCTTCTTCAACACGGTGGACATAGTGAACACTGCCTATAACTTGTTTTTCCACACCCTTATTTCCTCCTGCGTTCCAAGTGTACCATGTTTCAGATGCATTAATTAAATTGACATTTTGTTGTTTATGACTATTGTCAGTATATATCGCATATTGTCAGTACTCTTATACTCGTGATGCATGTTAATTACAATTTGTAAGGCCATTTCATTGAATTATACTTTTACTAGGAACTGTTCGCAGCGCCAAATTTTCTCCTATCGTTCATTTTCAGAACTAAACCCGTCATTCGTTTCCCCATGTTCTGGAATGCATACCACGCAGATTTGTCGTTCTTACGACCACTGGTTTTTCTCTACAGTGCTCTGTACAGGGATACTTTAATTATAACCACCCGGTATGTAAGAGAATAAAAGATTTACCCCTCTCAGCTAGAACCGTAAAGGAACGAATCCTAACTATCTCTGAGAAAGTATTAGATATGCTAATTGATGATATTAATTCTGTTGAATTTTTATCTATTGCTGTTGATGAATCAACTGATATTTCTGTTATAGTTCACTACACACATGTTTAAATATATCACATCTTCCGGCATTCAAGAGGAACTCTTTGAAGTTTTGTCATTTGAAAAATATACTACAAGTAAAGATATTTCAGACAACCTTCCTAACATATTTAAGCCGACCAACCGGTATAGTGGTTAAGGTGTTAGCCTCTAGATCGGAAGGTTCCTGGTTCGAATCCGGGCCCGGGCATGGATGTTTGTAAACGTATGGTGTAGAGGCGGCTGGTACACCTTAAATCTGTCGTGGCCGAAAGTCCTCACGTTGGGTTGGCGTGGAAGTTTGGAGAGTGGGGTGCCAGCTCAGGTGTTGCTTCGTCATCTGACCGTGGTTCAAAATTACGAGGTGTTGTCCTCGGATCTTTCCCTTAAGGGACTGATCCCGGACCGTCGTCAATAGCCCGTTGTGTTGCTCTAGTACGACGTTAACTAAAACATTACCATTACCATTACCATTACCTAACATATTTACAAAATAAAAATATAAATATTGATGATATAGTATGCATTGCGAGCGAAAGTGTACCTGCCATGATTGCAAAAAACAAGTGCTTTTTTTAATTATTTTCCACTCATATTTCTCATGGAATTATCTTATTTCATTGTATTTTGCATCAAGAAGCTTTTGTTGAAAAATCGTATGGGTACTGAAAAAAATGATGGACGTTGTCGTACCAATGATAAATTTCATCCGATTTAAAGCGTTGAATCCCAGACTTTTGACGCATTAGAAGAAGAAGGCAGTCAATATACAGATTGGGTTGCGTTTCTGTTGTGACGTCTGGAAAAAAAGACGTTTTAGACACCCAGATCATCATGGGCCGGCCACAAGAGGGAGCAGACGACACCCTACCCCCCCCTCCCTTAAAAAAAACACGTGTGTTAAAGTCGGTGCCGATTTCTTGCGTCTTGATTTTCTTGCACCTGGCACCTGGTTGTGTCACGCATATCACTTTCGAAGGGTTCGAAGATGTCAAGATGGAGGCGGACCCCCCCCCCGAAAATCGAAAAGGGAGACGAGGGACAGAAGCCACTGGAGCAATTGGTGGGCGATAGAGCTCTCGAGACAGCTATACGGTGAGGTTAAACACCGGTATAAAACTAATTGTGAAGAGAAACTTCAGTTTTTTAATGAACATTCATTCAGCGCAAATAACTTATATGGAGATACGTTATGGAGATTATGGAGATATTTTTCCAAATAGCTTAAATTGGCATCCATCCAACTGAGTTTGACTCTATTGTATTGCTGTGGTGCCACACCGTCTCAAAATCGCATTCAATTTGAACTGAATATTGGAGTAATATTATTTTTGCAATACTTTGTTGTAAAATATTTACATTTACACGAATAAAATAAAAATTTCCTGAACAGTGTCGTTTTATTTGTTGTACCCACAAAAACAATAATTATTATGAATAAACATGATTATATTTTTAACTTGCATCAGTATACTATGTGTTTGTAAATACTAAAATAGTTAAAAAATAAACCGAAGAAAAATTGTGGCTCCCTACATTTTATTGTTTGTATGTTTTTTGTTGAAATGACTCTTTGCTTCCAAAAGTTTCCCGACCCCTGCGCAAGGGTCTGTTTTATGCAGTATTTTTGTAGAACAATGTGAAATTATGCTTATTTATTTAATATTTCATTTAAAAAACTTACACATATAAAGTTTTTACAGTAGGTTTCATTAATGTGGATTAAGGACTTATTGGGTTACAATAAATATATTTTTTAATACGAGCTGTGTAAGCTATGCTTAAAATCATTGCCTTAACTATCCCAATGAGTCTAAACCAATAACAAAAAAACTTTTTTTTATGCGTGAAAATCGTCCTATCTATTTAGCAAAGGATATAAAAAAATATCGGAAAAAATTTCCAAGCCCCAATGCGCATATTTGTCACACGGTAGGTAGGGTTGGAGGTAAAACACTGGCTACGTAAAGTTTAACCTTTAGATTGACAATTTTTTCATATACATTTAATTTCGTAATTTTATAGGGAATCTAAAACACTTATGCTAATTAACTTTTCTTATGACGAAAAATAATATCGTGTACGACTTCTTACACCCCACCACCATCTTACTCTTCGAATCTGTTGGAAATTATTCAATATTCAAATATTTTAGAACCTATTCAGTATTCGATTCTTTTAGAACTCTCAAACAATAAAGAATAAACACGCATACATTTTTTTCAAACCAAGAATATAGAAACACTAAATTTCGATTCAGAATTGTATTAGAAAGAATATATTTCAATTTTTCTGGAACAAGTAATGAAAAGTCAGAAAAGACAACACTCACTTTGAAATTTGCTTTTTCATTCCATTTCTTACCCCTAAATATAGTGAGCGCTGCTGCTTTTTTGAAGGGAAAACGAAGCAGTTGTCAAATTATGAAGAAGACGGTTGTTTTTCTGACAATGGACAAATATTTAGTTCCGCGTTATGACGCACGAAGTCTTTTAGCTGCCAATCACTTTTAAAGAAATAATACCTCTTAATACATCATAAATTCCAAAACAATCTTCGGCAAACTAAAGCACCTGGTGCTTGTCTATCCGCCGACTCGTTAATCTCACCTCGTTTAGACAGACCTCTGCCATTTCTCATATGCACGTTGTTTAAATATAAACAGAAGACAGATCATTATTATTCAGAAGAAATATTCAGGTAGACGTGTTTTTTATTTCGTGACTGACAGTTCATTCTTTCCTTTCCTGTTCATTTCCCAAATACTTTTTATCCAAGTGCAGTGACAAAAACAATTTTATAGCAATTGCTTATGAAACTGGTTTTTAGAGGCCACACGAGAAAGAAATATGGATACTTCTAAGTTTATCTTGATTATTCTATATAACTAGATAACGAGAACAGATTGCGTGATGACTGTTTTCAAATGGCGGAAATTTTTAGGGCTCCTATTCCATTGAGTAATGTGAGAGCAGTAATTTCAAGATCAAATACTCGATTTCGTAGTTTCAATGTTTGTGAAGGTGATTTCAATGCTTTCCTCTAGGATTCGCAATTTGTTAATACTCCTTATCAGAATAAAAACACGAAAAACATCTGTTGATGTGGAACTTCACAGCTTGTAGCCTTTTTGATACTTATGGCATTTTTGATACCTGAGATGTAGATATTTTTAATCAATGTCCTACTGGAGAGACACAACGGGCTATTGGCGACGGTCCGGGATCAATCCCAATGGGAAAGAATCGAGGACAACACCTCGCAATTTTGAACCACGGTCGTATGTTCAGGCAGCACCTGATCTGGCACACCACTGCAACGTAAGGATATTTGAGGCCACGACAGATTTAACATGCACCGTGAGGTTTGAGGTTCTCTTGCCAACACAGGTAGGAATGTTTGGAGGAAGCCCGGAAGCAGAAAGTTATTTGCAGCTTAAAACTGCAACGTACGTCGCAGAACAAAGTCTTTGCAGAACAATTTTTTCTAAATTTTACCAAAATTTTAGCCATTTTTTTTTAAATTATAAGTTACGATGTTCTGCAACACAAAGTTCGCACCTTGCCGCACTTTTTATTTTTATTTTCTAGCTACAGAACAACCTCCCTACACCGCCCAAAGGACCACAAACACTATAAATAACACATATTCTGTGTCAATGACGCAATATTTAACTTCAAAAGTGATCGACAGAATTGCAAATTATGAAAGTATGCCTTGGTTTTTAATAAAGTGAATTCATTATGATGTTTTATTGTAAATATGTAATACATATTGAGCCGATAATTTTGTTTTACGTCTGTTTTTGATTCAACTGCAGTTTCCAAAAATCGGACAAAATACCTGCAGAACAATTGCAATTGCTCGGAGTTGTGTTGCAGAACACTGAATATAATTAACCACCTGGGAGCGGAAGGAAGGATGAATCCCTAGGGACGCTGGCGGGGATGTCTTTGAAAGGTCGCCAGGGAGAAGAAAGAAAAGGGGAAAGAGGAAAAAGGAATATTCCACCAACAGAGACAGTGGAGGTCGGACTGACGAGGGGCTCTTTACTGCTGTCTCGACTGTTTGCAATAAATATGCATAACCAAGAAATTCAACTAGTTACCACCGTCCCAGCCTATGTCATTCGGTGTATCGCCAAGTAATTTTGAACCACGGTCAGATGACGAGGCAACATCTGAGCTGGCACCCCACTCTACAAACTTCCACACCAACCCAACGTGATTAATTTCGGAAACGACAGATTTAAGGTGCACCAGCCGCCTCTACACCATACGCTTACAAACATACATGCACGGACCATGATTAGAATCAGGAACCTTCCGATCTAGATGCCACTATACCATTTGGACTGCATTTTTCAATGAATTATCACAAATCACTCAGTTTTTTGTTCATTAATAATAATAATAATAATATACACTGAAGTGCCAAAAGTCATAGGATACCTCCTAAAATCTTGTCGGACCTCCTTTTCCTCTCGAAATGTAACAACTAGACTTGGCATTGACGCAACAAGTCGTCGGAACTTCCCTGATGAAATATTCAGTCATGCTGCCTCTACAGCCGTCCATAATTGCGAAAGCGTTGCCGATGCAGAATTTTGTGCACGAACACCTTAACCACCAGACCGGATAGTCGGCGCATAACCAAGAAATGTACAATATATGTATATAAAAAATACACCTTTGAAAAAGTGTGACCCTCTCCATTAAGACAATACGGACCACACACTCACCATATGAAAAATGAGGTGGTGTCCCCCTTTGTACACGACGGTTGGATTCGAACTAGCAATCCTTCGGTTGCTAATACGTTATTCTTTCATCCGGTCTATCGCAGCCCTGATACCCGAGAACAATATCTATTTTCACTTCGAACAAAGGAAAAGAAAAATCAGATGTGAAAAGGTTAAGTTATGTAAGCTAAAAATCAGTTAGCCTGATTAATTAATTTATCATGTATTCTAAACTCTTTTTAGATATAATTATACCAGTGTGTTTCTCTATTCGGAAAAAAACACGTTCCACGAAAAAAATGACGTTCTTAAAGGTAGTAACTAGATAAAATTATTAGAACTACCTAATCAGACCAAGCTAACGACCAAATGTGATGGAGTTTTTATTTCCGAATGAAAGAGGAAAGAAAATGAAATAAAAATATATTTGCATAGATTTAATAGATAGATAGATTTAAGTAATATTTTATCCAGCTACAAATCCTTAGTAGAATACATAGTTCATATATAATGCATTCGAAAACAGAATTAAAACAAACTTCAGACAGTATCTTTTCCGCGCTCATCAATAATTTAGCTTTTCCTCACATCTCCATCTTCCTGCCTTTTGAAGATTTCTCGCGTATATTCTTGATAGAGTACTCATTTAAGAACGTTACCACCTGAGTTGATATATTTTATCACCAATCCAACTCAAATATAATTTCTAGTTGGAAGTAAAATTCCTGAACAAAAGCCATGCAATTGAATTTCCCCTGATTAAGCTATAAATAAAATTACCATTATTTTACAATTTACAAAACGCACAATGCAAAAACGTAGAATTAAATATGCAATCGTTTATTCTGTTCTTTCCTTAATTTGAATTTCGTTAGGCTTTTCTTCGCATAATTAAGGGGAAAATGATAAAACGAATCTTTCTAAAATCATTTTGAAAGTCTTAGACCTCTAGAGCTTCCATTTCTAAATGGTAGGTGGTGTTAGGGTTTATTTTAAATGCAATGTTCCAAAGATCTTTATTTTTTTTAATGCGAAAGAATGATTCAGGATACCTTATGAACATTCAGTTTCATATTTTTAAAACAATCCTCCAGTTCACGTAATTTTAAAGGATAAAGACTCGCAAATATCACAAATATTTCTGATTTTACTGATTTCGGAAAGTTTAAGTTCATAAGAAATGAGACAAGAAATGTATGACTAAATATTTGTTATACCGTACGAACTACGTTTTATTTTTATTCCCCTAAATAACAATCAAAGAACCATTTCTGTTTTGTTTGATGCATCTTTTCTTTTGTATCCAAAAGATTTTCTAACTTTTTAAAGATGCGAACGTTATTTACCACCGCTAAGATTTATTGTGAGCCCCATAAACATTTTATTCGAAAATTTCTCTCGCTTTCCATGCACCTATAAAAGGGATGCAAAAAGGATACATTGGCATTCTACCATCAAAGTTTTGGGATTTTTTTTAAATTCTACCCTTTTATACTTTTTTGCAATATTTCTTTAATAAATATATTATTGTAATTCAGTTTTACTGTGCACAACCTTTTTTACATTTCGCATTAATAAAATTCCTTCGAAACCCTTTGTGCTAACGCTTTAAACAAATTGGAATTACTCTGTAAAGTCCTGTAAAAATATCAATATATTAGAACTACAGTAAGATCCCGTTACAACGAATACCGATACAACGAAAAATCCCGTTATTACGAAAGTCATGGATGTCCCCATCCGAAAAGCAATTAAAACAATGTTAAATGAATCTCAATATAACGAAATGATCGATTTTTGAAAATCCCGATACAACGAACTATTTGTACAGGCAAAAATATGTTTTATTTTCATGATTCACTCAACTGATAACAAGCATGCAGTTTCTTTAGATTCAATGAATTTCGTTTTAGTCGGACTGAAACCAGCTGCCAAAATAAAGACTGGTTTTCTAAGAAACAAGCAGAAATTTGTCACTGTCGTAATCGTATTTCCCGCCTAATTGCATCGAAAAACTTGAGCCTTTTGACCAAGGCATCATCAGAGCTGTAAAATAACGCTACAGAACTTTTTTGTTACGTCAAATTCTATGCGATTTGGAGAAAAATATCCAAAGAAAATGCAACGTGAAGGAAGCTATCGAATAGATATGTGGATCTTGGGATGACATCAGTCAATCATTAATAGCAAACTTTTGGAAACATATGCAACTACACCCAAAGACACCAATTCAGTTTAAGAAGAAGCCGACTTGAAAGATGAATCAAATACGCACGACATTCAGCAATCTAAGTTGTAGAAAATTTGGAACGCTACAAAAAATAAAACTTCGGTTCCTGACGACGTGAATTTGAAAAATTATCTCAGTGTAGATGGGGGGATAATGTTTCAACATGTTATGAACTGACCGAAGCAGACATCATCCAATCCATTAAAGATAGCTAAGATGAGGTAAATGAAAGAGGGAAGATGAAGAGGCTGTGGTTGAAGACGATGTGCGCAATGTCTCCTTCAGAAGCCTTTGCAAGTTTGAAGACAATGCGGACATTTATTTCGTTACAAAGCAATGTGCCGGACTTTATCTTTACAAACATTCATCAATTGCAAAATTATTTACTCTCTAATACAACGGCAAACCTTGTTCAGAAGAAAATCGTAGATTTTCTGAAATAAAGTTTTGTTCCCTCGCATTTTGTTCATTTAGGATTAATGTTTCCCAACAGAGGTAAGTCAATTTTTTTTCAGGTTTTAGAAAATGCTATAACAGTGTATTTATTTGAAAAAATTAATTTTCTCTGGCTGATTTCAATAAATTGCAATAAACTTTCTACTTGCAGTAGCTAATCATAGTATTATATGTAGTCTTCTTTCGAAACAAAAGCCGAATTTACGTATTTAAAATGTTCTTTTTTATTCGATTTAGCAAAATTTCGTTACAGCGAAATTTTCGTTATAACGAAAAAAATTTACGGTCCCGTGAAGGTCGTTGTAACGGGAACTTACTGTATATCAAAAGTTAAATTCAATATTTTGAATAGAGTTATCTCTATTCCTACAGATACTTTGAAATATTAATTCCAGTGTCCCGATTTTGTTCACTTTAAGATTACCCAAAAATGTGAAATGTGACAATTCAGTTGATATGTTAGTTTTTTAAAGTCCTGCAAAATAGTTCAAATTGCGAACTCACTTTCTGACCGGAAGTGACCAACAGGTTGGTTGTTCGGGGGGTTTTATGGCGCAAGTGCCATATTTAACTATGCTGCACCAAATACAAGACATATCAAGTCATAGACATACACTAATATGAAAGTTTTTACTGACACAGAAGAAACACTTAGAGACGAATGCACTTGACCGCCTACAACTCGAAGATAAGTGATCAACAGGTATTATTTTTTTTTTTTGGTATTTAAAAAAAATTAATGTCACACTGGAGCAACGCAACGGGGTAAGTGACTAACAGGAAAGCTTCATTGGATAAATACGGAGCATTCCATGTCCAATTCTTAGTTATCCTCGTACATTCTTTTAATATTTTTGGTGAACCGTATTTTTTCCGAACCCACACCGCCGACCAACCTGTATGGCGGTTAAGGTGTTAGCCTCTAGATCGGAAGGTTCCTGGTTTAAATACGGGTCAGTCCATGGATGTTTGTAAGCGTATAGTGTAAAGGCGACTGGTGCACCTTAAATCTGTCGTGGCCGAAAGTCCTCATGTTGGGTTGGTGTAGAAGTTTGGAGATTGAGGTACCAGCAAAGGATCTGATCGTGGTTCAAATTGACGTGGTGTTGTCCTAGATTTTTTCCATTAGGGGATTGGGATAGTCGTCAATACCCCGTTGTGTTGATCTAGTTAGAAGTTAATAAAATTTACCTCACCTTACCGAACGTGCACCGGCTTGTGGACCACAATCAGGGAAACACTGCTTCGTTTTAAATAATAATTCAAGACATGCTTAAATCTTTCCACTCCAATCTCAAGGTTAAGTCTTTGCGGTATCAATGATTCATCCACTAACAACAGAAAACACAAAAAATGGGGAGGATGGATTTTCCTCATGTTGAAGAGGGTCAAGGATTTTCCGGCGTCAATTTGACATATCATTAGTGACGCGTTTTGAAGTAAATATGAAACTGCGAATAGAATTATACGTATAGGCAGAATGTTTCAACAAAAATTTGATTTCATCCCACGACAAAATGAAAACATGTTGAAAACACAGAAGATAGTCAAAAAGATTCTCTAAAATTAAAAAAAAAATACCTATAAATTATAATACCGTGGAACGTAAAAAAAATCGGAAATTGCAAACGTAATTTCTTTCAGAACAGACATTATTCTATTTAAAGTGCTAACGATAAGTTTATATGTCAACAAATCTAGGTCCTGCGCATGACTTAAAATGGGGACCGAGGTAGCCCGGTTGGAAGAGTAACGGATTAGTAATCGAAAGGTTGCTCCAGTGCGACGTTATTTTATTACCATTACTATTACTTCAAAGGTTATAAAATTACCGAGTTGCAAAGCTACCGTATTTTATACGCTCGCGTATTTGGTCGTGTGTTATCTGTCTTAATGATTCACTTTTCTACTCAAACTAACTGCTGCCTTCTGTGAAAGCAGTCAAAGAAATCGGTTGTTAGGATAAATGAATAATTCCTTTCATTTCTACTTCATGTGCAGTAGTATTCTGACAGTCGCAACATGAGAAGGGTGGCTTTGGTATAATTCCCTTTTCTCACGTTTGCTTGGAGAGAACACCTATTTTTTCCCTCTCCCTCAAGTTACGAAAGTTTAAATTATAAAGTTAATAATGAAGCGTTTCAACTGGTAAGAAAAATTGCCGCAGTTTGCTTCTATTTAAAGAGAGTCTATCGGAAATTTCAATTAAAAAAAATATTTTTTTCCCAATTTAAAAGCTGTTTAGGAATTTAGGGAACATCTATGCACACAAAGATGCATCTAAAAGCTGGGAAAATCTAATTATCCAAAAGTACAACCGATAAAAATGTTCTAAAATAACCACCAAATAACCAGAAAAAAAATTGTTTCATTTCTTGCTCTTACCAAACAAAAAATATTTGTTTTCCATTTCAAAGGTTAAATTTTCAAGAACTTTTTAGTTTAAGTTATAGATAATTTGGATTTTAAACTCGAAAAGTGACATTGACTCTGATTAGTTTAAACCAAAGAGAGCTCAATGTGTCTCTAAGACTCATTTTTTGAGTAAAACGTTATGGATCTGAGATACATGGCTTAAAAAATAAAGAAATTCATTTCCATTAAAACTCCTATCTGTTTTATGATACAGTTCCCGATGAACATCGTTAACCACTAGTCTCTTCCGGACAGATTACGACGAGTTAGTTTTGAGAATTCTCGAAATGATATAGAATAAAAGGCTTTTCAGAGTTAATTGCTTTTGAAGTCCGTAATTTTGAACAGCTCCCTGATATCCAACGTAACTATTAAATGGATAACTCACACACAAACTGTGGATTGCGATAGTTTGTGTTATGGCGTAGCGAAAACTATTACTTTAACTTAACTGCCTAAACTTACGTTTTTATCTTTTTACTCAATGAATCAGTATTAAAGTTAACTTACTGGTCTTATTTAATAGCATGTGTATTTTACTGTAGTGGGTGAACTGATAAAAAAAGAATATTGCAGGTTTTTGAGTTTCAATAGAGAATATTTTTCAACTGTGTAGTAAGAGTGCTTGTTGACAAGAATAAGGATTTTTAAAAATTTTGAATATAACTAGTTTTTTTAATATTTCCTAACTACTTTTATTAAGGATAAAATTAAACACACACATACACAGAGAGAGAGAGAGAGAGAGATAAAAATGGGATTATAATGGAAAATTCTGAAACACAAAGAATAGTTTTTACATTTTTGTAGCATTGTTCAGAAACAATTCAAATAATAAAGTGATAACTCCAGGTAAATGATCTTTACATGACAAGAAAAATATTGATCAAACTTTTCCTTCACAAAATACAATAGCTAGTATGCCCATAATTTAAATGAAATGGATAAAAAAGGAATCTGAGCGAAGCTGAATAAACATTTTACAGATATACTTCAATTACAAATTATTGGAAATCACACCTTTAAATTATTTGCAAAGTTTAATTTATCCGTCTATAAATATTAAATTACGGAAAAGCAGGAAAACCCACTCGCGTTTTACTTACGGATCGAGCAGGAAATGATGTATCCGTGAAAATATCATTTGAGATGCAGAGTTCTCTTCAGTTCAGATGCACATTTGAAACCACGAGTCTGCCAAGGTTACGGGAGCGCGCGGTTGTAGGAGCTACTCTTCCGCTTTACCTGGGAATCAACATCGGAGAAAACATAATTCTTCACTAGCGAAGTGTAGAATGGAAGGTTCGAAAATCGCAGTCTTGACCAGCTCACCGTGACGAGTCACGTGGCCTCGCGTCAGAGCTTTTCTCGTGCTTTTTGTTCTTCAGCGCTATTTCTGTTGCTGGCGTGTCGGCTAAGAGGCTCCGTTTGTCCGACTTGAAGAAACACGGATTTCAATTTCTTTCATGTTAACTACCGAACTAAATAAAAACCAGTGACGGGGATTTCAATCCGAATCAAATAGAATTGTGACGTATTATCTCTCTCTTGCAAGTGTGCATTCAGTTTAACTTTGAAGGGCACTATTCAAATAAATGTTTCTTTTTTCCGAAGGACCGTGTTGGTGGGGGCGGAATATCATGGTAGTATTAGCAACGGAGGGGTGCGATTTTGAATGCAACCCTAGACCATAGTGTACAAAGGAAGCTGATGCACGTTAAATCTGTCGTAGCCTCAAATGTCCTCAAATGTTAGCATGGTATAGAAGTTTGGAGAGTGGGGTGCCAGCTCAGGTGTTGCCTCGTCATCTGGCCGTGGTTCAAAATGACGTGTTGTTCTCGGATCTTTTCCTTGAAGGGGGATTGATCCTGAACCGTCGTCAATAGCCTGTTGTATTGCTCCAGTACGATTCTAATTAAAAGATATACATACTTTTTACCGAAAAACTTTTAGGGTGAAGACTTACATAAAACCAAATAAATTTTGACCGTTCCAATTTTTTTTTTAAATTCTTTCTTCTTTGTTCTTTGAAGGTTTTGAGGAACCCCTCATGTCACTCACCCATATGGAGCACTCCTAGACATCACAATATCACGAGAGAAAATTCACACACCTCAGCAGTCTTAATGTATCTAGAATATTTAGACACCTCGCCTTATTCATTTCAAAGGGTTCAAAGGGGTAATACGTTCAACCTCTTTCACTCATTTCAAAGAGGTTGGACCTCCCTTTGAGAGTTAAAAGAAGACATATTTTCTCTTGTGAGCAGTTGAGTGCCCTTTCGCGGCACTTTTTTCTTTGTTACGTCGTTAGAAATACGGACATATTTTTACTCTCTTGTAAATAATGATTCACGGGGAAAGAGTAGGAATTCCCTAGTCTTTAAAGAAGACTGAATTTGTAACTAGGATACGACGCATGGTATGCCGAATAGAAATATATAACTGCAGAAACCTCGTATTGCATTCATCGAATTCAGCATTCCCATCCTACGTATGCTATGACTTTATTTTAAGGTCCATTCCCCGTCCAATAAAGTTTTCTACTTTTGACATTTATGTTATTCCTTGATCGGATTCCATTCATTTGAACTGATATGACGGTGTTCTCATAATTGCGCTGACAGTACAATTAGTTACAGAAGTAATACTGAATTAGGGTCGAGGCACTGATTTCTGCTTGTTCCATCCAACCAGTATTTTTTCTCGAATTGAACGAAATACCGTCTCTTATGTCATTTTAGCATAAATGGCATGCATATTTGTTTGTTTAGTTGTTCTACGGTCATTTTCTGCTTCGGTTTAGGACCTATTCACATGAGGCCTTTTCAAGGTCAGCTTTCCGTAAGCATTAAATTATGTTTTTTATTTCCCTGATTCAAATTTCTATCTTTGCGATCGTTGAAGATAGAGTGAAAATTTCAACGGATTTCAAATCTGTGGAAAATTTGACACCATATCGATATCTTAAATGTGATTTCTTTTAATAAATAATTAATTATTTTAATGAATAATTAATTTTTAATGTATAATTAATTATTTAATAAATAATTAAATAATTAAATGGTAAATAATTAAATAATAAATCTGTTTTTGGTATCGATCTGGCGTAAACTTTTACGCTGCTTTGAAATCCGTTGAAAATTTCACTCTCTATTTTCAACGATCGCAAAGATAGAAACCTGAACTAGAGGAATAAAAAACAAAATTTAATGCTTACGGAAAGCTGACCTCAAAAACGCGTGTTAGAAAACACCTCATGTGAACAGTGCCTTAAAGTGCAATAGGTAGGTAAGTAACTAACGTTGCACTGAATTAAAACAACGGGCTATTGGCAACGTTCCAGAATCCATACAAAGGGAACAATTCAAGGATAACACCTCGTTCTTTTGGACCACGGAAAGAGCACGAGAACAACACTTGAGCTGACAGCCCACTCTCCAAACTTCCACCCCACGTCAACGTGAGGACATTTGAGGGTCCGACAGATTTAACATGCACCAGCCCTCGTATATACGGCGAACTTTGGCTGGACTGAGTTTCTTATCGCAGCCCACTGGCTGTTAATCCGTTGCTCTTCCTAATGGGCAATGGCGGCTCTTGAACCACTTGGAACACCGATCTATAAAATGTCTCTCAAAATTGTGAGAATTGTACCTTGTTAATATTAACATTGCACTTCTTTTTGCTCCCGGAAAAGAATATGGACGGAAATAGATATCTATTCCATCCCTGACACCGGAATACGACCAGGAACTGAGAGGATTTGATAACTATGCATATCGCACGAAGGAAAATGAATGAAGAAATTGGCAATGAACATAAGCGTGATTATAGAAAGATGAAGATAGAAATCTGGGTGGAAAATGAGGATAATACATGGCCCGAGTAAAGGAGATAGACATAAATTATTTTAAAAGCTTATCAGCACTTAATAGAGTATGAAGAAAACAATGGTAATTTTTAACTTATGCAATGCCTCATTCATGTAGCAAAAAAATTTATTATTTTGATGTTCTTGGAAGAATTTGGTATTTGGTCTACGAATTTAAAAGTGATTTGAAATAGTTTGCATGTGAAACCAAATTCGTTCGTTTTGGTTTACATGTTTTTCTCTCAGCTTAACTTCCCATTATTCTTTTTAACTGTAATAGATGTTTTTACAAGAACCTACTCAAGAAAATGAAAGTATAATTAAAAGCATATGTGATGAAAATGAGTTAAGTAAGCTCGACTCAGAAATATTCTAATGCATTTATACGCTCGAAAATTTTAATTTTTCAACTCCAAATTTATTAGGGCTGATGAGAGAGTAATTTGATTTCGATTGAAATAACGATTCTTACTTCACAAATCGGATACTTGGAAAGAATTTTCTCAAGCGCTGAGAAAGTAAATTTAATTTTGTCAGAGGTTGGTATTAAAAAATTTTTTCACAATTTTATTCATATTCTTTGCCTGTTTTCGGAAGTTATTGATGCATTTTTATTCAAAATGCGACTCTCCTCATTTTGCTTTTTAACTGTTTTTCTACATTTATTCTGCATTTAATATGCGCATTCGTGCTAAAGGCTTTTGTCCATGTAGACCTGCTACATTGGAAATAAAAAATAAAATGATATAACAATTGAGGCGTTCTGAACTTGTGTGGACCATTTTATTACATTTTGAGATACATGGAGATAAAGTGTAAACTTATCCTATTTCAACTGCTTTTCTTCTGCCATCTCTCGGGAACCAAAGCAGCTAAACTTGATTCAAAGATGCACTAAAAAGATTCAACTTAAAGGAGTTCGGGTGTGTGATTGTCAGAGTTTGACCAGAAAGTAACTACATCGCATTTACCATATCGCAATCATCACCAGGAAGTATCGTCTAGAAACCAAACTCTCAACATGTTTCCCCATATCGTCACCAAATGTATACCAAAATACCTACAGTGGCAATTAATTATTCCTAGGACATTTCCCCAGATAATTATTCCCTAGACAACTATTGACCGTCTCTATACAGAATGAAAATGCAAATTTGAAACGGCTTCTTTTCAGGTCTGCTTTCGGTTACTTCTGGAAAGTTTAATTGGTGTTGTTCAGACTCTGCTCCTGACAGTACCAGAGGTACTGCCCCTGCAGAAGACTTCCGTCTTTTCATCTACTGAGCACCATTGGGGCATTCTCCAGAATTCTCTTCAGTACTTGTTCGATGTTCTGCAACCTTGAGCTCTCCCCATATAGACGTCTGCGACTCTTCTTTCATATTGAGAGGCCAGAAGGTTAATAGTGCAGCGTCACAAATGTCTAGCATTTGAAACCATCACCTAGATATCAAAACGAACGCCTCTTGCGGTTTTAGCTCGATTACTTTCAATTTCCATCGCCCTTTCACTTTCTCAAGGAAGCGAGTCTCAATTAGGAAGTTGTCGACGAAAAATTAATCGTCTCGGCTCTACTGACTACTCAATGTCACCACCGAAAGTTCGGGTCACTGGTAGGACAAGAAGGTGAACAACCTCACCTCAGTGTGAGCTGCTTGCAACACAATTCGGTCAAGGTTAGAAGCTGGATGCACAGCTAAGAAAGGAGAGGATATGCTCGCCTTCTATTCGTTGTATTCATGTTTTTTTCCTTCAAAACCAGTTTCACACTATCAGAATAAAATATTTAGACATTCTGAAGAATGTCATGTAAATGTACCATTTCGTTGCCGAGTACACGATCAGGTGAACAATATAGAAGTAAGTATGTGCTCAGAAAAACTTTTAGGAGAATGACAAGTCTTCTCAACCACATTCCAAAACAGATGGTTTGCATAGTGATAGACGATTGTTCCTATAATACTAATTGCTCGTTTACTGATTTTTCCGCCGTTTTCTGACAGGTCCAAGTTTTTACCGGTGCGATTATCGAAACTTCAATTTACGCAGATAAAACTCAGAACTTAATTTTGGGTTGTTTTAACATGAAAACCTTCATGGAGGCGACTCATTAGCCCAGTGAAATCACTTCCGAGTGAAATAGGTTCGATTCCTGTAACGTACTCTGGTTGTGTTTCTCACATCTGTGTCAGTTATTTTTTCGTGGTGTGTATGCCCATTACTTAACACTACCTGTCTTGTGTTTGGAATATGTTTGAACTTACTACAATGCAATCGATATGTTGGTGTAGTAGGTTGAAATGAGTGAACAAAAAAAATTAAAACTTATTTATTTATAAAATTTTATTTACATTAACGGAAGCTGTGGCTCTAAATGAGGATTTCAAGAATGTTCCTCATGAAAATAATGATTTCATGAGGAGAGCTTCCATGTGTCCGTCCAAAAATTGCGCAAAGGCATAAAGTTAAATCGACAGGCGGTTGTCAAAAAATTCTTAATACGAAAAATTCTGAATAACAACCAAAATTACAACGATATCTTTTTCAAATATTGTTACCACTAGCATCCCCCCCCTGAAGAATAAAAACTGCAAACTGAATTCTTCGAGAGCTAAGACATCAATGCGCGCGCGAATAATAATCGTTTGGCAGGCGTGCAAACGATAATTGTCCGGTACGCGTACTCAAACAGCGTAGCTTGGCCAAACATGCAACATAAATACCCAATAAGTACAAAGTCTATTGAGATTCATTCTGGTGTAGAGACAATCTATTCGGGCATATCGATTTTGGACTAAAACACTAAAATGTGTTCTGTGTTTCACATGCAAGACATAAGTTTATTAGAGCAAAAAAGTGAGACGGTTCAAAAATACATTTTATTCTCTTCCTCGCTTGATTTTGTTTGGTCATTTTATTGTCAGGGCTAATAAGATCACCGAAATTTGGAAATGTTTGATTGATTTTTTTATGCTGCCACGGGTAAATGATCCATTCAACTGAAATCAGCAGAATCTAAACACAATCACTCTCTAAAACAGAATTTCGACGAATACGTATCCTTCCTTTACTCTGTATAATCAAGTAGTACGAGTACAAAACTTAATATTTGCAAGAAAATGAATCTGTATTTCTTCATATTTTCCGCCAGTTATTGATTTCCTTTTCGTTCGATTTGTGCTATTAGGAAAAAAACATCGTGTATTTCTCCTTGAATCTACTTCCTAGAGGTCTATAATTTAATCGACAAACAAAAAATTAAGTCGCATATCCTTGCACTGTTATTATTATTATTCATATTCGTGTTATTATTTTTGAAGGTTGAGGATGGAGGAAACACTTTTGCGTTTAATTTCAGTCAAAACTGGTTCATGCTTTAAGTGACCAATGGTTCGGAAAACCTGTTCACATATTTCACTTGGCAAATGATTGCCTGTTTGTTTTCACTTGGCAAATGATTGCCTGTTTGTTTTCAATTGTGTTTGTCTGGGAGCAAGGACAAGGTAACTAGAAACGGACGTTGTTTGAGAAGTGTGTTCTTCTTTACTTGAGTAGCGGGTCATTTTGTCCCCGAATGTGCAAAGTTGGGTTTTAACGATCCAAAAGAATTAAATACACGTAGTTGTGCGCTTTTCTTGTACAAGCACTATATAGACAAATTTCCTTTCCAATGCCAGCTTATGCATTACTAGAATAAATGGCCCGTCATACGACGGATGCATAACAAAATATATTTATTTTAGTCAAACATTTATGCATTTTTTAAACCTGAGCGTGATCACTGGCTGTGTTTAAACCTTTCCCCACCAATATCTTGTCTTGCTTTCGCATGCTGTTGTTTTTAGAGCAATATTTGTGAAACGATGTTATTGGAAAAATCAATTTTTGATCAACACTGGTAAAACAATGAGCTGCCTACGGCAATCGTTTTATACTTCATGTTATGTCCATGGCGATTTCAAATATAATGATTTTTGATACTTCGTATCTCGTTTCGCTCGTGACATCACACAACCAATCAAAACAATTAGAAACTCCGCCTACTCGTGACGTCATACAAACAATCAAAACTTGGTGGAGTGGTCGTTCATGGTAAGACGTTTGTCGCCAACTAATTTTTGTCGCCAAATCAAGATGGCGGCCGAATTTCGTAACAGCAGATAGGGATGCCATAACAAAAATGGCAGATGTGAAGAAAATCCACAAAAGGTGAAAGTTACCATATTTGGCGACAAATCGCCTTCTTACCGTGAACGACCACTCCACCCAAAACTTTAATAGCCACGGAAAACACAGGGGAACCTAGCGTTTTATGTAACAAAACTTGAATAAATGACCCGTCATACAACGAATGCATAACGAAATTCATTTATTTTGATCCAAATACGTTTATATGTTTTTAAAACCTGACGGTGCGTGCTCAGTAGCTGTGTATAAACCTTTTTTCGCCACTATTAATCAACTTACCATGCTTTCGCATGGTGTTGTTTTTTCAGTAATATTGTTGGGAGCTGGCTCACATTTACGTACCGTCTTGAACTAACTTTAAGCAGCCAATCTAACTTCAGCACACATGAAGTTCGAACATGACTTCAGTCCAGGAGTTTCTTAAGAAAGACACCTTTAGCCGCTGAATAGACAACTCGAACTCAAAATGTTTCTATGTAGTAAGTTCAAAATGTATTAAAATACACTGTAGTAAATGTGATTAGCAAGAAAAATTATAAGTAAAAAATTTCCAATTGTTTATATCCTTGGATGCTAACAAGAAAATTTTCATATTGGGTTGAAAAATTCTCGTTCATATCGAGTCAATTTTTTCAATGTGCTATTTTAAATTTTCCTCCGGGTTATTAAAAACTGTTTATCTTTCTAGAAAAATTTTCATTAGAACATATCATCTCTTTCTCTGAATATTCATACAGTAGATTCACTCTCACTGTAGAAACATATTTTTAAAAAATATTTGTACTTTGGTACCTTTGCAAACACTTGAACAGAAATAATCAAACGTTTCCAAGTGGTCCAATTAAATTTGAATTAAGTTTAAAAATTTCTAACAAATAGAACCTAGTTTTTAAATTAGCTATTATTCACTTAATTTGAATATGTTATAGAAATTACGCATAAAAATGTAGGAAAATATTAAAGTTTTGAAACCTCTATAAAGCATGAGGGTAACAGTAAACTATTGATATTGTCTTAGAATGATTCACTAAACATCCTTACTTATACATAGACCTATGTTTTGTATACATGTTACTATCTGTATATAAAAAATAAGTCCCTATAGCTCAATTTTTGTCTTATGAGGTTAAAAATAGTACATGACATGAAAACGAGTATGGAGGTTCTTAATGGTTCTGCAGGGCTACCTAAAGTCAGGTTTCGAGCTAATTAGCCCTCAAGTATAAAATAAGGCATTAGAGTGACAAAGCAAACCTAAAGACAGCTGGTAAAAGACGATCTGAAGACAATTTATCAAACACCATGCGATGTTCAGATTGTTATTGTGAGATGCTCAGCCCTTGATAATCCTCTTCAGTTCGGAACGGTGGCTAAGAATACGCAAGAAAATTTCACCTTGTTGGCAACACTGCAGAAAATCGCCATTGTGACGTTTTAGTTCTGCTGCTACTGTGTTATATTACAACTTATCACCATCGATTTGCTAAACTTCGTTTCAAATTTACAATGTAAAATTCAGTTTTCTTACTTTTCTATGTAATTTTTCGATCATAGAACACAAATGTTTTTCATTATATAGAGTGAAATAATTTTTATAAACTTATTTCTGATTAAAGCATTTGTCATAAGCTGCAAGTTGGTGTAGCTAGAGTTTATCTATCTGTGACATGCTGTCATCTAGCAGCAGTTTAGTCAAGTACAAACGAGGAGGCCAAGAGTTCGCAACAGATTTTCACTGCGAACTCTTAGCCTCTCTAAGCTTCCGTTAACTTTTACTACATTTCTTTTTCTTGCAAAAGCCATAAAATAATTGTATAAAAGAGTATAAGTGAAAAAAACCCTGAATGAAATTCCAACTGGATCTGTAAACTAAAGTGCGGAAGCATGTAAAACGCTGTCAGAACAAGAAGCTACGCCTAGGCCTGCAGAAAATTCTGCCTGTAGTAAAATTAATATTAGTATTCATTCAATTTTATCGCTTCCAAAGCAAAAGAAAAACGAAAATGTGAACCATAAAAAAGAGAGCTTAAGTCTGAAATCATGACATCTTGGCTATAAAAGCCCTTTTGGAAGATAAAGAAAAAAAGCAAAAGGCAAAGATTCTTAACCAATCAGAAAAGGGAAGTGAGAGGGTAAATATAAAACGAACAAAAAAGAAACAAAACGTAAAAAAGGATTGAAATTTTCTAATGACGACCATCAACGAGCTCAGCTCAGCCTATATTTTCTGCTGAAGATGATGATAATTTAGTTATTTGCACAGGATGTGACAGTTCTTAGAACGATGACTGGATTCAATGTGGGCTGTGCAAAGATTGGTGGCAATGGACCTTTTGTATGCGACTATTGTTAGGACAGATTCCGTGCGTACTCTTACCCTCCATGTAGGGCAAGAGTACGCAATTTTCATTTCTTTATTTTATAGTTTTCTTACTTAAATGATAAGAGATAAAATCATGTAGCCTGGATTTGTTGATTTACAGTTGAAGAAAGTACATTGTGTAAAATTTTGAAGCCTATACCTTAATTACTTTACTTTTTATAAATAAAGAACTACTAGGTGCCTACACTTACACTCCTTTCCCCTTCACGTAATGGCAGTTATCTTTTTAAAAATTTACTCGTTAGTGAATGACAGGAGAAGTGCACGATGATTTCTTTTGTGTTATTCATCACAAGATGGGCACTGATTGATCTTTCAAGGACACAGTGTCGCTATTTGATCTTTGACCAAACAGTGTTAACCCCGAGTTGACGACTAAAGTAAAGAGAACTTCCTTCTATGTCAATATTACTTATGAACTATAGGATGTGGACAATTAACCATCACTTGAACGTTTACACAAAAGCGTTATCATGTGAGACTTTGCTTGTTTGAATATTCCAGAAATTGTTTGGGTAATAGATTGAATATAAGGAAAGCTATCTTCATGCACGCGTACACATTACAACAAAATATGAAAGTAAAGAGCAAATGATTCTCATAGGCCTCTGAGACATTTAGTTATGTGAGGGAAAACATTTTGCGGATGAATTGTAATCGTGTGTCAGAATTTCAGTCCCATCCTTTCCCAAACTTTCTCTCGTCTTAGGCCCTGTTCACATGAGGCATTTCTAACGAGCATTTTCGAGGTCAGATTTCCATAAGCATTAAATTATGCTTTTATTCCTCAAGTTTCTATCTTTGCACGTTAAAAATTTCAAAAGATTTGGAATCTGCGGAAAATGTTGTACCAGAGCGATATCTTAAATGTGATTTTCTTTAGATAAATAAATTATTATTTAATAAATAATAAAATGGTATATAATTAAATAATAAATCTGTTTTGGGTATTGATCTGGCTTAGAATTTTACGCTGATTTGAAATCAGTTGAAATTTTCACTATCTTCAACCATCGCAAAGATAGAAATTTGCATTAGAGGAATAAAAAAAAAACAATAATTTATTGCTTACGGAAAGTTGACCTCAAAAAATGATATGTAAACGCCATCTGCGAAAATGGCCTTAACCACTGTCTGAAAATGTAATTTTGATCCATTTCAAGTTAAAGTTTTTTATGGCAACCTACAACAAAGTTTGAAACATTGAAAAACTTTTTACCACTTCTGAACCCACATGAGCAGATTTAAGACAAACAACATCGTTTTGACCAGTGTCGTGAAATTTCATCGAGGAAGTTTCTCCCAATTAGGGATGATTGTGAAACTGAGGGAAATGAGGATTTTCGGTAATTTATCCCGCTCTTTCTTTCAAAAAAATACAAAAATATGTTCACCCATGACCAGTGCTGTAGTTGTAAAAAAAAACAGAGGGTATACCATGGGCGCCCGCAGAATTTTTTCCATGGGGAGGCGAAACATGTACTTTCTACTTACACTTTCCTAAGCGAAGGGCAAAAACATATACACAAGCACATACATGTATATGTATAGGAAATCCATAGGCCAGGGGGTTGTCCGCCCCCCCCCCCCTCCCTCCTCCGGGCGTCCATGGGGTATACTCAAAGGACCGAGGAATATGTTCGCATTAATCAAAGTTCAAATTATCGAGAGAAATAAAGCTAATATTAATTTTATTTTTACAGATTTTACATGAAGAAACTTCGACTTAAACAAAAATCCGTTTTATCAAATTTTAAAGCCTTCCTCTATCATTTTCATTGAAATATTTTCCGAACTGCTTGACTAGAGAAATCCGTCTCTGTGTCTCATTTTGTAGCGCATACTCTCTTCCTATTGTCTACTGAAAAGCAATGGTTGGCCAACCAGGAATTTGCAAATTTTTTCCGATTGATAGTGTTCTTTATGTGGTCCATTTGCCTTAATAAACAGAGTAGATTGAAAACGTTTGAAATCAATAAAGATGATCTCAAATCATTTTCACTATATTATTCATAAAGCTAAACCCGCATTCGCACTCTGCCGTGGAGCATGGTAATATTGCAACTGTTCTTAAAAGTGTCTTTAATTTTTTCTGGAACAACTTAGGCGTTTTCATTGGTCCCTCAAAGTCTGACTAGTGCACATTTCATCTATACCAAAACGTCGACAATTCCTTTTTAACTACTTTTCTCCATGGCGAATATACCCTGTATTTATACTTTCTCGATCGAGTATGGATATATCCTTCAAAAGTTGATCATTTTCTTCATTAACAACAGAACAAAGTCTTTTTTCATTCTATCGACAATATTTTGAATGAATTGCTTGTGATTAACAGGTACGATTTCGGAATTATGTACCAATGTGATACCTTAAAATAGAAACTTTTCTTTTGCTTCTACAGCTATCTGCGCTTCACGTGACGTTTCGCGTGAAGTTTTCTATAAAAAGCAAAGCATGTACGTAGTTTTTAAGAAAAAGCAGAGGGTATACGGAATTTACCCTCCACTACAGCCCTGCCCATGACACAAAACAACAAAAATGTCTTTAGGTAACCGAATGACCTGAAAAATGTCACATCACTTAAAAATCACGAAAATTGTAAGAATAAATCTTAACATTTCCTAATGCAACGTGTTTTCGTGAAACACGTTTCCTTGAACATTGATCCAGCACTATATACTGCATCGTGACTTTAATTTTTTTGACTTAACACCACTATGATTCTCAGCCTCTCTTACATCTGTGTTTATTCAGTTGACAACGTGAGGGAGTGAATTTCCATCGCTGTGACAATTTCCCACTCGCAGTGATACTAAACTCAGCTGAGAGGGACTTATACAAGTCCTAAAAATGTTTAATAGTTCTCAGCAAGACGTAAAAGACAATGCAACTTTGAGTACCAAAAGTACTTCATGTTGGAGATAAATTGCAGTGCTATATATACACAACTATATTGTAAGCTCATTTTTGTCGTGATAAAATAATCCATCACAATACTCACCGTCCAGAATATATCAGTGGCAGTTTTCGATAGATGCTACCACTATTAAACCGATTACCAATTGCGTGATGCCATGAAATCTGTATTAAGACCACTGTTATGCTCCCTTAATGGATCATGTGTTGCCCTTATCCAGGCTCCCCACATCAATCTGTGGACCCCTATGCCAGCTGTTATGACGGGCCCCGTTGCCAGCTGAAATAAAGGGCCCGTCTTCACATCACCTATGTCTCTTTTACACTGATTATGTTTGAACAGAGATATTTTGAATTATTTTTGGATCATTTTCTATTGTTTAATCCTAAACGTAATCCATACCGGTTGATAAGAGTGACATATACGATATACCATGTAGCAAACAAGACATTTAGGTAAAAAAGCGTTGAATAAACAAAAATAAGCATTTTGTTAATAAACATACTTATTAGTAAGATACAGTTTTAACATCCGGAAAATCAAAATGTTATTTTTATATGTACGATTTTACAGTTGAAATTAAAAATTAAAGCAACTGATTAAAATAGAATTCAAGCTTAAAAAAATACTTAATAGAAAAAGTATGTTCTTCTTGCAAAACAAACAGGAATAAATTATTTTACATTTTTCTTGGTTTCATCGTGGAGAATGTTACATTTTAGGGATTTTTACATTTTAATTTGACACGTGAAAAATTATTTTTAACATCGTCGCCAGTTTTACGCCCCTGACCCACGGGAATCATTGCCATGGCTACAGTAGCACCGCCTATGCCGGGGCCCTTCCTTTATCAGACGAGTGGAAGGCGACATGTGAAGAGAAGCCTGAGTGGCCTCGAAGAGTGACACTGTGATAGAAACAGAAGCAGTGTATGTTGTCGTAGGACTTGTTGTCAGTGGTATGCGTCGCAGGGCAATTCAACTGTTCATCTTGGACCATCCATCGAAGTGTGCGCGGCGATCGAGGCGAGCAACCTTGTCAGAACCGTCATACCTGGTATGTTTTGAAAGTGCGCAGGTTCATAACCACATCCGACAGTCGCAGATTTAGCAACATGTGTGAAAGACAGTGCAACTTTTCCCGATAAAAAGTACTTCGTGACGGTGATCGGTCAAATTGCTAAATTGCATTGTATACTACTGCATTGTAAGTTAATTTTTGTAGTGATGACTGAATTTAAACTGGGTTTCTTGAAATTAAAATATTCAAAGCAATAAATCAATGCTGGAAACAATAAGTGATGCAACGTGGCTAGAAAGTAATGAGCTTCACTTATAGAAAAGTTTGTGTCGAAGATAACTCATAGTATTTTCTTTTAATCAAGACTTGTAAACGAAGTTAACCAAACACACGACTGATTGTTATTGAAATACACCTTTCTTTGAAAGTCAACGAGCATTCAAAAAATAATCATTAGAATATTCGTGCAAGCAGAATGTGAGTTATTATCTCAAGAATAAAACCCCTCCTTCTGGAATGTATTTATTCCAACTAACATTTGAAAGATGACATAATTGTTTTAATGCCTGTCAAAGTGAAAAATATATTCGCCAGGCGTGAAGCTCTAAAAAAACCTGTCTACACTATATCACATTTATAGCGAAAAAGGAAGCTGATGTTTCATGTGTAGAAAAAATTAGGGTAAAGCATTGCATTGTTTCAAAATTAATAAATAAGCTTGTTCGTGCAAATATATCAATCAATTACAAAAATGCCTTTCACCAAAGCAGTTTACCTCTTAACACGGATTAGGAAACTTAGTGGAAAACGGTTGAAGAACTTTAAAATTTTATATATAAATTTACTGATAACTGTAATACTTATCATCCGAATATGTTGATTATGAGTGTATACTAGGGGAAGTGAAAAAAACTTTCTTTGGTAATTGACCTGGTCCTAGTGCGAAAAAGGTGTCTGGTGGGTTACATAGATCTGACACAAAATTTAAACAACATAAAAAATATCTACCAGTCCATGAAAAATCGTACCAAAAATAGTGGCATTTGTCACAAAAATGTTCCTTGATGATAAAGAATTAATTATTTATGCAAAATTATCTACATTTATGGCTTGCCGTGCCCTTCTGTCATTGAAAAAAAAATAAAAAATTACGAAAAACAGTGATTTTAGATAAGATTCTTAAAAATTTATATTCAAATCACATATTGAATTATCAACTAGTAATAGTGCGAAATAGTTGGAAAATGGGACTCAAATGCAACACAAAAAATTTCAGTGAATGCTATGGCTTATACTATTTTGTTAGAAATAGCTGTAGAACGAAAACTGAATAGGTAAAAATAGTTGTAAGTCTACGGCGGAGTGCATGAAAATTTAATTCTGTGCTCGCTTTAATTAATATATATTTTGGACAGTCTGACGAAATGGACGATAGCGTGTCAAAACTGATGGTGAGGCATAGACCACTTTCATTTCCAATGCAAAAAATGAAGTAAATTATGCCTGAAGTGGACCACGTGGAAGAAAAAATACCGCATTCAAGCTTTTCATTTCGTGAGTCAGCGAACTTACAGTTTTTATTCATACTATCTCGCATTGCGTACGTACGTAGTAACCTTCAGTTCGAGTAGGCTAAAAATAGGATTTTTCGCAAGGCATATTGAGAACTGAAGCAAGCAGAGAAAAAACATTGGAAGAATATATAATATTTTATTCACAATGGCCAACATAAATTTGGCTAAAATTAGCTACATGCGTGCGAAGAACATATCCTAAGATTAGAACTTGTTCCACATAAATTTGGTGTTCTTTTCTTCACTCAACAAACGAGGATTTTATCAAATGATGAATGGCAAAGGAAACGCTGCTTTGAAACATGTGATTACAGACTAATATGATAAAATTTTCTGTAAATTAAAATTACTTTTAAGTTTTCAATTATTTTGTCGTTAATCTGGGAAGTGATCTGGGAAGTATGCAGATTTAAGTTAAATTTTACATTAATCTTGTATTTATGAGAAACAGAATAAGAGTTTAATATTTCTTTATAAATTATCGCGCAGAAAATTATCAATGGGGATGTGTGTTTTCAGGAAGCTGTACTATGCAAAGTTTTAAGGAATATTAAAGCTATAGTTCAGCTATTAGGGGGGAGGGGGGGTTAAATTTTACTTCAGTTAGTATCTAAGTTTAGTTATTCATTTTAAAGAATCGTATGTTAAATTTATTTCAAGTATAAATATTATAAAACTCTCCCTTTATTATGTTCTAAAGGTTACCAGATAGCTACCTAAATTTATTGAAGAAAGCCCTTCAGTTTTGAAATAAGAAAAGAAAATTAGAAAGGATACCACTATATATAATTCTTTAAATATTTATTTAAATAACTAATTTGAAAGTTTATTGATCTATAAAAAACTAGGTTACGTTATCTATTTTTATTTTGATACAAACCTATACAGAGGTTATGTTATCTATCTTTATTTTGATAAATACAGATATGACTCAACATGAAAACTATTTATTTTAAGTCGGGTTTTTTTAGTGTCAGAAAAGGATTTGGAGAAATTGGTAATTTAAATCGAAACCTATGGAATGTTTCGATCGATTTTCGAATATAAAACATACATCGTAATTTTGAGTTTTCTATAAAGCACAATAATTTTCTCAATTTGTGAAGTAAATTGCCTTTATTTGGATTGTAGAGTTGGATTTCCCACCATCGCCTACTTTTCTTTTATTAAATAAAAATAAACCATTAGTTTTTGTGTGTTTCAAAGAAACTGGAATTCAGCATATTTATTAAAAAGGAATTTTGTATTAATTATTTTATCCAACTTATTTTACTGTTATAAAATCTTAATCACTTGGTCGTTTCTTCCAATCATATATTAAAAAACGATTTCTGATAATTTCATTCTAACAAAATGTTGAAATACCACTCCTGTGATTTAGTCACTAATGCATGATGTAACAATGTTTGCAAACAGTTGAAGAGAACAAGGGAAGGGAAGATTAGCACACATGAAAGACTAGACACACATAACCCTGCTTGTTCTGTAAATTAACACACTAAGAAAATAAATCGAATTTAGACGTTGCATCGAAATGAAAATTTAAGTGGATGGATCCTTACGGACGTAATGACATTTTAAAAACACTTACCGCACATTCCATAGACAGAAACAAGCCGATAAATTTAAGAAGCTGAAGAAAGGCTCTAGATGTTAATTTCAAATAACACCTGTTCCTACGTATCTGTTTATAGAAGTAACTGTATCCAATATCGCTCTTACTCAGGTATAACAACGAATGAAGGATTTCCTCAACGGAATCAACGCGTATGCAACTAGAATTCCCGCGTTCCGGGAAGGGCACTAGGAAAGCGCGTGGTTTCCCTTTGTCACAACTCTTGTACAATCGAACAAAACAATGTTTAGAACTGCGATTGCTACAGTCGCAGATATTGTCTCGATGGTCAGTCGAATTTCATCACTGAGGAATATTGACCTCAGTGATGTATATATTTAAGGCGATGAAATATCACATGAGAATTGGTGAAAGTAACCTGTGTTTTTCAGTTGCATTGTTTGTTTTTAATTATTTTCTTGCATTGTGCGATCTTCATTTGAACTGTTGCCATGGTTACATTTTAACCTAGATGTATGAATTTGTTCAATCTTTAATCCTAGCTCTCTAGGTCACCACTCAACTATGCATTCTTACCCTTCTTTTTTTCACGTGTTCTGATAAAGGTCGATTATAAATATTTTGTACATTTCCTTAAATATATATTTATTGTACTTTCTTTTATGATGTAATTAGTTGAGAAAAATGTATAAATACAAAATGGCTGCTATAATATGAAATATTAATGTTAAGGATATAAGTAGGGCTACCAATTTGAAAGAATCGTTCAGGGTCCCTGCCAGAAGAAAAACAGAAACTTTCTCTTCCATCCAAATAACAGACGAGACTTGTAGGCTCTAGGTATAGGTACAAAGGGCGTTCCATAAAAACTGAGAGTAAATCATAAAAAATCAAGAAATATATTTACAGAAAAAAATACATCATTCTTTTTCAAAATATCTTCCCCCAGATAATATGCAACGGTCCCATCATTCAACCCACTTTTCAAAACAAGTAGAGAAGCCTTTTTCTGGAAGCTGCTTCAAAGAACCCTGCACTGCTGAAATGATTTCAGAATCTGTATTAAATTTTCTACCACGGAGCTTCTCCTTCGACGTCGGAAACAGCCAGAAATCGCATGGTGTGGGATCTGGACTGTAAGGGGGATGTGGCATGATTTTAATATAGCATTTACTAAGATATTGCTGAACAGAAGTAGCGACATGCGGGTGAGCAGTAGCGTGATGTTATGTCCAATTCCCTACCAGTTCATGTAGCTTTCTCGATACGTGTTGTCGCAAAATTTTCAAAACTGAAATACAATATTCACCATTCACAGTAGTTTTTGGAGGCATAGCATGCTGATAGATTACACCTTTATGAACAAAGAAAATAATCATCATGACCTTTCCAGTAGATTTGGTTTGTATGATTTTTTTCGGAGGCGAAGAATCTGTGTGTTTCCATACACTTTGTTGAGGACTTGGTAAGGGGATAAAAATGATGCACCCAAGTTTCATCATCTGGTATAGCAGTCTTTTAGGAAAATGGATCATTTTTAAGCATCTGTATATATTCACAACATTGGTGAATTCTTGTTTGCATTTGTTCTTTAGTAAGGTGATGAGGGACCCATCTGGAACAAACGGGGCAAAGCTGTAAATTGTTGCGTAAAGTGCGAAATATCGACGTTTTCGAAATGTTAGTTGATGCCGCTATCTCCTCACATGTCATTTGCCGATTTTTTTGCAAGATTTTCCACACAGTGTTAAGATTTCGATCATTCACAACACTTTCCGGTCGGCCAGGCTTAGGAACCAGTTCTACAGACAAACGTCTTTTTTTGAAATCACCATGCCATCTCAAAATCGTACTCGTCAAAACATTTGTCTTTGTAAGCTTCTTTCATTAACTTAACTGTTTCTGGAGCTGTTTTGCCCAATCGATAGCAAATATTTATTTCATAAAGCATTTCGTTTCTTAACTTTGAATCACTCACCTCCATTTCTGTAGGGCAAATAAAAACAGTTCTTTGAACAAGCACGAAACTAGGAAAATAAAATCGTCTGCTTCGTTTAGAATATTTATAATTGTACGGTTAACAGTTTGAAAAAATCGCCTGCACTTTTATTTTTTAGTTTCGCGGTGTTGCCACTACGTAAAAAATTCACTCTTAGTTTTTATGGAACGCCTCGTGTATATGCGTTGGTGGTAGTTTGAATGAACACAACAGTTTTACTTAACCTGAAATTGAAATACCATCTTGAGAAAAATCAATAAGGCCGATTTTTTAATTCTGTTTGAAGTGGTGACTCAAAGCATTTTGGTCTTCAAGCAGTTTTTCATATAGAAAACCGGGTACTTCAATAATTTTAAGGCTTGGACGTTCCCCTTCGAATGCATTTTCTCTACCAAGAACTTCGACTCCTCAGTGGTGAACAATGTTTGGTCCAAAGTAAAGTTTCTCCAACTGTTTTGGCTCAATGTCCCCTTCTCAAAGGCAAGTTTCTTCGCCACCAATCTGGAAAACTATCTCAACTCTTATTAAATTGTAAATGTAGCTGTGCCCATAATTCTTGAATTTCATCAAAATATTTATGTAGCTGTGTTTGATTACAGAACTAAAAAAAAACTCGTATGGAAATAAAACAACTTGAACTGAAATTATAAAGATATTTGTAAACATGAATTGTACACTAGTTTGTTCACTATTGTAGTTGAGATCAATAAAATCAGTAAAATTTAAAAAAAATCACTAATGAAAGATATGAGGCTGGTGTTGTGCTACCACTTTGTATACATTAAGCCCTATTATCGTCAGCAGCATCCTAGAATCTCATCGGTATTCGCAGTCGGTTACTCGTTTTAGTTGAAAGACTTGTTAGTGCACTAAGCATCATCCAAGTTCAACTTAACAAGATGACGGAAATGAGCTCAGAAATTGGAGTCGGTAGTGCACGCAAATATATTCATGCGTTTGTTACGTCCTGTCGTTTTGTTTTTAGACCGATCTGTTGAAAGTTGCGTTTTACAACATCATTTTTTCAAAAATGCATCACTGTAGTAAGAGTGAATGTATGGTCAAGAGGATAACCGTTTGCATCTAACATTTTTGGGTGTCAATTTTTTAACATCATATTACCATCTCTTACTCCTCCTGGGGTTAAAATAATCTCCTAATATTCCCTCAGTGCTCACAAAGGGGTGGTAGCGCTCATTTTCGGAAATAATTATCTAAAGAGGTACAATGTGTGCGAATCTATACCCAGAGCATTGGATTTAGGGTTTAACTGCACTAGATCCAAAAACTGACAAGTTGGCTGCGCACAGTACCAAGAGAGAGGTTTAAAGTACTGTAAATAAAATTTTACAGAGACCTAGTTTGAGTTCTATGAAAAACTAATTCTTTCATTTGTACTGAAATCCATCTAAAAAGCATGTTCCTCTTTATTTTCATGCGGTACATTTATGTAATACAAGCAACTGCGTAGCCAGCACGGCGTTGCCCGTGACAGTTCTTTTCGTGGGGTCTGGTGTGACCACTGTTCGCTAAACTCAGTGATTACTACGAATTCGTAGCCTATTGGATAACAGCAATAAAGCGTTGCTCATGGTGATGGTTTGATTCGTAAACCAAATGGAAATTCGCAGCCTATTGGAATGAAAATATGAATTATATGAAAATTACATGAAAACCTATTGACTAATTCAAATTTGGTTTGCTTTGCAAACCAAATTATGAACTATGGTTTGCTTCGCAAACCAACGCCATGATGGCCTCGTCATTGTCAAATGCGGCCGAATTCGATAACAGCCATCATGCTAGTGGCGTTGACTTGCTTCGCAAACCAAATTATGAATATCATGAAAAAAAATTGGATAACAACCTTAACGGAGTTACCCGTGGTTCCAAATAGGAATTTGGAGTGACGTCACAATATCTTGAGAAAATATAAATATTTAACTGAAAAATTATTTATTAAAAGAAAATCAAACGTATAAGGTATCTATCTATCTGGTGTCAAATTTTCCGCAGATTTCAAATCCGTTGAAATTTTTAATGTTTCTTAAACATCCCGATTTTACAAAAAAGAACTAAATAATGCCAGCCAAAATGTTTTTTTATTTTCTTTGCCTTTTTCGCTAAAATTGTAAGAGGGCAGGAAATGCAATCTGCTTATTTTTGGAACACGAATGTTGGCGTGACGTCACATTCTCTTGCGAAAATATAAAAGATATTCAATTTGAAAATTTTATTTATTTAAAGAAAATCATATTTTTAGGTATCGATCGAATGTGAAATTTTCCGCAGATTTCAAATCCGTGGAAACTTTTACTCTTTCTTTAACGGTCTAGGAGACAGAAAAAAGAACAACATAACTAAAGTTAAAACTTTATTTTTTATCGTCTGCTGGAAAATCCTTCCTCCGCTTAAAATGAAAACAGAAAATGAAAAAATAAATTTAGAATATGATCGTTTATGCTGTTGACATTCTAAAAAACAATAATAAGTAAATTTCATTAAATTCATTTGAAAATGTTTTAGATTGAATTTTAAAATTATCCTCGGTTTTAGAATTGCAAAAAATTTGGACTACCTGTGTGTCAAATCCTATTACTGTAGGTGCCATAGATTTGTCTGGATTTTGCGAGCAAAAAAAAAAAAAAAAAATCTTCCTTTTATAATATTAGAGATTTAAATAGTTAGCTAGACTTCATTTTTTAATGAAACACATAGCTTTGAATAATTTTAAGCTGTGTTTGAAAAAGGGGTGTGATGAAATCACCCTCAACTACAAAAATTGATTTGTTAACCAATCATCGCCATAAAGAACGTTTTGGTTGATAACGTTACACCGTCTTTCACACGAATTGAGGGATGTGATTATGAAGACGTACACTCTTTCAAAACAAACCAGATGGCGCTTCTGACAAATTCCAGATGACACTCGTTTCAATCGATGCGCACTTCGTTGGATTGTCGAACAATTGAATTTTCCCTCTGATGTGTTTGTTTTCCAACTGTTTGAAGCCCTGCGACAATAGACACTACTTCGATTCCTATCACAGGCTCACTCATCTATGCCATTCAAACTTCTCCTCACATGTCGCCTCATACTTGCCTTCTAAGGGAAAAACATGATTCATTGCATGACTACGTATATGGAATCATACCTGTGTTAATCTTAATACAGATATCAATAACAGTAATAATATAGATAATACAGATCTCATCATCTCACGCAATTGGCAATCAGTTAACTAGTAGTATTATCTGTCGCTTTTGTTGGATATTTTTATCAGCATACTTACAACTCAACTTGTGATGTTACTTTACATGAAATTGATGTTTTGTTTTTGCTCTATTGTTCTGACTAATGATGTGATGCTGCATGAAACTGCTTTGCTCTTTTTGTACTTAATTATCTCTGACTTCTAAGTATGTTATTTGTTTCATTAAAATGCTTCCTCGTCAATCCATGACTTCAGCTATCCGTCACGGTTAAATTCTGAAGTGGAGTATTGTGGGAACTTGGGTACCACTATAAACATTAACTTACGCTACAGTATTATAGATTATATGAGAAAACAATATCTCCACCATAAAGTTTTTTGTGGTAGACAAAGTTACACTGCCTTTCACTCGTCTTGCTAAAGAGGTATAACGAAGCTCCTAAACCTAGATTATGAAGAACTTTCATCACGCCACTTCCGATCCCGTTTTGTACAAATTTCTATCAAATAGTGATCTAGACTAACAAATTATGGTGATGGCAACGGCTTGGCAAATTTTTTGGCGCACTTCTAGTAGCGAGTTACGATAAATTAAGGCAACCCATCTGTCGTTACGGTTGTTGTGGTTTTCATGACAACCTCGGTAAACGAAAACTTTCAGTTTTCATTTTGAATATTCTGAAAAGTTCTTCCAAAATTCGTTAAAGTCGTTTTATTTCATTGGTTCGTTTGAAATTTTTTCTTAGCTCCCATTGGTTATTTTGATTTTAAAATACCCTTGCTTATTGGTGCTTTTAAATCTTTTTCTGTGATATCATTGGTCTATTCATTTGTATTTCTACAGTTGTGGAATTTTTATTTTGTTTTAATAGTTTTCACGAAACGATTAAGAGTTTTGTTTTTTTGCCATTATCATTTTGATTATTTTTTCACGCAAAAGTTCTGACGTTATCAGGTTGTATTATTTCTTGCTTTTTACATTAGTAAATCTCTTTCTTTTTCAACCCCCCCCCCCTGTATTAATGTAATTGATAAGTTTCAGGGTATTCTTACCCAACATTCGAAGTTTAGATCTTCTGCTGGCTCACAATTGTATTTTGAAATGTGTTCAAACTTATTACTTTTTGTGAAATTTACAAATTATATACTTTTCAAAACTTTTTCAAGTGTGTTTTTAAATTTTCATTTTCCGTTGTAAAAAGAAAAATGTTTTTGACAGAAAAAGATTTTTAAAATAATTCTTTCTTTGGCAACTTTAGAAGTACTTAAAAAAATCGCCAAGTCCGTTGCCACCGCTCATAAACGTAGAGTGTAGCTGTATCCAAATTATCATCAAGCCAAAATTCTGTTTCGGAGGGGGAACCAAAAAGATTTATTACGTGAAGCTAAGATCTCTTATCATCTAATTTAAAAAATACTTGTTGTTGTATATTTTTGTTGTAAATAATCAAAATAATCGTAATCTTTTCTGTAATTTAGTTATTGTGTTCTGGTAACGCTTCTCATTCTGTGTTTACTTCTAGAGCTGTGTACTACTAGCTTCTTCGCTGCTATTATTTCTGTGATGCATAATTATCGTATTTAACTTACAATAAATCTAATTCTATTGCACATTGTCTTTGTGACTTAATAATTATAATTGGTTATGAGCCCTGATAGCGCAGTGATTTATTAAGTGACTTTGTTGAACGAAAAATAACGAGTCTTGCGCTACTAGTAATGTTAGGCTTAACGTGAACCTACCTAGAGCAACTACTGTGTGAAGTGATTACGAAAGCTTTGGTTTCCTAAGAAAGTGGAGCCATTATCTAACAGCCGTGATACGTCATGAGGCCGCGGGCATAACTAGACGGCCGTCTAAACAAAAATCCCGAGGTGTCAACTCAGACGGACAGAATACGTTGGAGAATGGGCAACACAGACGGCTGTCGTGGTTTATTTTATTCGAGAAACAAAACAAAGTGGTTTTTTATTCTCTAGTTTAAAGTTTCTAACTTCGGGATCGTTGAAGATAGAGTGAAAATTTCAACAGATTTCAAATCAGCGTAAATTTCTACGCCAGATCGATATCAAAAAACAGTTTTATTATTCAATTATTTACCATTTGATTATTCAATTATTTATTAAATAATTGATTATTTATTTAAAGAAAATCACATTTAACGTATCGATCGGGTGTCAAATTTTCCGCAGATTTCAAATCCGTTGAAATTTTCATTCTGTGTTTAACGATCCCGATTTAAAACGAATTAATCAATGGCAGTCAAAAATGTTTATTTATTTCGCTCCTCTTCGTTCGAATAGTTTGGAGCAGGAAATGAAATGTGTGCTACAAGAGAAAAAACGTTCCCCAACTGTTTGAGACCGCTATGACGACAGTCATGGAAATGGCGGCTCCGATCATTTTCGTTACGCTCACAAACACCGCTCTCTAGGAAACCAACACCATATGTTAGTATAAACAACGTTTTAGTGACGTCGCCCACAGATACATCACGGACGCTAGATAACGGCTATGCTTTCTGAGGAAACCGAAGCTTAACTGTGTGAAACGGTGTTCAAAGCTCAAATTGAAAAGCTTATGGGAGTTTCCAACTAGAATAAACGGAAGAAGCAGATTGAACTTTTGTTGCGCCCCCACGAAGTTTATGATCTCGTTACCGGAGATCGCGAATACCCTTGCCCACCAGATTTAACTTCAGATGAAGTGAATTCTGCCTACGAAAAGAGGAGGAAAGCTTTCATCAGACTCCCTGGTCCAACTAATCTTTGTGGGAAACAGAGATGTGTGATGGGTGCTGCTTTGGTAAGCAATGTAGACGTCCTTTCGGAATAAGGACACAAAGGCCTACAATACCAGGGGGATTAATACATTGAGATGTATGTGGTTCCATGCAGCAGTAATCTTTAGATGGTGCTAGGTAGGACTGGGCCTTAAATCGATGTAAGACGAAATATCGATTTAAAGCTAACATCGGCGATCCGATTTATCTATTTAATCTTCCGTGAAATTCCGGAATTCCGATTTAGCGCAAACGCCGCGATCCGATTTAGCAGCCGATTTAGCGCCAACGTAATGTTCCGATATAGCAGCCGATTTAGCGCCAACGTAGTGTTCCGATATAGAATCCGATTTAGCGCCAACGTAGTGATCCGATTTAGCAGCCGATTTAGCGCCAACGTAGTGTTCCGATATAGCAGCCGATTTAGCGCCAATGTCGCGATCCGATTTAGCGCCAACGCTACGATCCGATTTTAGCGTGCAGCAATCTACACGCAGAAACCGGTTTAGTACCGAAGACCCTTTGAATGCTTTCCAGCCAAACTCGATTTAAGAGTCGACCGGCGAATCCGATTTTTTGCGCCAAACAAACCACACAGCCCCATGTAATTCATTCATTATTTAAATTTCGTGCTCCAAACTTTGGCTCTAGGATCTTCCAAGACATATTGCTTTCAACTCGACGCATCTGTTATCCTTTGTCAGTTTTCATATTTGGAATTTAAAATATTAACAGTTTCGTTTCAGCTAATTCTGCAAACTAAGAATACAATTAGTTTAGTTAGTAAATTTTTTATTTTGTTCTTTGTAAATAAGAATATTTTTCGGAAATTTCCTAGCAATTATGGTTGAAAAGAAAGAGTAAATTTTAAAATCGAATTTCGTTTTTTTGCTAATGCATTCCTTTGATGAAATATTAATTAATCACATGTTTAGGTAATATTTAAATATATATATTTTTTTTATTCTTTAATTAATTTTTAAAAAAACTTCAAAGTAGTCATGCATTGGGTCTGGTTCTCCGATTTTGCCGCTGGACACGTGCTTTTAATATTTTGTCCTTTGAGCCAAATGGAATATTTTCCTAAAATTAATATAGTATTTCTGGTTGGAAAAAAAAAACTTTTATATTTAAAATCCAAATTCATCGAATTTCAGTGAATATTTTTATGCAGCCTTTTGATGAAAAATTAATTTTCATATCTTTGAGTAATATTTGAATATATTAGTTTTAGTTTATTATTATTTTGCATTAATTAAAAATACTTCAAATTAGAGTCATACATCGGGAACCCGATTTTGCCGCGGGACGAGGTGATATATCGTCATGCTAATTAGCAAAACTCGTAACTGCTTACTTTAACAGTGGAGTTACTTTAAATACTTTTGATAAAAATTTTAACACTGGAGTTTCGAACTTTGCTAATCAGCATGACGAAAAAGTGCATTTTATTTACACTAAAAATAATGCACTATTTTTAGTGCATTTTGGATTTTGTTGTTTTTGCTTTTTTAATGGAGTTTTCATTTTTTATTTTACTTAATTAAATACTAATAACTACTAACTTTACTTAATTAATTACTAAGAAATTTTTGTCAGAAACTCACATGCAAGACAGTTCTTTAGAATATCAACATAAAACAATATAGATATGTAACAAATAAGAAAAGTTAAAAATCGAAAAATAAAGTTCTGGCGTTTTTCAGATTGAAACTTTTTTTTTTCCACCAGAGGGGTGAACCCCCTGTTTAAGATAGTTTTTAAATGCATGAATGTGTAACTTGGACTAAAAGGGGTCTTCCATTGGGCTCTGTCCCTCCAACAAAAAATGATTAATTCCTTTTTCTCGTGGTATTTAATTATTTTAAATCACAAAGTTCAATTTTTAAAATCCAAATTCATCGAATCTTTCTAAAAAAAAATAAGCTTTGCATATATTTGTGCAATGTTTCAGTAACTTAGTTTTAATTACTATTGTTTTTTAATTAATTGAAATACTTAAAAATTCACTAAAATATTTTAAGTTCATAAAAAATTTTATTTGTATGAATTATTGTCTAATGAAAGTACAGGTTAACAAAAATAACTCAAGTTTAATTTTTTTTTATACTTCAGCACATTTGCTCCCAACATGACTCATCCAATGTATCGAGGTCTAGAATGTCCTAAATATGCTCATATTATCCCACCCGTTGGGGCAGCACATTGAAATTGTGCAAAAGATTACTACAAAATCAATTGCCCTTCTGCAAGGTGATGCAGGATTATCCCACAAAAAAACATCTTGAAATGAATAAAAATGAAGTATCTGCATTAGAAGATTTTGTAGTCAACAAGGTTAATGGAAGATGTAACAAAAAATCTGTCAGGGGACAAATATGCAACAGCATGCTGTTTTGCCTGTATTAAGGAAAATTTTAAAAGATCTGCAAGCTAAGAATACAGATAAACAATTCGTATAAGATATAAAAAAAATTCTGCATTAGAGGAAAGTTATGAATGCATTGACTTGATGCACATTTTAAAATTTGCAGACGTATGTGATCCAAGATTTCGTTTGAATTACATGGAAGATAAAGAAGGGGTAAAAAAAAAATCACACATGCTATCACAATGTAATGTAAATACGTCCAACAATACAGCAAGTGAAAAAACTGATTATGACAATGACAAGGAAGCAGTGAATGCGATTGCTATTCCAGCTAGAAAAGTTGAAAGTGAACTTCAAAACTATTTATCAATGCCAAAAGTTGATTTAAATGAAGATTCATTGACTTGGTGGAGATGTGATTTGTGATTTGCAAAAATCAAATTTCTTTACTGCCTAAAAATGCAAGTTTTTCTGGCCCAAAATAAAAGATCTATTTATAGTCTCAGTTTTAATTTTTTTTTTTACAACTTTTTATTCTTTAGATCTAGAACCTATTATGTGATGCCTTTCTTTTTCACATGCGGTTTTGTATACAATATAAGCTATATTTTTTATTTGTTGAATTTTATTCATGAGAAATGTTTTCAATTGAAACAAAAAGTTAAAAATCTGAAAATAAGTTCATGCAGATGGACATCTATTGTTGCTTAGAATAGCAATAAGCTGTTTTTATATTATTTCATAAAGATCAAGTTCATCAAATTTATTAAAACGGTTAAATAATTTTTAGAATGCAAAAGGAGAAATAAAAATAAATAAATAAAAACTGAAATAAATAAGAAGTGCAATTGGAACATTTAGTTGCATAGTATTGTACAACAAATAAATGTACTAAAATTACTTCAATGAATTTTTCATTTGAGGCAGGATAATTATTATTTCAATCTATTGTTTGAAATTGAAATTATGCACTCCAAGACTTAAATCAGAATAAAAATGGATTTATTGACATAAAATATGATTAATATTGATATAAGAAATTGCGGGGGGGGGGGCAATTTTTTTATAGATAACATACCTTTTAAAATATTTCTGAGAAAAACTAAGTATATACAATATAATACAGGAGGCTGCATAACGACCATTTTTGTCACTCTATTAAAAAATAGGTTCCATATTCTGAAGGTTAAATCGATTTATCACTAAATCGCGATATTAGATGGATGATAAATCGATTTAAGAAATTTCTATATCGTCCAGCCCTAGTGCTAGATACTTTGTATGTTTCAAGGATGATTTCGCCAAGTACCGCAGAGTGTTTTTTATACTGTCGAAGAGAGAAGTCCCCAAGTGTCACCAAACCTTTCTCAATGAGGCGAAAAATGCTAGCCACGTGATCAAAGAAATTATGAGTGATGGTGGAACAGAGTTTCAGAATTCCTCTGTCAAGAATAATCTTGAAAGAGAAGGAATCTCTGCACGCATGTCAATGCCCTATACACCAGAACAAAATGGTGCTGCTGAACGGGTAAACAGAACCATCGTTGAAAGTGCAAGATGCATGATTCATGCTGGAGACCTTCCCTTAATTAAACTCTGGGTAGAAGCAGTGAACTCAACTGTTTATGTGTTAAACAGAACAGGACCAACATCGGTGAAAGGTAAAAGTTCCTATGAACTATGGTTTTTCCAAAGAAGTGGTCAACATTAACCATCTACATATCTTTGGTACTGAATGCTTTGTTCATGTACCCAAACAAAACAGGAGGAAATGGGACCAGAAGAGTGTAAAAGGTGTCTTTGTTGGGTACAGTGGCGAAAAAAATAGTTATCGAATTCGGATAAAAAACAAAACAAGATCATCCTGCGTCGAGATGTGGTATTTCAAGAAGAGAAATCCAACTGTGTGATTGATAGAGCTTCAGTTAACCATGAAGCAGAAATGGAAGTGATGACAAAATCTCCTATCACAACGAGATGGGGATAAGGAAATAGGGGAAGCTTCATGTAGAACTGAAGATTCAGAAGAAACCTCAGATGAGCAGGAGGGAAGAAATTTGCGGAACAGGTCCATACTAAAGATACCAGTTAAGTATGGTAATTGTGTTCTGTTGGCTGAACATGCAGAACCTGAGACCTACAAAGATGCTATGGCTTCTGAAAATAGTGACAAATGGCTTGCTGCTATGAAGGAAGAGATGGAATCTCTGTGAAATAACAGCACATGGGAGCTTGTTAATTTACCACCTGAAAGAAAAGCCACTGGAAGTCGGTGGGTCTACAAAGGGAAGAAAAATGCTGAGGGAACTGTTCATAACTTCAAAGCTCGCCTTGTTGCCAAGGGATACAGCCAGAAATTCGGGGTCGATTTCTGTGAAACATTCAGTCCGGTTGTACGATGGGTTACAATTAGAACTGTCCTGATCATTTCTGCTAGTCGAAAACTGAAGCTCACGCAGTTTGATGTTAAAACGGCATTTCTCTATGGAGATCTCTCTGAAGACATAACATATACATGGCTCAACCTGAAGGGTTTAGTGATGAAACTGAACAGGTTTGTAAACTTCTAAAGAGTCTATATGGATTAAAACAAGCTCCAAGATGTTGGAATGAACGTTTTAAAACTTTTGCGAAACACAGTGATTTAAAACAATCTTGCACAGATCCATGTTTGTTTTTAACTGATGAGAAATCATTGTTTTTTATTGTATATGTTGATGATGGAATCATTGCAGCTTTTGAGGAACAAATAGTGAAACATTTCATCAAGAAACTTGAAAGTGAATTCTGTGTGGTGATAGATGTGGCCAACTACTTTCTAGGTATGCAAATAGAGCATCTTATGGATGGAAAGTTTTTTATATACCAGGAGGCATACTGTAGGAAGATCCTCAATTGATTCAATATGGTTGAATCCAATCCTGTCAGCACGCCTGTTGAAAAGGGTACAATTTCAACTAACGATTCAGCATCTCTTCCTGCTAATGTACCCTTCCGTGAACCTGTGTGAAGTCTCATGTTCCTTGCTATCGTCACAAGACCTGTCATATCTTATGCAGTGGATGTCCTTTCTCAGGTCTTGGATAAGCCTCAACAAATGCTTTGGAACATGGTTAAGAGGACCTTGAGATATTTTAAAGGAACAGAAAAGTGTGGCATTCTGTTTCAGTGTGAATCTAATGTGACCCTTGAATCCTTTAGTGAATCAGATTATGCTGGTGATCCTCTAACCAGGAAGTCAACATCAGGAATGGTATTTATTTTTAATGGTGGTGCTATAAGCGTGCTATAAAGTCAGCGTCAAAACTGTATTGCTCTCTCCACCACTGAGGCGGAATTTATTGCAGCAAGTCAAGCTGCAAAAGAGGCAATTTGGTTAAATGATTTTTTAACAGAACTGTGTTGTGAGACTGAAGTACCAGTCCTTCAAATAGACAATCAAAGTGACATCCATTTAATCAAAAATCCTGAGTTCCATAATAGAACCAAACATTGATATACGATACAAATTTATTCGACAACAATATGAGAACATGCAGCTTAATGTCATTTATTGTAGAAGGGAAATACAAGCTGCTGATGTATTCACAAAACCCCCTTGCTAAAGACAGGTTTTTAAAACTCAGATCAATGATAGGTATGCATAATCTTAGTGATTAAACTTAATACATATACTTATGTGGAACTATCATTGCTATTAATTCCTTTGTGTGTATTTAAAGTATGTTGAAGTAAGATTTACTATGTGTTTAATGATATTTTTGTGTTTTGATTTAGGGGAAGTGTGTTGTAAATAATCAAAATAATCGTAATCTTTTCTGTAATTTAGTTATTGTGTTCTGGCAACGCTTCACTCTGTGTATACTTCTAGAGCTATGTGCTACTAGCTTCTTCGTTGCTATTATTTCTCTGCATAGTTCTCGTATTTAACTTACAATAAATCTAATTCTATTGCATAGTGTCTTTGTGATTTAATAATTATAATTATTTTGTTACCAGACTATGCACATTTCAAGATTTTCTGTAAGAGCTAAGTTGCGCTTGAGCGTAGGTAGGTAGGTATGTATTTTAATTAACGTCGCACTAGAGCAACACATCGGGATAGACGATCCGGGATTAATCTCAAATGGTAATATCAAAGGACAACACCTTGAATTTTGAACCATGGTCAGATGATGAGGTAACATCGGAGCTCGTGTGAGTGTAGAAAGTTGGTTAATCTGAGTATGGTCAGGCGGGATAATTGTAAACAAGGAGTAATTGTAAACAAGCTATACAAGCGCCCACGTAAAATTCCAAGAAACTAAAAAGTTGTGAAATATGAAAGCTGGCAACCCAGATGATGTAATATGGTAATCCCGTACAGAGGCTGTTCACACATTTTTTAGACAATGTATATTGTATTCACAAAACTAAATTACATAAAATTATTGTGTTAAATGTTCTATTTAATAGCCCTTATTCTGAACTATCTTTCGACACCGTAATTTCTAGGATAATAATGCCTTTTGAAGTGTCAGAAGAGGTATTCTATCCCATTCCTCCTGAACAGCTTTCCAGAGTCCTGTAAGGGTTGTGGGACAACGTTTGGATAATGCAGATTTTAAAAATCTTTACTACGGTCAGTTATGTTTCTATCAAACAGAAAATCATTGACTTTTCCTTCTGGGAACTTTAATGCCTCTACTGTTGAATGTTTACAAGTACCACCTATTTTTCAAGGGACGGGGTACTTGTAAACATAACTTTGCCAATAGTTTCGTTCAATTTGGATGGAAAACCCATCTGTCTTCTGTCTTTCCGTGTAATTTTGTATTTAATCGTATTAAGTACGTTTGAATTGCGTTTAATTGCATTTTTCGTGTTCTTGGGGAGCAGGAAGACTGATTTACTAAAACGTCACTTATATGGTGAAGTTCTTACAACTGACCAAGTACTGTCACGCTTCAGGGAGGCAGAAGAGAAAAAGAACAAAAGAAAGTCGAGTGAGAAGAAAGTGAGAGAGCCAGGAGTAAGCAAGAAACCAAAAAATAAACAAATGGAAAGGAAAGCAGAACTCGAGGATAGCAAAGATGAGGAACTATTGAAAGAATTGACTAACATTGACGGTGAAGAGTTTGTAGTTGTCCAAACATTCAAGCATAATATAGAAGACTAGCTTGTAGGGGAAGTTAAATATTTTGGAGCAATTCATGGATGACATTGAAACGACTAAGTTTCTGCTTTTAGGTGTTGAGGGGGGAAAGAGAAAGTAAACCCATTTTGAAGGGTGGATGTCGTTTCAGAAGAGGAGTTTGAGATTACCGGACTCAAATCCATCGACTAAATTCGCTGTGGTTGAAAAAGACTAATTCTGTGTTACCAAAGACCATGTCAGAGCAATTTCACCTACTCCAACCTGTAGCAGAGAAGGCCTTAAAGAAATTTTCCAATTTGAAGGCACTGCTAATGTGTAAGAAAAGTAATGTTTGTTTTTTGTACCTAAGTTTGTATTTTTCAATTTTTAGTTTTTTTTTTAAATGCTTTAATTTTTTGTTTTTTACACTAAATACATTCTTTGTTCAGTAAATGTTTGAATTACTTATTCTCATGTATTCCTGGAAGTTCACCTCATGATCAATGCAACTTTCAAGCGTCACTATATTTTGCAGGGGTAAGAAGTAGGAGTATTTGGTAAATGTAAAGATCAAAACGGGGTTGTTGTAAGCATGGTGTTAGAAGGGTAAAAATACCATTGCAGTTCCTTCTACTGCCATGACTACTTCTCATGCTGTCACTTGTTCAATATTCAATATCACGAGGAAAATCGTTGTTTTCAATTACCCCTACTTTCAGGGGTAATTGTAAACCGCCGAGTACGGTGTTAAATTTCTTTTTTGGAATCTTTGTACTAATTAAATATCAAACTATAATAATAACAATTTAGTTTAGTAGGGTGAACAATGTTTAATTACTTTACCTAGAGTTTGAAAATAGGGATTGAAAGTCAACATACAAATTCTGTTTACAGTTTCCCCGCCTTACACTACACGCGCTCTCGCTCAAACGATAGTTGAAGCAAAATGGCGGAATTTCACTTATCAATTGGTTCAGTGGTATTTTTAGAAACATGCTAAAATGACGATTAGAGAGATTCTTTAGTTATTAAAGTTTAATTACTATTTACAGATATAGATAAATATTAAATATTAATGCAAAACATATCAATCAAATTAACGACGCTTAAGTTCTTTCGAATTCAAATCAAGATTCTAACTTAAACTAGCAAAGCTGCATTTGTGGGAGAGGAGGTAAGGAGCATGACGTTAGCGATGCCAGCGCCTTTGCCCCAAAATAAGTATCACATTTGCACAACGTTGTTTAGGGTGTAAATAGTTTTTCTTGAATTTTGAAGTGAACTAACGAGGACTGCATCTTTAAACGGTATAAGACAACCTAAGGCCCGGTGCACACATCCGGTTTTTCAACGTGCGGCGCCTCTGCCGCAACAAAAATATGATCTAAAATACATTAGATCCAATGGAGTAGTGCACACATACGTCCGGCTCCGCTGCGGCGACGCACGTCTATCTTGCGTGCAATTTGTACCGCAGTTTCCCACTGCGCCGCTGCTCGCCGCACACCTTTTTCCGGTCTGAAGTACCATGTTTTCATAAAAAAATATAGTATAAATAGTATTTAATAAATTATTGTATCCAGTAATGTCTATTTTGTTTCAAAATATCCTTTTTTTACACCAAGCAAGCGAAATAAACACGTTTTCTTCGATAAAATATTTATCGCAAATGGCGCTAAATGATTACTTGCGTCATTTCACAGTTATGTGTGCATAGTAGGGCTTCGGTGCCGCAGCGGCTTCGCACGTTGAAAACCGGATGTGTGCACCGGACCTAATAATGCCACTCGACCGTTCTATCGTCTTTTTAATTGTTAACAAAAGTTAGAAAGTTGAAAGTCGAAAAAAGGAACTTTTTAAAAAGTGCTCTGCACCTGTTAGAAAATATTTAAAGTTAAAACATATCTCGACACTGCAAACATGTATGGAAAGTGTAACCGCGTCTTCCGGAAATAATGCCTACAAAATTGTATTCATTACGAAAGAAAAATTGCGACGTGAAAATCGCCCTCCAAGTAGCATTAATTTCGATTCAGAAGCTATATTAAAAAAGTAGGTAAAATTTAGCAATGTTAGAAACTGAAACCTTTTAATTAAGGATTAAATATTTCGTTTCAATCTCTTTCCGAAATTTAACAACTATTTTAGAACAAAATTCAAGTGTTAGATACGATACTTGCTTTAGGATCGCAGTAAATCGTATAAGGGACATTCATTTTTACTAGAATACGAAAAGAATTTTGTGTATTTATTGTAGTTCGTTTGTTAATATATTTTATAAACAAAACATTTTGCGGAAGGGTTGCGGTCCGGGCCCTGAGAGACCCGCTCTGTCAACGCCACTGCCATCAAGTGAAAAAAATAATAACCTTATCTATCCCCTTGGAGAGACAAGGTTAATGGAACATTAACTCCTTCCTACATTACTAACTAACACCAACACACACTCCCTTGCCTAGTGTTTTGAAACACTGTACCAGTTTAAATAAGTGAGGTTGGATGAGTAGAACATGCCACCAAGGTGACAAGTCTACCCAGAATGTTAGAGCACATTACATAGATACATCCTTACATCTAAACAGTATATACTTTAAATCATTATGCTAGGTTACATTATAATATATATATATATATATATATATATATATATATATATATACATCATGCAAGTTCGTTTTTCTTAGTGTCTTAGGATAATCAAGTCCTGATGATTTTCAATGAATCTCACCATGTTAATAATTTTAACTCTCGAGCCCTTGTTACATGCAATGTTCCTGAGCCATGCAATTTTAAAGTGGTCGGCAGGTGTTCTCATTTGCCATGAGGCTGTAAGGGGCAAACTGTGATGTAATGTAGAGGTGTGCGAATTTCACCACAGAAGCAGTTTTCGGACTTGATTTTCTTAAACCTCGTTAGGTAGGATGGGAATGGGCCGTGCCCCGTGAAGAAGAATGTCTCTTCCCTGGTCCGACTTGCAGATTTTAGTGACACTTTTGGTGACACATCATGCACCGTCCTGCCTCTTTCCCCTTCGTCCTATTCATTCTGCCACGCATCGAGTAGCCAGCAAGTGGTTTCTTTTCTGTAATGACTCATGACCATTTCACCCCTTCATCTACGCATTCCATTGTTGTTGCCTCTTTTGTTAATCTGTCTGCTTCTTCGTTTCCGTCGTGACCCGCATGGGCTTTAATCAAACCTAAGCAAATATCCTTGTTATATTGTGTAATAAGTGTTGTACTTCTCGTGTCAGTGGACTAGGCGTCTTGAGGTTTTTAAGTGCCAGGAGACCAGATCTTGACAGTTTGGTCTGCTATTGCTTCTGCTGCATTTATGGCTTAAAGTATTCCATAAAGCTCCGCCTGGAAAACGGAATTATTGTCATGCATTCTCATAGACCATTGTTGAGTTATGCGCCCTTCTTGAATAGAACAGAATGCAGTTCCCACTCTTTTCTCCATTTTGGAACCATCGGTGAATTAACTTAAGCCGGAATGAAGAATCCCACTGCTGGATTTATTCTGTCATTCGAAAGGGTTTTTGCTGGATGTATAGACCAGCCTATCGCTCTTTATTCGTAGTCATCTTTGTCATAATTTGCATCTCAAAGCTTTGTACTTATTCTCATTTTGACGCACACCGCTCTTTTTGAAGTGAAAGATGTAGTGGTGCAATTCCCGCAATTATTTGAAGGGCCATAGTGGGTGCTCTTCTGTAACTTCCTGTTATTGAGATCAGAAATTTTCTTTGTATCCCATTTAACTTTCTTACAGTACGTAGATTTGTATTGTGCACCATGACTCAACATTCTTTCAGTCACTGTTTTGTACAGCAGCTTTCGAAATTTATGCCCTATTCCCATCTTGTTCCAGCTATTCTTTGTAGCATTTGAAATTGGAACATGGCTTTTTGTCCTATAGTTTGTACATGAACCGCCTGATTTAGCTTCTCGTCTAGTATAAGTCCTAGGTACTTTAGTGTACTAGTTCGTTTTCTTCTTTTATTCCAGTAGATGGAAGGTCCTTTCGAGAGATTACTAAGGAGGAGGTATTTAATTTTTCTTCGGACACCTTCCTACAGTACTTAATTCTATAAACCTTGGATGGAAGAGACGATCCGACTGACCTGTTGTGCTCATTTCCGGTCATGTCTATTCAAATGATTCAGCGGCAATTAGAGCCAGTAATTTCCGGAAATCTGTTTTGTTTTAGTAAAGAAACCAACTTTTACAATTCAAAGTTTTTTTTTTTTAATTTTGTGTTATAATAGTAGAACCTCACTGCCGTAAATAGTTACATTCCGATGATAACAGTTGCGGTCCTTCAACATTAAAATTTTTGTGTGTATAACACTCATTTTAATTATAAAATTAAAGTAGGCATCATCCAAGAGAGATTTGGTTTAAATCATTTGAAGGAACATCCTATGTTTTTAATTGTCTAGAAATTCAACAAATCAGGATTAACTCTGACATCGAGCTTTCAGTTTATGCGGATTGTTTCTACATAATCGGATTTCTTTCATGAATGCCTAAGTATTAACTGTAATTGAAATGATAAAACTTTATTTTTCTCTTTACATTGATCGTTCTAGTGTATAAAATTTTATTCTTTTATAACCACATATGTATATAAAAAAAATACCTTTATTACAAGCAAACGTAATTGTTAGGAGATTGTTTGTTAGGGGTTTTATAGCGAAAGGGCTATATTCTGCCAAGTTGTCCCAAACATGAGACAGACGTCATGTAGTGAACACACACACACAAGGAAAGTTTTACTGGCACAGAAGGGAGAAATACACCACGGATAGTATTTTGAGTAACACACAAGAGTCCGATGTGTTATCGTCCATTAAATAACGTGCCTTGTTGCAAATGTTTTAAATGTAGCAGTCATTTGGGTGGTATGTAGTATACGGTGGTAACCTTGATACTACGTATAGATTTATGGCAACCCTATGTAAAAGTAAGAAACTAATCGAATGGCCAAGATGGCTGCAATACTGACTTTGGCGGCCATCTTGTTTTGTCGAGAAAAGTTGCTTGGCGATGAACATGCACCATATACTATATACTTACCCAGTCATTTTAGTTGCTAGCGTGTGGCAACACGAGAATAAAAAGTAGGATATAAGTATAAAAACAAAAAAAAACGTTGTTCCATGAAATTTTGAACAGAGTTATAATGATACGAAAAATGTAGCTACGAATAATTAATGTGGATGTACTTCTTAGGATATTATTAGCTATTAAACATCTTATACTCTCAACTGAGTAATTTAAGTGCATCACAATCAAAATAAGTAGTTACGGTAAGAAAGATATTCTTGTGTTATCACATATACGACGACGACATGACATTTTACAGATGCCATGGATCGATTTTGTAGTTTATCCCGAGATCCACACATGATTTTCGATTTTATGCCGGATTATCAACACGAATATTTACACACACACACACACACACACACACATGACACTAAAGCGAAACTAAAAAATACTCTTGAAATATAGCCAAATGAAAATGGGAATGTGAAAGGATTCATGAAAAATTACGAAATCTAGATTACTAGATTTTAATTTTTCCCGATTTTTTTTTACAATTCTATTTACTAATCCGTCAACACTGCATCAAATATTGTATCTTGTTTAGATAACAGCTTCAGAGACATAACGTGTTCCATAAAAAAAAAAAAACGTTTACATGCAAACAAGAACTAAACTATTTCTGATCAGCTTGTTCAGCTATGATTTATTTGATACACGCATCTATATCACATCCATTAACCAAAGTAAGAAAATTTTAACTGCACATGAAACGAGAACAATAGAACAGTTGCTTTTGATGTAACGATCAGAGTTAAAAAACATTGTTACAACAAGGGTTTTGTGTGCGTGTTATTGAATAAAAAATATAGCAATTTACGTCATGAAATAGATTGCTAACGAGATCATCAACTAAATTTTAACAGCTTATCACAAAAAATCTGTCCCTTTCATTTCTATGCTAGATTTATTTCAACTCTTTTCACAACACGACGCAAGGGTGCAAACAATATTTTACGTAACAAATAAATATAAATTAAATTATTTTTTATAAAAATTAACGAGTTAAACGTCTAATTGGAATTCTGGATAGCGGATATCTAAATATACAAAGTTTTATATTGTACTTACTCATGTTTCAATTGCCGACAAGTCATAAGTATGCAAAGCAGATACAGAAGTTTATGAATGATCCTGTTTCTGTAATTGATGGAACAGAGCGGAATCAGATAAGGATATGTCGTTAAGCATAATAAAGATGAGAAAAATTCGTGAAGGTCGAACGAGTGCTTTTACTCAACGTTTTAACGATGTTCCATTGAGGTGTCGATAGCATCTTGCGAAACGTTTGAGTGAATTTCGAGAAATGAGTCGTTTGGTTTAAAGTACTTAAATTATGCAAGGCTTCCTTTCAAGGTCAGAAATTATATCGAATGTTGCCATTGTGGAGTATTGCGCTTGTTGTGTAGCTTACTTATCCTGTTAAAACGCCCATTAATAAAATAAAAAAGTTTGAATAAAAGTATTTGATCCTAATGAATTTATAAAAGGATTGACAAGGAAGTCCATATACACCAGGGCTCGAAATACCCGGGTGCACAGGTGCACTGTGCACCTGAAAATAAAATTGTGCACCTAATTTTTTCCCTCTGGGTGCACGCAGTACACCTGTCGTTAAAAAATCGGGGGAAACGTATTTTATGTTATTTTGATACCTGAAAAAAATATTAGTATCTACCTCTCTCGCTCTAAAGGAACGTAACTAAAATTCCTAAATACACACTATGCAAAAACTTTAATCCAGAAAACACTTTGTTGCAATGAAGGAAAAATACAAAAAGAAGGATGGACACTAAATCTTATGGGTAAAGATCTGCCATAAACATTGACGTTTCTGATTGCCCACCAATATCTGATGATGACTAAATATTTGTAAGTAATAATTTCGCAGATAAAAAAAAATGTTTAAATATTCTTATTTACTATCTACTAGTAACATATCCAAACATACCCACCTAATAAAGTAGTTTACATTACATTAATGCTCTTACATTACGTTTTTTTTAAATGTGCACCTAAAATATAATCTGTGCACCTAATTTAAAAACTTAGGTGCACCTTGTGCACCTGTATTAAAAAATATATTTCGAGGCCTGATATACACTAATCTACAATAATGGACCGCACGCCAGCGATTTGCATTCGCCTACATGAACATTTTGGACAGTCCGGTTCTCACTATACTCTGGCAATTTTATGGAATGAACGAATGTTACTTCCAGGACGACAACGCTCTGCTTCATGTTGTAGCCTCTGTCAAGCAGTGGTATCAAGCTACGGATGTAAACCGTCTTCCCTGACCTGCTCAGAGTCCCTCATAGAACATTTGTGGGACAAGTTAGAGCTTCAAGACAAAATTGTTTTGATGACAGAATCACTTTCAGGTCTTGTCGAAACAAAGAAATTAGATGAGACCACTTATGTAGCGAATGAAAATCATCTTTCCCCCATGTTGAGAATTTCCCCAGAAGGAAAGAGAGGTGCTACTTGCGCAGGAGGATAACCACGTTTTGTGTCAACAAAAAACAACGTACTTAAGAAGGTGGACATGTCATTAAAAAACCAACAAACCTGCAAAAAGAAAACGTAGCAACGAGGCAGGTGAACAGTCTTCGATCATATATATTAAAAGTAAAACAAACTATGTTTGGAATGTTATCTACTATTATAAAAGGAAGGGTTTGTTTGTTTATTTCGCGGTCGCTAAATCCTGACGATCTATGGCACTTACAGCAATGAAATTTGGCACACAGGTAATCCAAATTGTTTGCAATTCTTGGGTGGTGGGCGAAATTTTAAAATTCAATTTAGAAGATTTTTAAATGAATTTAATAGTTTTATTCTCCATTGGTTTTTCAACACGGTTCTACCAGAGAATAAACGCCGGAAATGACCTTGCCACGTCAGCAGTTGGATACACACCAGATTTTTTTTTCTCCGACAGAACGCGGAGAAAATTATTTTTTTCGTTTCCGCTTTGATTTTGTCCGAGGAATAATTTACAGTCACAATTCTTTTTTCTATCTCCTAGACCGTTAAAGATAGAGTCAAAAATTCAACGGATTTGAAATCTGAGGAAAATTTCAGTTTATATTGATACCTAAAAATATGATTTCCTTTAAATAAATAATTTTTAAATTAAATATATCTTCAACGGATTTGAAATCTGCGGAAAATTTTACACCAGATTAATACCTTACACTACGGGCACGGGCAACGCCGGGTTAGCCACGCAGTGGCTAGTTATATTTATATTATATAATGTTCTACATTTTCTTCTGGTTGCATGATATCCGTTGATTTGAGTTTCTCTATTCCCAGTCTAGCACTAGAGAAGCTAGTCCCTACTGGCAATTTGTGCTCATGGTCCCGACAGGACATAAAAAATTCGCTGGGCGGATTGAAAATGAATCGAATCAGAAAAACAAGGCGACTGCCAAACAGCAGTTCCATAGACACAAGAAAAAATATTATCAAACTCGGAGTACGCAGGTGTTTTAGAATTGGAAGCCTTGATTCTTACCACAGGAAAACTGTCATAAGTGAAGCCTTTCCCTTTTTATGGTTACCCACCTAGCATACACACTCTTAATTGAATGTAATTAAGTAATAATCTCTTATGTAACTAAGGCATCTTTATTTTTTGTTTAAAATTATTTGTATAATTTCTTTTATTCAATTTTGTTGCGTGAAAATTGTGTTAGTGCCCTGAATTTGGGGATGAACTGATTCAGTGTGGTAGGTTGGTACTGGCCCCTTTGTGTGAGCACTTATACTCATCACTTTTCTTTCTCTTTTCGGGACTTTTCTTCGATCGATATCTGCAGAAAAGTTTTCCTGGAGGGGAGTAGTTTGTAGCATCGTGAGAGCGTCCCCTTATCCAGAATCGTAAGAACTCACAACAGGAGTCGTTTGCCTGATCCACCCCCCTAGGGTGGCTGAACCGTGCTGTCTGGATGTCGCTTGGGCGTTGGCTGGGGACGCAGTGTGGCGATCGAGTGCTCGAACTGCTGTGTCCGTTGACCAGAATTGAAGCTGGCAGAGCTCAGGTGCCGACCGTGATGTTTTGCTAGGGTGCCGGTTGGTGCAGATCTATTCCCCCGGATCTGTCGTCCAGATCACCGGATTGCTGCAAGGCTGTCCGGCTAGTATCTGATGGCCGGCCCATCAGAGGCACAGGGTCTTTCTTTTCTTCTTCTTTTCCTCTCGCAGGCTGATTTCTACCGGTGGCAACTGGCCATCACATTAGCTGCGGTCTGCTACTTGAGCGCCCGGGCGATTTGGATCGCAGTGTCCGACGACCAGACATCGGTTCGGGCCGGAGTGTCAGCAGTAGTGCTCCTGGGTTGTCCCCGGGAGTGGGGCAACGCTATATGTCACTCCGGTCAAGTAGCGGCAGGAACCTCCACGAGGTGCCACCTGGTAACTAGGAGCGGTAGCCTTTTGCAAGGCTGCCTTAGGCTAATACCTGCTTGCTTACGATTTTCTCAGGATATCTGGTGGTAGGTAGTGCTGCAATGCGTCAAAGATGAAGGCAACTGCTGCTACAGCCCACGTTGACGGATAATAGATGGCGGGACAGGCTGTTCTACTGCTGGGCTACTGAGGAGTTCTACTGCTGGGTTACCCTCCTAGTAGATGCCTACTGACGGTTCTCATAGAGCTTCCACTGCTCCTCGCTCAGTGATGATTACAATCTGGCTCGCTTCTATATCCGGGCGTGTCTGGCGTGAAAGGGTCCTTTGAGGGTCTCGTCGCTTGTGGCGGTACAAGATTTGGGTCCTGAGCGTTGGCATGTCCGGGATTGAATTCTTTTAACGAGCCGGCACAGTACACACCACCCTCCTTCGTATTCCTCTCGAGGATTTCCCCAGTTGGTCTGCGGAGCGGCAATCCAATATACCCAAGTTGTGGTGAGATGGAGGGGTCTTCCTCCATATAAGAAGAAGAAGGTCCACCTCCTGGTCTGACTGCGGAAGTGACGACTGGAGGAGGCTATCTGGGGAGAGATGCTTTTGGAGACATAGGCTTTTTCTAGCCACAGACGATTGTGAGAACTTTTAACTTAAGGCTGCTGTATTGTATCGGGGATGGATATTGTCATTAATTATAAAACTGTAGCTGTAAAAATTCTGTAAATACTAATTCTCAATATAACTATATTAACCTGGAAAGTGGGTTTTCTTTTTCGTCGTTACGGTATAGTGAACATTTATGTCTTTTTATTCTCTACTCATGAATTTGACAATTAATTGCACACTTTCTTATCAATTTCACTATTCATGATTGTAGATTACACCAAGCAGTTATACATTTATTGTGCTAAATACTCAACAAACCTTTGACAAACTTTGGGGTATTAGCATCTATATATATAATTCTCTTACGTGGCACGCAAAAAAGACGTTATTTGTAATCGCTTTTTGGCAACACTGTACGATTGTTTGTTTATCGCGAAGTCTCGCGCATCGATTGAATTTATAGCGTTATCGGATGAAATTTTATTGAAAAAAAAAAAGGAAATTTTAATGAGCTGTTGCAGTTAGTTTATAATAGAAATCAAAGAAAGCGGAGGATCTTTTCAGGGCCATTTAAAAAACGGTCCTTTTCAGGGCCAACAATTATAGTTCAACAAGACGCTTGCACTACAACTTTCGGCAACAAACTCAATGAAAAAGTGTGGATCGTTTGAGTGCTGGGAAAATGTACACACAAACAACATACTGGGTATTCAATTTCCAAAGCAACGCTCACATTTCGAGTCAAAATTTGCACAAAGTTTTCATTTGAATTCTGATTTTAGAGATACTGTATATATTTTTTCTGTAATACAGCAAATTTAGATTTGAAAAACTTTTTTTGGTAACATATTTTGTAAACAATCCCTTCTGCTAGGACACATGTCTTCATTGAGGCGAGCGAAGCTAGCATAGGTTCGCGCAGCGAACCAATGAGGATTGCGAAGCAATCCTCCGGGGGTTGGCGAGCGTTAGCGAGCAGGGGGCAGGCCCCCTAGTCTTAAATATAATGCTAGAATACTTTTTCAATAGGTTTTAAAATTTAATTATTTTATCTCAGCCTTTTATGATTATAAAATTACAATGCTTTGATCGAAACACTTTATTTCTAATTTAAATAGTAAGTTAATTGTCTTTTATGTTTTAGATATTTCTAGAAGGATTAGCACTTTATGTTTATCATTTTTGCAAAAAATTTAGGATGTAACGAAAATTAATTTAGATGTTCGGGGTGCAGAGAGAGAGAGAGAGAGAGAGAGAGTAGAAATGAAGACAGTCTAAAAAGTAAACATGTTGAACTGAAAACCATTATACAAGACTAGCTCATATTTATTTCTGCAACTTGTGTTATGAAAATAATTTTCAATAGTTACATTAAAAATGAACTTACAGAAACAAGATTAAAAACATTTGTTAATTCTATGGATTTTTTTTGCAAATATTTATGGAATACACATTGTACACATGAAAATAAAAAGCCATGTAAAGGTGATTTGAGAAAATAATAAAACTTGAATGAGAAATACTCAATAAATACAATCAATTCCGAATAACTTTAAAAAAAAGTTTGTTTTAGTATAATAGATCTATAAATACTATATCAGAAGCAAAAAATTGTAGAAATGTAATTCATTCGAGGGATTTTGTAGTTCATTCTTTTGTACAATAAGTATTCGATAATGCATTTACATGATAATCAGTCATATTTCAACGATATTTTTACAAAATTTTGGTGGACTAATTAGACTGTTCTACAAGAGCAAAGCTATATATTCATAGCAACATTTGCTGAACAAGGGAAGTACTTCAAACTAATTTACTAGCAGTAAATCTGCATATTCATACTTTTAAGTGAATCTGAACAAGAGCCTCACACATATATTATTTCAAGTTTGTTACTTTTCAAGAAAAAAATGCTTTTCCTCATGCAGATTTGCAGGTTAAAAAATATTTTTAAGTTCAACCACCCAAAATTGTTGTTGTTGTTTCTTATGCCTACACTGGCAGACCGAAGGAGTGCCAGGCCCGTCGAAGACGGCAAGAGGGTTGCGCCTTCCATGTAACTGAGCCCCATTGGGAGGAAGTCCGACTTTGCTCGACATACGTGACACATCCGCTTTGCAGGATGGTCCCTTTCATACATCCATTCACTCACACATATCGTAATTTAGATGCCAATCAGAGGCCGATAACCCCCTGATCAGGTACCCCCAGAGGTATTGATTTGGTATAGGAACATGGGGGACTTTGTGACCACGACCTATTTAACGTGCCCCAGTCACCGTTAGTGAACACGACGGTCTTTAGCCAGGTCGAAGGGCCGATCTCGCAATCATCAGAATTGCAGGCTCCGCTGAGAACAGAACCCACAATCCTTCTGATGCGAGCCCGACGTTCTACTGACTGAGCTACCGCGGCTCATCCCAAAATTGTAATTAATGAAAAGTTTAAAAATGTTGGATTAACATATCTGTTACAAATATTATTGTTTTTCCATTCCCCTATATGATTTTAATTATACGAGATTATTTCCACTGCTTACATTTCTAAGGTAAACAACTATTTCCAATGCCTTTTAGTCTTGGATATGTAAACTATCAAGCATTTTTAACGTTCAAAACAGCATAAGTACGGTGATGTATAGTAACCATTTCGAAATTTTTAGTTGCATGTTTAGCGAATATTTAGGGTAAGTAATGCGAAATGTTTAGTTACTTTTCGATGAAATAAAAATTATTTTGACCAAGACCATCCTAGAAAATTTGAAAAAATCTTTAGAAATTAAAAAATTTTAACAAAATTTTAAGCATAAAAATAAAATATCGATAGCCTCTAGATCAGAAGGTTCCTGGTTCAAATCCTGGTCAGTGGATGGATGTTTGTAAGCGTATATGGTATAGAGGCGACCTTAAATCTGTCGTGGCCGAAAGTCTACGTTGGGCTGATGTTCTTTACACCAATTAAAGCGATCCCTCTTGTGTTGTGAAGTCAGTGATTTTACATACACTTGGCTTCCTGGCATAAAAGCCTTTTTCAGTAAGCCTCCTCTATACAGTTTGTATTGCAGAAATTCACTCAGATATTCACTTTCGCAAAGCGCTTGATTCACCTTCGGATGACGTAACGCCTTGATTTGAATATAAGAAACCGTTTGATCGCCTTTGATTGGATAATGCTAATTGTCTTTCACACATTCCCTGCAAAAATGGATTACATCGATTGGGTATTTCAAGGAATATAAGTTATTTTGGGCATGTAAAGATAATTTTGTACATGATTACATCAAAAGTAATGATCTTTCCTACCTTTGGTTTGCCATTTTATGGCTAATTTTAGCTAACAAGAGCTAATTAGACCGCCCGGAAGTGAAGTTCCTACGTCTCACAATAGATAGATGGTAGCAATGAATGGGCATTTGCTTCAGACCTATGTAGTTTCGAGGAAGGAAAAGCTGAAATTGCTGGGCATGTTTAAAGTTAAAAGCATACGGTGCTTGTCAATCGGCTTCCCCCATTTTTTTTAGACTACTTGCAAGTGCACGCCCTACACACTACTCAGGAACAGCCCCCTTCAAATCTATTGCGTAACAAAAAGGGAAACTAACTTTTTGTTTATCAGTCAGTTATTGCTTTCGATCCCATTTTAATACTTTACTTAAAATTGATTTTGGCTAAAAAATAATGTTGCAGAATCCGGACAATAAAAACTATGAACATTTTTAGAATTGAGAGATAAACATAAAAGATAATTTTAAGAATTTGAAGGACTTTCATTTGCTATGAAATTGACCAAATTCAACGGTTTTCAATATCGTCCTATGTAAAGAAATTCTTCGTTCCCCAAAAGATGAAAAACTACTATAACTTCTGGAAGTATTTTTTTAAAATCTTATATTACAATGAAAAATTGCATATTTCTCAGTAGAATATTTTTTTAACGAGAAAATATATGAAATTTTTTAAATCCTGATGAATCGACAAAACAAACTATACTTTCGAATAATGCTTCAGCTTTTCTTCCAAAAGATGTAAACACCTTTTAAGAATGTAGATGTACTCTCCTCTTTGTAGAAAAGTGCATCACAACTATTCCTTGCATTCAATCAAACATGAATTTCGATACAACTCTTGAAATCCACCAAAATGTACAAAATCGGAGGTGCAAACAAAAGTTCGCTTAACATAGTTGATAAATTTAAGAAATTATAACTGAAGATTTACGTAAACCTATTCACTTCGATATAAAACCGGTCTGGAACATCGGCAGCTACTGGAATTCCAAGGACAGGGCTGTATACTTAATTTGGAATTTTCGGTTCAGATGAATCGACCATTGTGAATAATCATGGTCACGATGTTTGTTGTTCCTTAAAGAGGAAACTTTGATTTTGTACTTACCGTTTTTTGATAGGATAATTTGTTTTTTAGAAAAGCCTGCAGGGAATTTGTTTTGATTTAACTCAAGGTGACTAGTTTAGCATAGCACTTTAAGGTCATATGTTTGGCACGTATAATTATATCAGGGCCAACGGTTTTAAAAGAGTAAAAAAATCTTTAATGATTTTTTTTACCCATTAGTATCACTTCATTAGAAAGTTACAAACTTAAGGAGATTTGCTCTATCTAACGAAAGACCACATATAAAACAATAACAAACATACACTACCCAACAATAATAAACCATACAGCACGATGTGATAGTATAAGGGAAATAATACATGCTTCAGTAGGGGGATGGTTCCCCACTTGCTGTAATTACATTAGCAACTCTTCTGGGTATACTTTCAACAGGGTTATGATTCACAGCTATGGGTATTTGTTCCTCCATTGCTGCTGCAAGAATGTCGCCAGCTGAGCTGTAGATTTCGGACGTGACTCCCTGGTCCGTAAGCCTCGCTCTAACTCATCCCACAGATGTTCTATGGGGTTTAGGTCGGGGCTCTGAGCAGGCCAAGGAAGACGTTTTACATCTATATCTTGATACCACTGTATGAAAGAGGCTGAAAGATGACGTGAAGCGTTGTGGACCTGGAAGTAACATTCGCCCATTCTATAAAACTGCCAGAGCATAGGTTGAACCTGATTGTCTAAAATGTTCATCTAGGCGTCGGTGTTTAATTTAGCCGAAACAACATGCAAAGATCCCATGTCATACTACGAAAAACATCCCCAAACACGTAGTCGAATTTTATGCAAATCCGCTAGCGTCCGGTCCATTATTGTAGGGTAGTGTATGTACACCGGGTATTGGCGACGGTCCGATATCAACTTACGAAGGGAAAGATTCGAGGACAACACTACGTAATCTTGAACTCCGGTCAGATGACTAGGCAACATCTGAACTGGCACCCCATTCTTTAAACTTCTATAACACGGGAGGACACTTGAGGTCACAACAGATTTAACGTGCATCAGATTTAACCCCATTGTATACGACGGTCTTTGTATTGATTCGAACTCGCAACCATCCGATTGTTTGTCCTTTACTCTTTCAACCGGTCTACCCATGCCCGTTTGGAAGCGTAAGGATTACTGACGGAAATTAGAAATGATTGAAAATCTGTGAAACAAGTTCTCTGACGAACTAGCTTAGAATAGTTTAAAAACACTAGGGGGCTCCGCCCCCTGCTCGCATACTCTCGCCAACCCCAGGGGATTGCTTCGCAATCCCATTTGGTTTGGTTCTCAAACCAACACTCCTTTTACATATGCCATTTGGTTTGTTTCGCAAACCAACATTCCTTTCGCAGAGTGAAACTATCTGAATAATTCGTATTATCCTGATTTCACTTTCAGGTCCATGACGTCACAGCGACGGCTTCGCAACCTGCTCGCTTACACTCGCCGACCCCCGGGGGTTGCTACGCAATCCCGTTTGGTTTGCTTCGCAAACCAATACCTCTTTCGCAAGTGATTTCACTTTTTTTTACTTTAACACTTAATGCACCCTAAACTAATAGCCCCATCAGTAAAAAATCTTCTGCATCTTGTTCCCTGTACAATTTTAAGTAAACGTCTCCAAACTTTACGATCTGTACTCTGTACTTTCTCGGTAAATCGTCTGAGAACAGAGAGAAAAAAGCGAGCCTCTTTCCTCGCCAAATAAAAAGAAATCGTTTTTATGGCAATTGTTGCTACGATAAATTTGTTACTGGCAAACCCGATAGTAAAAAATACAACCCTCATAAGTTAATCGAATTTGCGAAATAAAAAATACGAAATTTGTGTGTATATCATACAGTGCTTTACATTTCTTACAATTGGCTCCCAGGTACCGGATACCCTAGACGCCAGATGATTTCGGCATTGAAATTCCAAATGACTAGAAGATACGTTATAGAATATTCGACGTGAATATTTCTAAAATGGACGTCCAATAAAAATGTATTACCTAAGGTTTATGGTTGTTTTTTATGGAAAATCTTACACTATGATTAGAGTGCGGTCAATTCTGACCACCCTTTTCAAACATTACTTTCGCAAATTATCTGTATTAACATTTATTTTCCTTTTCAATTAAAAAAGTAATTGATTCTCCTCTGCTATTTTAGAAAGAAGTTTCGAGAAAAGAGAAACAAAAAAAGCAAGCCAAGAAGGAGGCTAAGAAGCAAAAACAAGCAGAAAAGTTACGCCTTCAACGAGGTACCAACGAAGCACCTGATGCTTATTCACAGATCCGCAAGATTCACAGCTTTGAAACAGAAAAGTCGTCCTGCTGACCCGCTCTTCTTCTGTCCGCCACACAAAAGGAGGCACAGAACAGAACATGATTTTCGATCGAATGAGCTGTGGGCTATTCAATTTTGAACGCAATCACATCTTTGTATCCAACAACGAAGACTTGGGATGCTTCATTTTTTACGACACCTTCATGGGATTAGAAGTCAAAACTGATAAAGAACTATACAAGGCATGGGAAGACACTGCTTTCCTAAGAATGAAGACCCAAATTCAACGTGGCTTCAGCACACCAAATTTCCACGAATAACAATCAACAAAACCTTCAGTACTATATTCCACCGGAACTTTTTGACGAATCTTTAGAAGCTCACTTTTGAAAATTTGATTAAACTGACAGTTATTTATTTTAAGTTTACTATTAAAAATATATTAAAAGCACAATATTCATGAAATTTAAAAACTAAAACGCAATGAAAAGTTTTTAATTTTCCTCCATTTTGAGTACGTACAGTTCTTTTAGCATTACATATTTAAGACATATTTAAAATTTATTGGTACACTGTTTTTTATCATCGGCCTTTTACTGCTAACGGTAAGATTTGTTTCCTAATTCCAAACTAAAGCAGAAGAAAAACAATGTACACTGCTGGCCACCGTAACTGCAACACCCTGAAGGAAGCATGCAAATAATATGAAATTTACAACATGCATTAGCAGAGGTGAGTTATGCAAATGATTAGAGTTTCAGCGCAGACGCACATCACGCGCGCCTGTGGCGCCACTTCAAAGCGCTATTTAAGGCTTGGAGATTTCGACGATTTCAAGTACGGCAATTGTGTTTTTCTTGTGGTTATTATTTTTTTTTTCAAAAAAACGATCAATTATGCTTTGTAGAAAACCGCGATCATCTTTTGATCCAGTATCCGAGTTCGACAGTGGAAGGATAGTGGCCTACCGAGATTGTGGATTATCTTTCAGGGAAATCAGTAGTCGTGTTGGACGAAACCAAACAACTGTAATGCGGATATGTGATCGTTGGATGCAGGAGGGTACGACGGACCGACGTGTTCGATCGCATCCACCTCAGCGCACCACTTCACGAGATGACAGGCATATTGTACGTATGGCAGTGACGGATCGCTCAGCCACATCACGAACCGTAGCACAGCACATTCAGTCTGTAACGCATCATCCAGTGTCTGCGCGTACCATTCGACGCCGTTTACAGCAGAGTGGTCTGTCTGCAAGACGTCCATTGCTTCGTCTACCCTTGAAGCAGAACCACAGACGTCTCCGCCGCCAATGGTGCGATGAAAGAAGGATGTGGACGGCAGAATGGAATGAAATTGTCTTTACTGACGAATCACGCCCATGCAACACCACGATGGTCGGATTCGAGTCTGGAGATACCGTGGAGAGGATGGTGAACAGCTGCTTTATGCACCACCACACTGGTCCTGCACCGGGTATTATGGTATGGGGCGGTATTGAATATCACTCTCGCACTACTCTAGTACGCATTGCCGGTACTTTAAACAGCCAGCGCTACATCTCCGAGGTGTTGGAGCCAGTTGTCCTTCCTTACCTTCAGGGCTTGCCCACAGCCATATTTCAACAGGATAATGCGCAATCACACGTGGCACGCATTGTCCAAGGGTTCTTCGTGAATCGCTAGATTGAATTGCTTCACTGGCCAGTTCGCTCTCCGGATCTTTCGCCGATAGAAAACATGTGGTCCATGGTTGCTCAACGATTGACCCAGATTACATCCCCAGCTGCCACATCATATCAACTTTGGCAACGTGTGGAAGCTGCTTGGTCTGCTGTACCCCAAGAACACATCCAAAGTCTCTTTGAATCAATGCCGAGGCGTGTGGCAGCGGTGATCTCCAACAATGGCGGCTACTCTGGCTACTGATTTTGGCAGGAATCACACTTCACAGAAGTCTATAAATTTAATCATTGGATACTTGGTCAACATGTTATCTACAAAATAAATTTTGTTGCGGTATCTCTTGTCTTTCTTGGTGTTGCAATTTGGGTGGCCAGCAGTGTATATTACATGCTTAATAGCCAATTTTAAAATCACGAATTACTAAAATTTACTGATATAATCTTAATCAAATTCTCAGTGAAGTCACTTAATCGGAATAGATATGTATATAGTGAGAGCAAAATAAATGAACTTCCGAAATTGTCAACTCTGCCACCTAATTCCAAAATAAATTAATGTAAAATACGCATACTTTACCGAAGAGTGGCGGTTTAGTAAAGAGAGGTTTGCTAGCTAAAACCTCGATCCGGTCATAGACCGTCATGTACGTAGGGGATGGTGCACTTTAAATCTGCCGTGACCTCAAACATCCGCACGACATTTGATACAACGAGATTTAAGGTGTACCATCCCCCCTCGTACTGACGTATTCGACTGACACACAGTCGAATACAATAGTGAAGCGGATATTGAACATATTTGTTTTTATGTGTACAGTGTGGTACGTTTCACACGTCTGACTCAACTGTGATTAATCGCTTGATTTATATAAACAGTACTGTAAATCGGTACAATGCGTTTGCGTTATACGCATGATGGCAATTGCGTTATACGCTGTGAATTATCCTTAAGAAAGAATAACATTTTAGCTATAAGACTAGCCACTGCTTGGCTAGCCCGGCGTTGCCCGTGTTGTAAGGTATTAATCTGGTGTAAATTTCAAATCCCTTAAAATTTTCAATCTATCTTCAGCGATTCCGATTTTTTGAAAAAAAAAAAAATTAACTATCTCAGTCAAAATATTTTTTTGCTCTCCTACGCTGAAATGGAATAGGGCAGGAAATGTAATAAATGTAATCCGTTTTTATTTTTATTTTAACGCGAAGGGTAGAAAATGCAATCTCTTTATTTTTGAAAAGCGAAAGTTCAGGTGACGTCACAATCTCTTGTGAAAATATAAAAGACTAAAAAAAAAAAAAATCAAGCGTATAAGGTATCAAGCTGGTGCAAATTTGTCCGCAGATTTCAAATCCGTTAACATTTTTATTCTACCTTTAACGATCGCTGAGATAAAAAAAAGTACTGAAGAACGCCAGTGATAACTTTAGTAATATATACTCTAAAAAAATACGACGCACCAAGAAGGAATCATCGGATTGCTTTGAAATTTCGTATGCAAAAAAGTTTTGACCAAATATGCAAATGATTAAAATTTGGTGTCTAATGAATGAATAGTGCGATCTTCAGCTCATCGGAATTGCGCATCCAGCATATGTATGTAAGGAGTTGTTCTTGAACTGTTGTTAAAAATTTCTGCTGCATAGTGATTTAAAATACCTTTCAACGACTGAAAAAATGCCTCGCCGTAGGATTCGAGCTCATTACGAGCAACTTTCAGAGTTTGAAAGAGGTCGTATCATTGGATTGAAAGAGGCAGGTTGGGCAAATCGGAGAATCGCTCCTCATGTGAGTAGAAGCGATGCGGCGATTAGAAGATGCTGGCATGAGTGGGTGGACAGTGGCAGATTTCAGCGTCATGACGGTAGCTGTCAACGTGGGGCCACAACAGATCGCGAGGATAGAATGATTGTCAGATCAGCTGTCACAGCGCCTGATTCATTGCTATCAACCATCAGTCGTGCGACCCACACACGAGTGTCCACCATGACCATTCACAGACGGCTGAGAGAGCGAAATCTACGCTCGTACCAACCGTTACGCCACCTGCCACTCACACCTGCACACTGTCGAGCCAGATGGTGCTTGGCTCGATCAGGCTGGAATGATGATGACTGGGGACGTATAGTCGTTAGCGACGAATCCCGCTTCCAACTGTGTCCTGACCATCATCGAAGACTTGTCCGGAGACGCCCAGGGCAGCGTGCAGATCCTGCTTTCACTTTTGCACGCCACACGGGCCCTCAACAAGGAGTTATGGTCTGGGGTGCCATTTCCCTTGATAGCCGGACCCCTTTGGTCGTCATTAGAGGTACACTCACTGCACAGCGGTACGTTGACGACATTCTGAGACCTGTTTTGCTACCGTTCCTTTCGCAGTACCCTGGGCTTATTTTTCAGCAAGACAATACCAGACCACATACGGCACGTGTTGCTATGAACTGTCTTCAAGCTTGTCAAACACTTTCTTGGCCAGCCAGATCACCAGATCTCTCTCCCATCGAGCATGTCTGGGATATGATGGGAAGTCGACTGCATCCGGTAGGGAATGTTGATGACGTACACTGTAAAAAAAATCCCGTAAAATTTACGGTTTTAAACTGGCAGCTGGGTTGGTTGTGCTTAACCGTAAAAATTACGAAGTTAATCCGTAGAAATAACGGTTTTTTACCATACGAGAACAAGTTTTTCCTGTAAAAGTTACGAATTAAAACCGTATTCACAACGGTTTTTTCTGATAAGAGATCCAGTTTTTCCCGTAAAAGTTACGAAGTAAAACCGTATTCTCGACGGTTTTCCCCATACAAGACCAAGTTTCCCCCGTAAAAGTTACTGAGTAAAACCGTATTCACAACGGTATTTTGCCATATATCACATTTTTTCCGTAAAAGTTATGAAGTAAATTTGTAGTCGCAACTGTTTTTTCCCATGAGATCTAGTTTTCTCTGTATGTTTCAGTTTTCACTTGTTTACATAAAAGTATTTAATCGGTGAAAGTTACAACCAGTTACCATAAAAAATACAGTATAATTTCGCAATCAGAACTATTTTTAACTAGTCAAGAACAAGTTTACTGTAGTTTTTAGTTTATAACTGTTTACAAAACCATATGGAATTGAAGTTACAACCAGTAACCATAAAAAATATGCTGCAATTATGCAGTGAATATGGTTTTACCACAAAATAATGCAATTACACTAAATACTATAAGGTTTACAAATTGTGTAAAAATGTAAATATCAGCTATACAGTTGAAACAGTTTTGCGCACAAAATAATGGGTTTTCTCTGAAATTTAGTTTTGAAGTGTGGATAAAATGATAAAGTCATCTTTTAAAATAGTATAGAACTATTGCAGAGCAAATAAATTAAAGAAAAATACTGTGCCGTACACAGTACCTTTTATTCATAATACTGTCAATATACAGTGAAATCTGTGTGTAACGATACTGTCTATAACAATATTTTATTTAGGTCCCTACAGAATGGTTATAGACAGGTTTCACTGTATAATATTTATTACTTTTGTTATTTCAATAATGTTCAAACATTTAAATTAAATAATCTAACTAAATTATGCTAGAATATTATTCAATTATACAGAATAATAAAAATTAAAGTAAGTCATTTTTCAATATGCATGTTGAGGATACTTATTAAGTAACAAACTATATAAGCATATAGAAAAAAGTCTGTATAAATGAAAAAATAAATATTGTTGTCTTCTTATAATGTCAACAGTGATAAATTTTCAAAATATAGAACTCTGGAGCTTTTCATTTAAGAAACCTTGATAACTTTTATTAAATAGCAAAACACCTTTAAATATGGTTACATTATACACTGTGCTGTGCTGAACACGATAATTACATAATGTTTTGTGAGGTACATTTGTTTGTTGCATATAATTTAAGTAATACAAAATGAGCAGGCAAAAATATACAATAAGCAGAAATACAAATATAATCAGGGTTCATTGATTGTAATTTTTAAAAATCAAACCACGATTACAATAGAATAACTTTGATGCAATTAACAGAATCAAGATACCTAATATTTTCATATCTATTCAATGAAATGTTCAACACCATTCAAAGTCCATAAGTTTATTTTATAAGGTCAAAACTTTTTGATTCATGGATTTCTTTTTTTGGAGGCTTTGGATCCTTTATCAGGATTCATCCTTAGAAAACACCTGTAAAATACAAATAGGACAGAGAAAAATTCTTTAGTGATTTTGCTTTATTCAAAGTTTAACAAGTTTATTTAACTGCTGTCATGGGTCTCACAGACCCCGAGTGACAGGTCGTTTCCACCTCTCAAAGTGAATATTGGTCAATGTCCTATTCAGTACCTTCCTACTACGTCCAAGAGAAGCCACATTCCAACACTGGTTTGGATGTCCCAACTATTTCGTTTTTCACACTATTTGCATATCCCCCACGGTCTCTTAGACCCTTCACAGCATTTGCGTTAGTGTTCTTGCTGAATGAAATAGTCTGTTTGAGTATGGAATTTCAGCTGAGTCTAAAATGGTAACAAACTTTACTAAGAAACTACCTCTGTATCTAGCACAAAAAGAAGTTCAGGATATTGTTGTTAATTGGTCGGAAATAGAGTACTGGGACAGTGAAATTTCGGATACTATTGAAAGCAAACATGAAACGTATTCGGAAATTTATGCAGATGAAGACATTTCAAGTGCGTCTTCACAAGAATATTTCTACGGAAAAAAAAACTTCAAATGGGATGCTGGGAGGGGGGACCTAATCGTGCCATTAGAACACCAAACCACAACATAGTTTTAGTTTCCAGGGTTGAAATGTCCTGCAAAATTAATTCCGAAAGCCAAGCCTGAAGAGACATGGAATCTACTTTACTTGTATAGTAATATAAAATATATTCATGTTAAGAATTGAATTATCTAAATTTAAAATGTATAAATAATAATTATCTAAAGAATCTTTCATTAATATATATTAATTAACTTTATACACACTTTAGTGAGCGAGGTCTGAGAGACCCCTCCACACTAGTTACGAGACGGTTTGTAACACAGCAGCTAAGGGTTAAAGCTAATTAAAAAAATACAATCAAACACTATAGCACCCAACCCTTTTTTTTAAATAAATGTCATGTGAGAAATTAACTGCGACAAATCAGTTAAAGTAATGTTCTCGCATGTACTTAAACTGCAATTTACAACTGTGCCTTCAATTCTTCACATTTCTTTGACAAATTTATGATCTTGAAAAACATGAATTGTACAGGGTGTCCTAAAAGTTCCTGTACTGACGATTCGTGAATTTACTATACAAAATCAACAAACTTTAAAACAAATATTTTGATGTTAATGGTGAAAAGCACTTATAAACGAAAAAAATTTGGACTTACATTTATAGTAAATGTTTAAAATTTCTGCAATTTTCTTGGGAGGCAAAGCTGAAGTAGTTTACACATATTTTTAGAAACACCTTTCAAAATGCTGGGAATGACTTCTTGTATCTTTTGAGTAATGGCACTTTTCAGATCACCTATTGTTTGGTGATTATCTTCATAAACTTTGTTCTTTAAATATCCCAACAGAAAAAAAGTCAGGAATGTGTAGATGACGGAACGAGGTGGCCAATGGTTTCTTGAGATGAGTCGATCGCCAAAAAAATCTTGAAGCATGCCCGTGGTGTCATAACTTGTATGGCAGGTTACAACGTCTTGTTGGAACCAAGAGTCTTGTTCATGCACTTCTAATATTCCAAAAAATTGTTGATTAAGTTGATATACTGTATCTGGGTCATTCTGAAATTAAGTGGAAATTTGAGTCACATGTTTTTTTTTTTTTTTATGAATTTCATGTGTCAATTGATTTTTATACAATAGTAATAGATCTTAATTGAGGTATATTTTCATCAGATATCTTCAAGTGAATAAATATTTGCATATTTATACTTAAAAAAGTGAATTAAACATGGAAAATATCACCTCCGTGGCTGTTCTTAACCCTGTTTCTAGGTTAAGAAATATAGTTGAAACTTAAAAAGTATACAAATTCCTTTATTTAATAGCTGTATTTAATATTAATAGTTTCATTGTTGACAGTTTTCATTTCATTGCACCAGAAATTATTATATTTTTCATTAAATTTAATGTTGAAAAATCAGTAAATTATTTTGTCCCTACTATTTTTGTCAGCTCTGCATAAAAAGTAAATAACCTTTAAAAAAGTCTACTAGAAGGCAGTACATGTCTGAAAGTGTAATTAAAAGAAGCTCTAATGAACCATCTTTACTGTAAGATATCTTTGACTCAATAGCAAGTATGATTTTGTCTGTTTCTTATATTTGCACTCAGAAAATTCTTGAGTTCTTTTAACAATGTCACTGCCATGGCATTTTTTAACTTAATATATTTTCATTTATTGCTGAACTTTTTTCAACAACATATAGTTAGAAAATGTACAAAACAATCTGGAAATCAAAGCACATGGCTGGGATTGTTTTAGGTTAGGCATAAATGTGGTCCAACCATTGAAATTTCACCTCCATGGAGGTGAGCAAATATTTCTTATCAGGAATTTGTACAATGATATGGTAAAATAGTGATTATAAATGGTTATTTATTAAAGTAAGAACAATCTTGGGTAAACAAATAAGCAGTCCAATTGTTTTTTCTCTAACCAGTACCGATTTAACTTGCCAATTGGTTCTGATTTGAACCTGTAGAATAAAGCCTAACAGCTTTATTTGATTTACAATGTTAGAACACTTGTAACTTTGGGTCTGATTATGTACGCTGATAAAATCTTTTAATTTTTCCTTAAAAATATGCCATTGAGTTGGGAGATAATTTAAGTATCCTCATGACTGAAATTCTGGTGGAGTGGTCGCAAACGGGACTGTAGCGCCAAGGCGTTTGTTTTGGTCGCCAAACCAAGATGGCGGAGATCGCCATAATAAGATGGCGCGGTGTCCATGTAGCAAAATTCACACTGTGAACCTTTGCATAAATGGATTTGATAGCAATTTCTATGGATTTTATAGTAATTTTTTGCGAAATGGGGTATAGAAAAATGAAACTTACCCTCATTTTGTCGCCACATTATAAATCGCTAGAAAATTCGATGCACGAAAGAATATTCGTATTTTAACGGAGGAAGATGCCCGGATAATGTCTCTGAACAACCTCAATGTCACCGTGTTTTAGCGGCAGCAAGTACATCTGCAAATTTGCTACTGCCTACATTAGTTGCGGGAAGAGTACCAAACTCCTTGAATATACCATCCTTTCGGCAATATGCTGCACATTCAGCTGGTGATCCACGAACAGCTTCAAAATGCGAATCATTGTCAAGCTTCTTGATCTCGGATATTCTTCGCCGTTGTTTAAAATAAATATAGCCCTGACAATGGACGCGTTTAGTCTTCGGACAGATCTCCCTACCGAAGCAAATATATTCATGGCAATCCGAGTTAGCGAACGGCTCATTCTCAACTTGAAAAAAAGTAAACACCAACCTTTACACAAAAAAAAACACGGTAATTAGCTGGTAATTTTTAGTTAACGTCGTACTAGAGTAACACAACGGGATTCAAAAAAAAAAAAAAAAGACGGAGTAGTTAAACAAGAAAAAAATGCACGAGGAACGATAAAACACAGACCACGGTGAAACGATAAAAAACAAAGTGGCGGATTAAGCGTCGTTATCTCTTATCGTTAAACGAGAAAAAAAATATCTAAACCAATCAGAGCACGTTTAATTTCACTTCAAAACACGGTTTAATTCCAATCAGATAACGTCTTTAAAATCCTAATCTTCTTAATAGGGTTGCCATAAAAAAAACCTAAAGGAAAGGTTACCACTTTGGCGAGAAAAAAGGACTGTCCCGTTTGCGACCACTCCACCGAAATTCTCTTTGTTGTTTCTGATATAGTACCAGTTGGTATCATGTCAATCTGGCCTAGTTGGTACCATGTCTAAGAAATTTGATATAATCAAATTTAGGAAAGTCTGGAAGGAGTCTTAGCAAAAAAGAAATAGAATTAAAAATGATCCAGAACTTTACGACATAAAAGAGGGCTCAGCAAAAAAAAATAGGTTGAAAAGACAAGAAAATTTTGTTTGAAGGAAAAAAAAAATTAATATTCCACCAAACAGAGTGGAGTAGTTAACCCAGATGAAGCTGTTGGGTATTGCAACCTGATGTAAGAAACATGTGCATGTGAAAAGCATGAAAATGTTTTGTTAACTTTTGAAAAATTAAAGCCTCAAAGTTCTTAATTACAATGATTTAGATTAGATGGTTAAATCTCTGCTGTCAGGATGTAGTAAAAAAGTGAAGAAGAATGTCTGGAAAGAAGTGCATTAACAAACACGTTGAGACAAATGATTACATGTGTTGAGCAATGAAAGAGAAAAGAAGTTTACAGTGAAATAAATAAAAAAAAAGTCAGCTAAGAAAGTGGTGAAATCAAAAGTTGAAATAGAAGTCAAAGCGCTAGTTAATAAATTTAATGATATGCTTCGTTACTTCATGAAGCATGTTTGCAACATAGTCCCATCAATACAGGTCAATTTTCAACCTAAAGATAACCTTGGAACAGATGAGATACTGATATATGTTGATTTTGGGAGATACAACATGTGCATTTCAGAGATTCACATGACCAAATCACATTACATAGATAAATTGAAAATAGTGAAAAACTTAATGTTCTGTCATTCTACTCATCGTCTGAATCTTTGCGACCCGACTCAAATGCATTTAATGAATATGTAATTGTTAAAGTATTTGGTAGAAAGAGTGTTTGCTATTATGTGGCAAATGTCATTGAATGTTTTGAAGCTTCTTACCAGATCCGCTTCATGTCGAGATGACACGACACTAAAAACAAATTTGTTTCCTATGAAGAATGTGAAGCAACAGTTCAAAATGAGGTTATGGCCATTTTAAAACAACTGACAATGAATACTCATGAATAGTACATTTTTGATTAAATACCTGAAGACTATTTACATTGTGTTAGATGAATCTGAAACATCTCATCACCTCCACGTTTTAAGGAAATAAAAAATTGGCTTTAATTTGCTTAAAATATTGTCTTGACCTGTTTCAGTTGCACAACTTCATTGCCCTAACATGACATAAATACATAAAATAAATTCTAAAACTTTAATTTTATTTTTCAAAAAGTTTTGACTGTCAAATTTCTATTTAATTTCAAAATGATCCATATTTACTCGGTATTGCATCACTTGGATATTTATGTCGCTAAAATTATTTGCATTCAAAATAAGTTTAAAACAGCGCAATTCTCTGAATGCGTGAAATTCATCTTGCAATGAAGAACAAAATGACGTGGAACTTTATTATCGAACAACTTGAGTGCAAAGAAAATGAAACGATAAAAATTAAAGAGCCGATAAAATTCAATAATTTAAAAAAAAAAAACACGGGCAATAATTATTTTTAAAGTTGGAGTACGGGAACTTTTAGGACAACCTGTAGTTTTTAAAACAGAGATGGCAAGATTGAGCACCATAAGGGAATGTTACTCCGTGAACATTTCGATGCAAACTCCAGAGGACAACATAGGGTTTGATTAATTTTGTTTTGAAATTACAGAGTTCACATTTAAACACAGACATTACGGTAAGAATCTAATTTCTAAAAATTAACAAAAGGAGCATGAAAAGTAAGTAAAAGCTCACCTGATAATTAGAGTTGAAACTATTTGAGCACTCGTCGATCAAAAATGGCGCCCAAACAACAAACGACCTGGTTGCCAACAGATGAATAACGAAAAACTTAAATAAAAGTCGAATCGCAATTTTATTTACATGATGTTCAAAACCATAAAATAATTGCTGAAAAATAAGAGCAAGTGTAGAAAATAATCTTAAAATGATTTAAGAAAAGGGAAAGTTATCGTACGCAAAGCAATACCGTAATGACGAGAACTCGAATTTGAACTGACGGTTTTAAACCGTATATGGCTAGAGTGAAAAACGGTAAAAAACCGTTTTGTCAACAAAACAGCTTTAAACCGTCAAATATACGGGAAAAGTCCGTAAAAACAACGGATAATTTTTGCAGTGTAGTTCGACAATTGGAGAGAAATTTGGCAAGAAATAGCGAAGGAGACCATTCGGGAGCTTTATGGGTCTATGCCACGCCGTGTAGCAGCTTGCATCCAGGCTAGAAGCGGGTCAACACCTTATTGAGCTCGTTACTGTAACTCTGAAATAAATCATTCAATTGTTCTGAAATTTTAATCATTTTCTATTCTGTACATAATTTTCCTATCCACCAATTTTTCTCTCCATCGGACAACTCCTTCTTGGTGCGACGATTTTTTTTGTTATAGAGGGTATTTTGTTTCACTGGAATCCGTTTTGCAGGAAATCAAAATGAATAAATCTCCAAACGAACGAAGGTCCTTCGAATGTGTTATCCCTCATTCTAGACGGGAGGATGAAAAAATTTAGCATGGTTCCAGAGGCTGACGTGAGGGGGAAAAGTCCGAATTTTGATGTTTCGTCATTGCTGCGGAAAAAGTAAGAATGGTGAAAAAAATGGTGTTAAATTCATTTGAAAGTGTTCAAGATTGGATTTTAAAATTCACCTCGACCCTAAAATTGCAAAAAATTCGGACTACCTGTGTGCCTGTTTGCCAAATCTCATTACTGTAAGTGCCATAGAATAGTCAGGACGTTTTGCGGCCAAGAAACAAACAAACACTTCCTTTTATAATAGTAGAGATTTATTTAAGCTTATGTCCGTCATGTTCCCATGCAGCGTAAAGGAGTATGCTCTAATTGCATAGTGCCATTATAGACGACTTACCGGTCTGGTGGTTAATGTCTATATCGGAAGGTTCCTGGTTCGAATATGTGTCAGTGCATGGGTATTTGTAAGCGTATGGTGTAGAGGCGGCTGGTGCACCTTGAATCTGTCGTGCCCGAAAGTCCTCACGTTGGATTGTTGAGGAAGTTTGTGTTGTAACTAGTTATTCTAAGTGTTAACGTGTTTTGTTATAACTGTAACTTTTTTGTATTAGTTCTATCTTTTAAGTGGCTCGTGCTGTTTTTCGCTAGCTTTAATTATGATCTCTTTTTTTGTTACGGTTCTTTCTTTTTTCAATAAAGTAACGTTAGATTATCTCTGCTAAATAACATCGTTCAAATAATTATTCAAACAGGTTATGGGCCATCAACTCGCTGGAACCTGTGCTAGTAAGTAGATCGATGAGTTTTTTAATAGAATAATAGATTCACTACATTTGGAAGCAATTGCTACCGCTATTAGGCTTAGCTATACCGCTAACGATAGACTGCTATTGCTTAGCCAAACTTGTGTCTAGTTCGACAGTATTTGTGATTATAATTAAGAACTCGTTTCACCTCAAGCAAACGATTCCAGAAAGAATGGATTTAACAAGACACGTTAAATTATTAACTGGAGAATCTGACTGGCCAATTTGGAAAAGAAAAATTAGAGACTTGCTAGATTACCATGAAGGAGCTCTAGAAGTGATTGAGGGCAAGCTAGTCAAGCCAGAACCTTTGCTCAACTCAGAAAATGCAGATGCAATCAAGGATCACAAGCAACAGTGTGATTTCTACCGCAAGGCAAATAGTTATGCCAAGTCTATGATCGCAAGTACGGTTACTGATACAGTGTATCAGAAAATAATGGACAAAGAGACTGCATGTGAGGCTTGGGAAGCTCTAAAACAGCAGTTTGAAGCCACTTCAAAAGATCAGCTATTCAAAATTTGTACAGAATTTTTTGCTTTTAACTGGTCACTTTGCGATGATGTTTCCACACACATTGCTAAACTCAGGAGTCTGTGGAACGAGCTGAACAACGGTCTCAAAGATAGAGGTGAAAACAAGCTACCAAATCTAATGCTAGTGTGCAAAGTTTTAAATATTTTGCCAAGCAGCTTTGAGACGTTTAAGTCCAGTTGGATGTTGTTAGCCAAAAATGAGGACCGGACTTTCGATGAACTTACAAATCAACTGTGCATGTTTGAGAGGAATTTTGCAAAATCTGAAACGAGTGAAAGAACCATTCAGGAAACTTTGCCAGCTACTAACCAAGACAGGCATAAGCAAGATGGCAAGGGTAGATTCCTGAAGCAATCAAGGAAAGAAGACGTCTGCAACTATTGCAACAAAAGGGGACACTGGGTGAAGGACTGCCGAAAGTGGATTTCCGATGGAAGACCGAGCAGGAAAAAACCAGTGAATGGAAACATGGAGACTGCCAATGTGTCCCTGATGTCCATCTGTGGTGAAGTCTGTGCTGCTGAAATGGATTTAACGTCCTTCTGGGTTGATAACGGAGCAACTCGTCATATCACAAATTGTCCAGAGTATTTTGTAGAGTTTACTAGTTTCCATAGTCCTTGTTGCATTAAGGCTGCTGGAAAAGAAACCTTGGCTGCACTCGGAAAAGGCACTATTTGTGTAAAGACCACTATTAATGAGAAATGCCAAGAAATTCAACTACAAGATGTCTGGTATGTGCCCGAGATAAGCAGAAACTTGTTTTCAGTGCTGGCTGCTCAAGATAGGAATGTCAATAGTGAATTCAGGTCATCCCCTACTGAGTGTTGGCTAATAGTCAATGGAGTAGCTGTACTATATGGAACACGAAGTGTAAATGGAACTCTCTTCAAGGCTGCTATTGAACCGATTGTGCCTGAGAAAGGAGCAGAAGTAAATGCAGTTGTGGAAGACAGCTCCTTGTTGCAGCTGTATCATGAAAGATGGGGACATCAAGATAAACGCCACATCAAAGATATATTGCAAAAAGAACTGGGAATCAGTGTTCGCCTAGATAACGAACCCTGTGAATCATGTGTTTATGGCAAAGCACATCGATTACCATTCGGAACCAGAAAGAAAGCTTCCCATCCTGGTGAACTGGTTTCAGCTGATGTGTGTGGACCCTTTGATTACTCATTTCAAAAGAAACGATTCTTGGTTGTATTCAAAGATAGTTATACCAAATTTCGCTATAGTTTTGTAATTAAGGAAAAATCAGAAGTAAAGAATGTGCTTAAGCAAATGCTCGCTCATGCTAAAAACTTAGGGCATTCTGTTAAAGAATTTCTCAGTGACAATGGGGGTGAATTTGACAACAAAGAAGTTTGTGCCGTTTTATGCCAAGAAGGAATCACGCAAAGACTAACTGCACCTTACACGCCAGAGCAAAATGGCGCCAGTGAACGTGAGATGCGCACCATTGTAGAAATGGCAAGAACATTCAAATATTCAAATCCTGATGCCAATTATCCTGCTGCAATGTGGGCTGAACTCGTTACCTCTGCTGTATATATTTTGAACAGAACAGGCAAATCATCAGTGGAAGGTGCTAGCCCATATGAATTGTGGATGAAAAAGAAACCTCGCCTGAAACATTTGCGAGTGATGAGTTCCACTTGCTATGTTCATGTTCCTGTTCAAAAGAGGAGGAAAATGGACAAGAAAGCTGTCAAGGGCTATCTTGTTGGATATGACGGTGATGAGCGTTACAGGATTTGGTTGAAAGGAGAGAACCGAGTGATTTTCTCAAGAGATGTAATTTTTCAAGAGAAATCTAGCAAATATCACCACATTGAACTGATGATAAAAGGACTTCCTGATGAGGGAAAGTCCGATGAGGAGAAATTGATTGGAAAACAAAAATCTCAAAGCGATTCTGAAGATGAATCAGAAGAAAATGAGCCAGGAGTGCCAGGAACAAGTGATGTCGAAGAAGACAATGGTAAGGAGCTCAAAAATTCAGGTGATAGACAGTTGCGAAACCGTTCTCTATTACATCAGCCTGCGCGTTTTGAGGACTACATTATGGAAGCCGAATCATTTATTTATGAGACTGATAGTCCTGGAACATTTGAAGAGGCAGTTAATGGCAAAGAAAGTGTAAACTGGAAGAAAGCCATGGACAATGAATTGACTTCTCATAAAGAAAACCAAACATGGGAGCTGACTGATCTACCAGCAGGAAGCAAGGTTATACCATGCAGATGGGTCTACAAAATCAAGACAAATCCAGATGGCAGCATCAACAAATACAAAGCTAGGCTTGTCGTGAAAGGTTACAGTCAACGCCAAGGCATTGATTACAGTGAAACTTACAGTCCAGTAGCAAAGTTGGGAACAATACGTGCAATATTGAGCATTGCTGCTGAGGAGAAAATGTATTTGTCGCAGTTTGACGTATCAACAGCCTTTCTGTATGGAGAACTTGATGAAACCATCTACATGCAACAGCCAGAAGGCTATAAGGATGGAACAGGACGCGTTTGCAGGCTCAAGCGCAGCTTGTATGGTCTGAAACAGGCTCCACGTTGCTGGAACAAGTGTTTTGGCCAGTTTTTGCTGACACTTGGTTTTAAAGCAAGTGATGCTGACCCGTGTCTATATATTAGAGAAGAGAACGGTAATAAAGTACTCATAGTGTTATATGTTGACGATGGACTGGTTGCTGCAACTAACCAAGAGGACATGGATGCATTCCTTAAAGAATTAAAAGCTAGATTTAAGATGTGCATTGGAAAAGTTTCCTGCTTTCTGGGACTTGAAATTGAACGTCACAAAGATGGCTCTATTGAAATTAATCAGAAAGGATATGCCAGAAAAATCCTCCAGCGGTTTGGATTTGAAGGGTGCAAACCTGCACTAACTCCCATGCTAAAGGAATCTAAGTTCCTGAAACCTGAGGACACCAAAAGACCGGATTTCCCATATCGTCAGGCGGTTGGTGCCTTAATGTATCTGATGGTGGGAACAAGGCCAGATATAGCTTACAGTGTTGGGTTTCTATCCAGGTCACTAGAAAATCCATCTACAGAGGATATTGTGAGAGTAAAGAGAGTGTTCCGCTACATAGCAGGTACAACTAATCTGGCAATCACTTACCATGTAACTGGTACAAGTAGAGTGCTGGAATGCTACAGTGATGCAGATTTCGGTGGATGTTCTAATACAGGAAGATCAACATCTGGTTCAGTAATGGTATACGCCGGAGGTGCAATTTCTTGGCACAGTCAGAGACAATCTGTTGTAGCCACTTCAACCACAGAGGCTGAAGTTGTGGCAGCATCTGAGGCAGTCAAAGAAGTCCTTTGGCTTACAAGACTGTATCAGGAAATAGTGAACCTAAAAGAAGTGCCCTCACTTCAAGTAGACAATCAAGCAGCTGTAAAGCTTGCCCACAATCCGGAATATCATCGAAGGACCAAACATATCGAAATCAAGCATTTCTTTATTCGTGAAAAAGTGATGGAAGGCAAGGTGCATGTTGAAAAAGTATCAACCGAAAGACAACTTGCTGATATTATGACCAAGCCATTAACCAAGCCTCGGTTATTGATCTTGTGTCAACAAATGGGACTTATGAACTAATCAATCAAAAACCCAATTAACAAGGGAAAGTGTTGTAACTAGTTATTCTAAGTGTTAACGTGTTTTGTTATAACTGTAACTTTTTTGTATTAGTTCTATCTTTTAAGTGGCTCGTGCTGTTTTTCGCTAGCTTTAATTATGATCTCTTTTTTTGTTACGGTTCTTTCTTTTTTCAATAAAGTAACGTTAGATTATCTCTGCTAAATAACATCGTTCAAATAATTATTCAAACAGTTTGGAGTGTGCTGTGACTATGCCATTAGAATTACAAATTGTTTTATAACCTTCGGATTTCGAACCTGGCAACAATATTTATTATCGGCATTAATATTAATACTTTAATTCTATATTTTTTTTCCAAGAAAGTGAAGCCGGCTCAGCCCTTTGGTAATTTATTAATTTTTTATACCATTTTAATGAATTGTTGTTATAAATTTTGTTTGTACACGACGTCTCAACGGTGATGGTATGGAATGAATCCCGAAGGGTGATGCCTAAAAAAATAATATAGCTTCAGTATTTTTGCAAACAATCAGTTTTGTGCGTATATATTATGCTGTAGTACTCGTGATTCTTAAAACATGATAATTCTGTGATCGCGAACGACATAAGCCATTATCGGTAATTAGTCTTCATATCTGATTAGTTATTTGTTTCCGCCAGCTACAATATGTTCGAATTCGATGTCTTTTATTTGAAATTCGCTTGTTACAGTTGCAGCATTGACGGCACGAAAACGTTACAATTTTAAGGTATTATAGCTTGTTGATTAAATAATCACGAAAGACTTGCATGTTTTATTGTGTCACAAAAACATCCATCAACAACTTATTAAAGAAAAACTCATGTTTGAAACATGCATACGTTTGTCAAAACAAAGTGTTTTTAAATTGTCACAATAGATGCAGATTTTGAAAATTGAATCCATTTGTACTTCATTGTTCTAAGTGGCTTAATCTTTCAAAATTAATTGACATGAAACAGCATCCTTCAGACAAAATTCTTGTGTTAATTCTAATCTATGGTATATGTGGTTTCGCAGTAGCTCAGTGGGTTGGCCCATTTAGCTAGCAACTTTCGAGTTATAGGTGGTGCTGGTACGTTTCCTCTAGCTTAATTTCTCCATTCTGCATCACTAAAATGTTTCTTGTATGTGTTTGGTCATTTACTTAATGCTGTCTTTCCTGTGTTTGTTGCATCTTTGCCAAATATTGTGCTTGTGCTGTAAAAATCTTTTACAGCCATCTATAGTATTTACAAATTGTTTTCTCTTTTTTACGTTTTCTAGTTATCATTTGGGTTGCATAGTTTCGACACTTGTGAGTGGTGATGAGTTGATATGTTAAGAATGCACAACCCAATTGGCATTGAGTTGCATAGTTTTGATCAAATCCAAGTAATAAATTAAAATGTAAATGTGACAATCTATTGACGTTGAGTGCATCATTTTGACTGATAGGAAATTTTTTTTTAAATTTAAACAATGCACACACAATTGGCATCTTGAATGCTTGTTTTAAGTCTGAGTTGCTAGAGGTATGTTATTTTGCATGCCAAACCTTTCCCTGGTGGTCGTCATCTGACCTTGGTTCAAAATTACATGGCTTCCTTGGTTCTTACCCATTAGGTGTGATCCCGAACCGAAGGCAATAGCACATTGTGTTGTTCCAGTGCGAAGTTAATTAAAATACCTACCTATCTTCCCATGATAGCTTAGTGCCTTCTAAACGTGAAATCACGCCATTAATTTCTGAGCACCTTCTATGCAGTCGGTTAACTAATCAATTAAGTGACAATAGGCTACATTTTGTTGATTAGTAGGAATTATGATAAGTGTTCTGGTTAAAAAAAGTTGATTTCTATTGAAATTTTAATGTTCTACCTCTTTACAACTATATTTAAAAGCTAGTTTATATTAGGCTGTACAAAAGGGAAATGGTCAATACGACCTATTCCTCAACGTAATTTTTTAAAAAGTTTTCTCTGTGCAGTATTTGATTTTAGTGCCCCCAAAGGCAGCGCCCAGTGTGGCCTCAATGCTCGCACCACCCTAGGGCCGCGGCTGACTATAGCCGCTATATTTGATTTACGGAGATCAAAGTGAAATGTGAAAAAATTTCAAATTAATTTTGAAATTTAGTATAGGTTTAATCAGTTTGTTTCTAGATGTACTAAAAGTCAAATAAACAAGTGATAAGGAATGTGATTTGATTATTTTCAATAATCAATCATTTTCAATTATAATTTATAGTTACTAATACCGAAAAATGAGAGGAGGATCTCGTGGTAGACCATCCAGAGGTGGCCGTTCTGGCCCCTACAAACCCAAGGTTTTTATTCCCCGGGTGCCCTTTGATGTATATGTGGTAAGTATTCTTTAACATCCTCCTTTCAGATTAAATTCAAATTACTGTGTTAGTATTTGTTCATCTATTCTAGTTTAAGATCTTTAATTTGATTGCTGGTGGATTTAAATGTTAGTTTTTGTACCTTCAATGCTTAGGGCAGGGCTCGAAATACCCATGTGCACTGTGTACATGAAAATAAAATTGTGCACCTAATTTTTTCCCGCTGGGTGCATGCAGTCAACCTAATGTTTAAAAAAAGGGGGGGGGGGAACGTGTTTTATGTTATTTTGATGTTTGAACAAAGTATTAGTATTGACCTCTCTTCCTCTGAAGGAGCGTAATTAAAATTCCTAAATACACACTATGCGAAAACTAAATTGCTGGGCCATAACGGGTTTATACAGGAGGAAGGTTTACTTGTGTCACTGCCACCAGAACTTTCCGATGATCGAAACATTTTCCAGATGGCTCTGTTGAATCGACTGTCGCGACAGCTGTGCGCCAGAGAAGGGAGAATTTAGTTGTTTAAATAATTTAATTTACTATCTACTAATAACCTATATAAACATACCCAACTAATAAAGTAGTTTATATTACATTAATGATCTTATATTACGTTTTTTTTTTAAATGTGCACCTAAAATATAACTTGTGCACCTAATTTAAAAACTAAGGTGCACTTGTATTAAAAAATCTATTTTGTGGCCTAGGTTAGGGTCAGGTGGGGAAATGGGGTATAAACTCAGCAGTTTGGATTTCAAAGTAGTCATTGCAGCAATGATATGTTTTAAAGAAGTGGTATTTCTTTGTTTTATATATACATTGTCTTATTCAAGAACATACTGCATATGTTTTTCATCATTTTTAAACCTATTTTTTAGTTAGCATGTTCGCAGTAATTTGATCTAGCATGCAAGTTGCTTGAAAATTATGTTATTACTTCCTGTGAAGCCTGATTCCCTTCATTTAGTGACTAGCATACAACACATTGAACCTTATTCTGGGAAATTAATGCCATTTCTATCCTTAAAATTCTGTGTTCCACTGCCTGTCAATTTATGGTATCTAACCCATTTCCTTAAATTCTTTCACACCATTTTCAATTTTAATCAGTCACATAACTGTTTCAGTTGACAGAAATAGAACTTCAAAAATATTTTGCAAATCGTTTTCCCTGTATCACAATTTTTAAATTCCTTTCCATGTGTTATTTTCAGTGACATGGAAACCATAACATCTAAGGGCTGTAAGACACACTGTTATGGGGTAGCCATAGTATTATAATTAGAGCTTGTATTGATATGCAAAAATGTGACCTGAAATATGCACTTCAAAATCCCAAACTATGCAAAATTGCAAAAAAAAATTTCATTCTTACTAAAAGGTTTGTGAGGAGGAGGAGGAGGATGAAGTGAAATCAAGCCACACTTTCATTCAATTAATCCACAATTTTATTTTTTTAGCGAAGATAAAGATAAGTAAAAAATATACAATGCAACAAATATAGGTACAAATGAACAAATATTACATAATTGATAAATTTAGATTAAAATAAAAGCCTTTCAAATGTTCTCAGGGACGGGACCAGGGGGTAGACAGGGTATTTCGTTTGCTTGGTCGGTGGGAAGTGCCAAGGCGAGATTTTGCCCTTGCGGAAACTAGTCTAGTTACATCCCTGAACGTCCTCCACCTAATTGAAATTGATTAATCAAAGTTTTTTCAATCTTGAAACTTAGTTTTTTGTCACTTGAAACATTTTTCAATGTGGAGAAAGATTTTTCCACGTCACATGAGACGATGTGCAGGAATCGGTAAGCTAATATTTCTTGGGGGTCCGTCAACTCACATTCTGCTACAACCTATCCATTCAAAATCTTTGACACAGCCTGAGCGGTCTTTCATCCAGGATTTCTTTTCAGTACAGCATCCAGCATCTTCCTCATACTTTCCCTAATCGGCTCGTTCCAATCTTTACTTTTTATAATCAAGTCTGCCGATCAGAGCCACATAATTACAGATCCATTCCTCTACTTTCCAAAGTAGTAATTAAATTAGGCAAATTGCCATAATTGGATCTGGCATAAGACAGATGAGACCACAGGAGAGTTGTTCAGTGCAGCTTTTGCTTTCACAAAAGAGCTTGGTTCCCAATATCATGAAAACTTCCAATAAGTTCTTTCTACTTTTGGTGATGTTCAGCAAAATATTGGGTTATCCGGAAAGTTCTGTGCGTTTTTTAAGATAAATACCAACAAAGCAGTACAAAAACATAAGAAGATTTTATTGAATCCATAAGCTCCATTTTGTTGTATGACTTTTTGCCATCTTTCTGGCAGCTGGAAAATTCCTTTTTTTAAAAATTATTAGGCTTATTTTTAAAGAAGTTAATGGGATGCTGTTTGTAAGTCTACAAAGAATTGAACTCCAGGCCATTCAAATAATTTTAAAGTGATCTGAAGAGGTGAAAATCTGAAGGGGCAAAGTCTGGTGAATATGGGGGGTGGGTGACAGAAAACATCCCAGCCATACTCAATAAGTCTTTGTCTGACATTCAGCAAAATGTGGTTTCTGCTTTTAATACTGCCATTTGAGAACAGTTTTTTCCGAATTTATTGTCTGATTTTGTGGCAACAATTCCTTTGTAGTCCCACCATACAGAAAGCATTACTTTTTTGTGATGCAGTCAGTCCCCCTCTTGATTTGTATCTCCTTCATTTGACTTAACTCATGATCCTTTTCTTGTAACATTCTTGTATAGTATCCACTTCTCATCTCCAGTAATGAGCCGTTTCAAAAAACGAGCTTCTTCATTTCGTTTCAGCGAAGAATCACATGCCTAAATTTGAGCAAGCAAATTCTGCTGACGAAAATAAACTTTCTGGTTCTCCATTCTTATCACTGCAGCGAAACAAAAATCATGCCACAACACATGCTATAATTATGTAGTGTAAGCAGAAAAGACCGAATTTAAGCATCTGCTTCAATCAAGGTCACTCCTTATCAACGGTAGCAAAATAATAATAACAAAGCTAGCCTCGATTTGAAAACCCGCAGAACTTTCCGGATGACACAATAATTAGCCACAGAAATCCATGTACCCCATCTTGTGATTATTAGTTCGGGTGGTAGAGGAATATTTGGATATGTATGTTTGAAAGCCCTTATTCTGCTAGCTGCTTTAACAAATACCTTTTTTGTCAAAGATATTAATTTATTAAAATCTATCAGATAGATTATTCCTCAACTCTCCTGCAACATGATGGACACCATGGGCCATGCATGTTAGGTGAATCATCTTGGGATAAAAAAAACTTTTAGACTTTCCCCAGCCTTCAGTATATAGGTTGTACTATCCTTAACAAGAGCCAATAATCGTTCCTCCCCATGCTGCTGCACATGCTACCCCTCCACAAAATATTAATCGCTTCACCCACTGTTCTGCTGATCGTGGTGTGATTTGTTTTTTCCAACTCTTAACATAAAATTAGGTGTCTACGTCCAGCTTCCTTTGAATTGAGTTTCCAATTATTACATGGGCTACATATTGCCTGCAGGGGTCAGTCGTTTTATCAATAGACATCCAGATTGGGGAATCGCCTATCTCGTTTTGTATTCTTTGTATCACCTTTTCGTACACTGGCGTAATGTAGTTCTTTCCGAGTGTCGATTCATGAGGAATTTCTTTACCAATGTCAAGAAGGCTCTAAAATGTTGATTCTCCGACTTATAAGAGCAATATTGGATTTCAACATTGCTTCCAAGAGATCTTGTTTCATTTCGTTCTTCTCTACTTCGTTCTTGATACACTAACACTTAGACACGATGAAAGGCTGCTGAAGATTCTTAACTTTTCGTGCCTTTTCCACTTTTTGTTTGAGTTATAGTTGATGTGTTGGTCAAATTGAAACTTTTTGTAAAAATGTTTTAAAATCGAAGAAAATCGTCCAAATATGCACAAAACATACAAAAAAAAACCCAAACATGCAAAATAAATTCAGGTTTTTTGGTTGCAAATTGCTAAAAAAACCATTCAATACGGAGTTCTATCAACATTAGGGGGTAAAGAAAGATATGCAAAATTCGAGCTCTAATTATAACTATACTAACATACATGGAATACTTATACCTATTCATTTTGCTGATTAAAAGTACTCTTTAAAATAAAAGAAGTTTATCAATGTTGTCACTTAGCCTGAAGATATACCCACTTTATTTAAAAACATCTAGCATTAAAAATAATGTAATTTCTTGCATGTTTATTGGAATGTGTTTACAAGTCCTTTATCTAGCTCTAGCTATGATTTATATTTCTTGCTTGTGAGGCATGCAAATCAGTTTAGTTTCTAGATTGTATTGATCAGGGTGTCAAGATTTAAATCACTGGATTAAAATCATGTTTTTAATCAAATGATTTTTTAAAATCATTGATTTTAATCAAATGATTTTTTTTTAAATCATTGATTTTAATCAAATGATTTTTTTTAAATCATTGATTTTAATCACATCCAATCTTACATATTTATTACTAAGTAAATACAACCATAGGAATATCACAGAACTCGTCAAATGCTTTAAACTTTCTGTGATCATGGTGATTTCAGAACTAATGGCTACACCCACTACTGATCAGCTTTTCAAAAATTCTTTGGCACTGGACACCTGCAAATAATCTGAGGTATCTATAGACTAAGTAATCTGTTGAGTGTTGAGTCAGGGATTCTGCCAAACAGTAAAGGAAGAAACAAGTTGACATCCATTTGAAAGTTTTGACAATGTTCATGCATAATTTTATGTTATGAACAATAAAGCTTTCATTCATTCAAGTGTGGGAAGCATGGGAAAATATTGTACATTAATGTTATACTTAAAAAAGATTTTAGCTATTTATATTGTCTGTGACCAGTAGACCTACTTCTAAATGTCAAGACAGCCAAAGAAAACCCCCACTAGTAGGCCTAAACTACTTGTTACCCCTTTAATTGACTGTGGCCAATGGCTTAACTATAGTGATTTTTCAACTAACTATATTTATGATTTTTTAATAAGACTATAAATCAGCTTTTATTTTGAAAATTAATTTTTTAAATATATTACCATTTAATAAATTGATTTTTAGTAAAATAAATATTGATTTACCATGTCACAAATTCTCTCTGATTGTTTACTTAAAATAAATATTGGTTTACATGTCATGTCAAAAACTCAATTTTTTATTAAACAATTTATGTATAATTTTTTTTAAACAATGCAAAAGGCTTGCAGAAATTTAAATAAAAAATTTCATTACTTGATTTAAAAAAAAATCCTAATTATTTTATGACCTGGTATTGATGTATGTTTAACATAAATATATGTGACTGTTTAGGAAATGATGCAAGCCAAATTTATAAAAGATTAAAGCAATTAAAATTGTCCTTTTGGTGATGCTTTTATTCTTTCATTTGATGAATGGTTGGAAGAGTAACGGATTAGCAACTGGAGGGTTGTGAGTTTGAATCCAACCAAAGACAGTTATGTGCTAGGGGGGTTGGTGCACATCAAATCTGTTGTGGCTTCTAATATCTTTACGTTCGCGTGGTGTTGAATTTCGGAGAGTGAAGTGCCAGCTCTTGATTGTTAATTATTTAATTCAATTTAATTTGTTTAACCTAGCACACAGCAAACCTGTCTAACTATCAAATGCCTGGGTCAAACCTGCAGTTTTTAAATGTTAACTGATTTATTATGGCCAACTATTAGAAGCATTACACATAGAAAGTGGAATTTTGACTAAGCAAAAACTGTTGTTTTTCTCGAAAACTACCTTCTTTTTAATTTGATCTTTGTATTTAATTGGTAATTGCTATTCAAATATTTTGGCCATCTCATTTCCCTGCATGCTATTTTAATTATAAAGTAATAAAAAGTATATTGTAAGTTTGCTGATTTGATTTTTAATAAATGTATTTTGAATTTTCGTGAACTTTAAAAATATTTTAAGAAAAGGAAAACATGCTTAACCAAACAGATTTTTGCTGATAAAAAGTATGCTCCAGTGTTTCAATTGGTATTTCTTTGAATGGTCTTTAATTATTCCTAAATTGGCTTAAAGTTTGATGTTTACCAAATGCTTTTCATATTAATTTAAATTGAATAATCCACATGTATACTGGTGTTTTTACTTTTCCTTTCAAAATTTCTTTTAGCATTTAATCGAAAATAAAATAAAGAATCCTGTCATTTGCATGTGTAACTTCTAGTTGGAAAGTCAGTAAACACTGTGTAGCATCATATCTGGGCACTGTATTTTGTATGTTTTGTCATGAAACAGTTTTAGGCTTTATTCGTCAGTTGATTTTTCTGTACTAATTTGGAGCCTATTCATTAAAATAAAATTAATTTTAAACACAATTAAAACCAATTCTATAAGTATTTTGGAAAGCTGTGGTTTAATCACTGGCCTTTCCTGCTTAAATATATGTAAATACAAATGCAAATAATCTTTTTACTACTTTTTAGTGCGAATCATTCTTTCCACGAGTCAAACTTGCCCCAGATGACAATACATTAACTCAGGTAAGTACTTGAAGTAATTGAAACTAACTTCTTAGCTATTTCTTAAGTGAGATAGTTTTTGTACAGGTAAATTCTCTACTTTAGAGTTATGCATTTGACACTAATTGACACATGAGACAGTTAATTTAAAAATGATCTGCAAGTTTTTATGAAGAGTTGCGCTTTGAAGTATTATGTGTGGTGGAACAAATCTAGCAACTTCTAACCATAAAATGATTCTTTCACATTGAATAATTAATGAACTAAGAGTGGGTAAAAATGAGTTGAATTTTTGTTATTGTTTTAGAGTTCAGGCATGATCAATATTTAACTTCTATTTATAAATTCTATGACAAGATTTGCCTTCAAAGCAGCATAATAATAATAATAATTTCACTTTAATGTAAAATTGGTGAATATTGCTTTAAAATTTTTGTTGACCTTTTAAATTTTTATGTTTTAACCCTTCTTTGCATGATTTTTTCTTTATTGGTGAAATAAATCAAGGTGGTATAATTCATGTTCAAAATAAAAGAAAAAATGGTTAAAAAAATCTTAGTATATATTTATAGTATAAATTTAGCAAAAAGCAATATGATGGTATCATGTGGTATTTTTAAAATTAAACGCAAACTTTTTTAGAAATTGCTCTAAAAATAACAGAAACACATGTTACAAACCTTTCTTCCACTCATTTTCACTTTTTTAGCAATAGAAACTCAAATATAATAAAACAAAATTAAAAACGAAATCATACGTTTATTGCAACTACAACAAACAGCGGAATGAAACTTCAAGATCGTTTTACTGATAGTGACACTTGCTTATTTTTGACAGCTATGTTTTTTTTTTATGCAATGGACATTAAAAAGGTATCCAGACACGATCAACTTAAAGTGAACTTGTTCTTTTATATAATTTTTGGGCATTCAATGTTATGATGGAAATTTCTACCACTATGCAAAGAACGGTTAATTTTATATATTAGTGGGAAAATATGTTAATGTAACAAAAATAAAACCTTCATTGAAAAATTGCTTTTTGATATTTTATTTTACAGCGATTGAATTTTCAACGCAATTTTGCAAAGGGAGGGATAAGATATAATTAGTATTATGCTAAAAAGCAATATAACTAGATAATTCATGATACATAATTTTTGTTTTCTTCTGTTGATTAACAAACATATTTTTGTCCTGTTGTTTAAAAATAAACATAGTTTATTTTAGTTTGATAATATTGGCCTTTTCTAAGTACCATGAGGTTTGGAAAAAGTGCTTCGAGTCCATTAAGTAAATTGTAATTAATGGTACACATTTTAACAGCGTTTCAAATATTTCTGTGTTTATTTTCACTATCAATCGAGAATCTTATTTTTATGTAATTGTTTTTTGGATGCCAGTTTTGAAAAATATAATCAAGTTTTCCTCTTGAACTAAGAAAATTACTTTAACTTAGCTTAATGAGTTTTAACCTCACAATACAGCTGAAATCAATTAATTTAATTTAATTTACTCCAATTTTAACAAATTTTGTTAGTTTTCAAAAGTTTAATAAGATTTTATTCTATCAAACTTGAGGGTCAGTTTCTGACACTGTTTTTTAAATCAGTGGGATACACATTACTCAAGTTTTGTTGCCTACTTTTCATAATTGTTATCCGAGTATATTTTACATAATGTATTTCTATTTTTGCTAAAACCATTTTCCTTTTGCTATTTTTAGGCTATTTTGAAAAGAAACCAAGATTTAACATCCACAGCACAAGAACAAACTTATGTTCTTAATCTTGTTACCAAAATTCAAACTGTCCTTGATAATATTGCTCTATCACCAGGTACTTTTGATGCTTGTGTAAGTATTACAGTATATTAATTTTTTTCTTCTGAAATTCATTTTGTTTTTAACAGTGAGATCATATCTTGCAAATAATTTCTTTATCGTACTACTAGCCTCTGCGTGGCTAGCCCGGCGTTTCCCGCACCACGGGCAACAACGTGTTGTAAGGTATTAATCTGGTGTAAAATTTACCGCAGATTTCAAACTGATAATGGAAAAGAGGAAATGTTTTAAAAGACATAGGGTGAAGTTTATGAATATGTGAAAAATGTAAAGGTAACTGGCAAAATCGTAGTATAAAAGCACAGGACAGTTCCTTCGAAACACAAAGGGATTCCGAAAAGACATGCTTTGCAGTTGGTATTCGATGATTTGTCTGATGACAATGGAGATATTTTGATTTTGTTTGTGATGTGTTATGGAGAAACTGATGGATTTTGCAGTGACTGACTTTAGTTTCTGTTTTATTGACACTTTAAGAATTCTAGTTGCAACATTTACTTCCTTGTTTAATATTAGTTTGTTACTTTAAATTGAACTAGTTTACTTGTTAAGTATTAGTACTAACCACTATCATGTTAACTTGTTTAATATTCTATAGTTTGTCCTCTTATGACTTGTCACAGATTATCCATTCATTAGTGTTGAGGCCTGGGTACGAACGGGCAAGCCGTCAAAGCAGAACCTCACCATCTGTGGTGAAAACATCACAGGTTTTGAGGGCTATTTTCACTGGTTTGGGAAGGTCAGCCGCTTTAAGAAACCTGATTTTAAAGTCACTGACCCTCCCCTCATCATAGTTACCTTGTAGCCATTTCACTGTGTAGTCATTGATACAGTGAAGCATGAGGGCACCGTTCAGTACACCTGCGGTTAGAAACTGAGAGGCCATTTGATCAAAATCCATTGAATCTATATTCTCCTATCGATGTCTCTTTGAATGTTCATACCATCTGCAGAAGACAACCTTGCTTCTGGGAAGGCTTGAACGGTGGCCATTCTCGTACCTGCCGCTGCTTGACTATACAACCATGGAGCAGATGTTCTTGGTCGCTTCGTCTGTACCGAGGTACTAGGGGAGGGGGTACCATCATCTGGCCTACCTCTTTTACCTGCTGGGGTCTCCTCCTTCTGCTGCTGTTGAAGCTTTCCATTTCCAGATTCAGCATGACAAATCTGATTTAGTCGTCTCCTGTGCTTATATTTCTGTGCACGAGACATCGTTTCCCATCCAGGCACGAGGTCAAGCATAGAGGGCTTGACTACTTCTTGTCTTCCGGATGGGGTATTGGTTGACGCAGGTCTTGAGGTTCCTCAGACGTCAGAGAATTTTGTACTGGTTGCAGGCCCCGAGGGGCCACAATCGACCAGTGGTTGAGAGCCAGTCTCACTCTTGCTACGCACCTCAGTGGTAAATCCCAGGTGGATGTTGTCACTTAGGTCAAGTTTTGACTGTTTATAGCGGTTTTGGGGGCGGTTTGACCTGCCATGTTTTTTTTCTTTAATTTCCATAAAGCATAGTTTTACTGAGGGTAAATAAAAGGTCACCACCTGTATGGACCTTCTATGCAGTCTTATTACAATGTGGGTCGCCATTTCACGAGGTGAATTGTTTGCTACAACCTACAACCCAGGTTGTCATGTGACTTTCACATTCTTATCAGTACAGTATCCACACCTTGGATCCACATCCATCCTATCCGTGGGGTCTTGCAAAGACGAGACTGCACACAGACTATCTGGACCTCGACAAATTATGCCAAGGACAGTTTAGGCACCCTCCTTCTTTCTCAACTGGGCTTGGGACCGGCTTTGGCGAAGTTTAGTTTGTCCTCTTACTAAGTTATGCTTTTCTTAGAATATCACTAAAAATTTTTTAGTCCAGCTCTATTTCTCAGACATATACTACTGATCTAAAATATGATGCAAAAATTTTTCAATTTGAACTTTATTGGAAAATATAAATACTGGTCAATTACTGGATGGGTTTTAATTACTGATACAATCACTATTCCGAACTTAGAGATAAAAATTATTAAAACTGTCAAATGTTTAAAACTACCATAGCTCATTTTAATCGCCATCTTTAACAGATACTTAAGCAAAATCTTGAAAGTGCAGTTGCAAAGGCAAATTTTTCCATGAAAAATGAGCATTAACAGGTCTTACTGACAGGTTCACCTTGTTTTGTATTTTATAAGATAGTATATGTGGGTTCATAAAAGGCAAATGATAAATAATTCTTAAAGTTTAAATTTAGGTTTAAATTTATAATTAATATATTTATGGTATATTTACAAGCATCTTTAACAATTAAGCATATATACGACAATTGAGAGGTCATCTGCCTAAAATGTCATGGGGCCGTCTGCCCAGTTGCTAGCTTCGGTGTCTGGGGAACATCTGTCTCATTGCTGGTTACTGTTGCGAATGTATCAGGCTTCGGTGCGCTCGCTACACAATCCCTCTTATATCATTAAAATGTATAAAATTTCATTTATACACTGTTTGAACTATATGTAATTGAAACTTTTGAATTGTTTAGCAAATCGAAGAAGTGCGCCAAGTGGGTTCTTTCAAGAAAGGAACGATGATGATTGGAAATGCTGTGGCTGATATTGTAACGATTCTCAAAACTCTTCCTACAGGTGTGTGGCATATAACATCTTGTATCTCATAATTAGGCATTCACTTTTATGCTATTTTTGTCATTTGCCACTGATCTTTATTTAAATTGTTTCAAATTTAACATCATAAATACTTTACTTGTTTCAAATTTACTTTACTTTGAAATAAAACAAACCAATTTGGGTCTGAAAGTACTTTAAATTTACAATCAATATTTTTAGTAATTATAAGGATTTGTATTTCGATTGTTAATTGTATTGTTTATTTGAATAGTGGAAGCTGTTCAAGCATTGGGAAATAAAGTTTTGGATGAGCTGAAACAGATTGATGCTAATGAAAGTATGTGTTCATTGTTTTCAAATTCATGTACTCTCTTATTCAGAGATGAGATTCTTCCAACTTTTGTAGGTATTTGTGACTTTTCTTAAATTTGTGAAAAAATGACGGATTTGTATCATTTTTGAAAAACAAATTCTTTTTGCCCCCTTTTTTCTTTGTAAATGTAAAATGCTCCAAACGAGACATCTCGCCAACATTGCACTCCTAAATTTTGCCAAGCTGAAAGTCATGCAAATTTCTCTATGAAAAGAATCCTTTGTGAGAAGCTTATTAGTACAATGGGATACCTGGAGAACTTGGATTTTGAACTAGTTAGCGTACGTTGTTGCTGTGTATTTCGTAGGTAACAAGAAAAGACGTTAGCCTTTGAAATAACCACACGTGTGAGTTTTCTGTGGCGTGGAAGGAGGCTGTGCGCGAAAGCTACTAGTTGATCAGCTTTTAATATGATTTTTCTTTCATTTAGAAAATAAGGTGCTCTGTTATTTAACTGATAAGGTTATTTCGTCTTTTATGGCTACCTCGGCAAGCGGAAAGTTTAAATTTTCATTTTGAATATTCTAGAAAGTTCACGTTTAAAATCCGTTAACTTTTTTCCTTGGCAACTTTAGATGTGTGCCAAGGCGGTGGCCACCGCTTTAAACGTTAGACTGCGGCTACTTTTTGTAATGGAAATTTTCAAAATGATGCTTCTTTTAAAGGCAATATTTATGATTGTTTTAACAAGTTAAATTATTTCTTGGATAATATGAGTTATTAATTTTAAGTTTTATTTGATTTGTAGTTGATTTCATTAGAAAATAAGAATATTTACGCAAAACTATAAGCCGATGGGGTACAGCTTCAGTCTACGTATATAGTGGTGACAATGGCCTAGGCGCTTTTTTAAAATTATGGTGAACATCTTAAGTCGCCGAGGAAATAATTATTTCAAATCAACCAATGACATCAAAAGACAGTTTAACGGATTTTGAAAGAACTTTCTAGAATATTCAAAGTGAAATTTAAACTTTCTGCTTGCCGAGGTTGCCATAAAATCTGCAATAACTGTTATACAAATGGGTTGCCTTAACCTGCCACTGCTCACTACTAAAAGTGCACCAAAATATCGCCAAGACCGTTGGTACTGCTTAAACGTATACTGAAGGTGTTCCGCCCACGGAAATTGATTAAAGATTTGGAAAAAAGGTATTTTATATTGGAAAATAGGTGTAAATTTAAATTGAATTAAGTAATATATTTTTTAAAACATGTTTTGATTTTTTTTTTAAATTAAGTGTATTTTTAGCAATTTATTAATGGGGGTAAAATCTGTGAAAAGCTTTTATTTTGTTAATTTTTACTTTTAGTGTTGACTTATTTTTTCATATTATATTTATGCTATTTAATAAAATTAGTATTTATTTGATTTATTCTTTTGTAACATAGCAAGAAACCTGTGAATGCTATTCAATTGAAGAACATAATGGTAAAACATGTGAATGTACATCAAAGTGTGTTAATTGCAAGGGTGATCATCTATCCTATTCACGCACATGTCCTCGTTGGATAGACAGAAAAGGAATTCAAACCATTTAGATTACTCAAAACCTTTCCTTTATCGAAGCCAGAAAAATCATTAGCGATAGAAACCCAAAAGCAGGCATTTCTTACTCGACAGCATTAAAAAAATGTTTCAAAATTCTTTGGCTACACAAACAGACCCTGTAACTTTTGGTCAACTCATTAGTATGCAACCTCCCAAAACTATTAACCAAACATCTAATAAATCACCTACTAAAAAAACAATAGACAATACTAAACCAACGAATAATGCAATCCCTTCTACTAGTTCCCAAATACCAAAGGAGAATAATCTACTGAAATTTTCAAGAGGAATGAAAGATTCCAAAAAGACGGAATAATCGAAACGAAAGTATAAAGATTCCAAGTCAAAATATTATCTTGAGGCAAGAAAAAAAGATCTTGGGAAAATTCGAGATAACTTTTGAGTCAAAAAAGATTATTTGCAGCTGTAGAAGCAGTTACGACCCACATTCGAAAAGCTGCAGAAGTTGCAATTCCCAAAACATCAATATACATTTTTAGGACCAAAAGGACTTTAGTTTCCCATGTACTTATTTATAATTCACTTTTATTTGACTAGATAGATTCTGAAATATTTTATTGTTTTTGCTGGGTCAAATTTTATTTTGTGTCTGGCATAGCTTGTCCACTATTGGACCTTGCACCATAAAACCCAAACCAACCAACTATCTTAATTTCTACATTTTGTTTACTTTATATTTGTTAATCAGTGCAATATATTTATACTATACATAAAACTTAACAGTCTGTTGTCAACTGTCTACAACTTCAAATAATATGTATACGTAATTTAAGTAAATAATTTTATATATATATATGCTGTAGAGTAAAATTATTTTAATGTATCATATATTATATTGTTGTGTATTTATCAGAAATAATCTTTTTTATTTTATTTTCAAATACTGTTTTGTAATGTACTTGAACAATATAGTTTTCATATATTTTTCTCTTTGTTCGAAATACGTTTTTATGCGCCCTTTTCCTTTTTTGCAAAATTTGAGTGTAGGCGTATTATCAGACTTTTTGTTCTTTTCCCACTCTCATGCCTGCTTATTTTAAAATAGATTTTTTTGATACCTCAAATCTTATATGCAATTGAATGTGATTGAAAAATTGAGGTATTTTTTAAAATGAAAGAATAAGAGTTCTTGAATGCATAATTAACCACTTCAATGATTATTAGCTGGTAAGTATTGGGAAAATTATTTGAAATTTTATTAATGCAATGCAGGGTTTATTTATTAGTTCACTATCAATTAAGAACAGGGTGGTAGCAGAATCTGGAAAATCAGAATTCTCAGAAAACTTCTTAATTCTGGAAAAATTAGGAAAATTTCTAAATTAAAAAAAAAATGGAAATTTTGATAATTTAACTGGCAATTATTATCGTTTGTCCTATTTAGAGATGCGAGATTATGAGTTCTTTTGAGAATCGAAAAAATCATATTTGCCGGAATTGGAATAAAGAACTATATCTAATTGGAATAATTAGATATAGCATCGTAATTTTTTAACACAGCGAAAACCGCCGCCGTTTTATTAAGACATGAAATCATTCATCAGTGTAGGTAGAAACTTTAATAGAGATATCACTTGTATTGTCAACAAGATGAAAAAATAACTCGTACTTTTCACAGTAACATTTATATTGACTTAATTAATTTTATTATTTTATAATTAGAAAAAAAGTCATCTCCTGAAAGTATATAAATTCTACCATAATTACATTCAATATGTCTTACCTTTAAACTGCAATAATGCTTTCGCAATGTTATTTTTTTATTGTATCTTGTTTTTAGTAATAAAAATGTACTTCCAAGTCCAAACAAGACATTTAATAATTATAAAGGGACATCAAAATAGATAAGTAGGATCCGAGCAGCGTAAAGACTCCAAGGCAACTGGGTCAGTTACTGCCATTGGTGCCAGATTTTCAGAACAAAGTACTTCTGTTTTGCAGGCGTAAACCTCTAGAAAATATCTGATTTAGAGATCTGGGATATATCGACGTATCTAATGGCATGATATTATCAACAATATTTTGACGCCAATATATATCAATATTTTTTATATGTGCCATGTGCTAAACACACACATGTCATTTATTTATAACCGCATTGTGCATATTTCATTTTTACTACTGCGTGCTGGTTAATTAAGATTTATATGTGTATGCTTTAATTTTTTTTTTTCAGTATTAGTCTCCTGTCTATGCAGCCCTGTTCTTAATAACCTACACACGTTTTAAGCAAAATCCGTTATTTAATGAATATGTATTCACTGTTGTGTACTTTATATTATTATTATCTTTGTTCAATTTTGCATACATTTATTGAATACTGAAAAGAATGCCCCACCAGATCCTTCAAAAATCTCCCATATTTCATCACTTCTTTCAAGCTCTGTTGCCTCTTTGAGCTTTGTGCCATACATTGTGCATATGAATTAAATTTCCTCAGCATTTCTTTACTACGATTAAAGTCTACACAGCTTTCACCTCTAAATTTTAGTCCATACCTAACCATCATGATTGACTCAGTTGTCTTCATCTGTAGCGAATTTCTGCGTTTAGTTTTTACATTACTCAGGTGAATAAACATTATCTCGACAGTTGCATTAGAAAAGGGTTCACTCATTAAGGTCAATTCAAGCTTACAGAGCTGTGGAAATTGTTTTTCACCAGCAGTTATCTATATAGGCCCAGAATTTGACAGGGCTCTGCTTGATAAATTCCTCGGCTGACACTTCTGAGATGAATGGTAACCGATCCCACTCTCTGATACTAATCCACATTTTCACACACAGCTACGAATTGTGCAGCAAGGGAACAGTGCTTCTCTTCACTTTTCTCACAACATTATTGGGATGTAGTGTAGACAAATGAAGCAGCACACCAACATTATTTGGTTGCCTACTATATACTTCTTTGGCTAGTTGAACAGTGAATTCTTTACCGCAACGTTTAATAGCGACAACATTCACCTGTTCACTTGATAATGTTTATACTGTGACGCTGTTTATACTGTATGTTCATTCATTCATTCAATCGATGGCACTCTAAGCCGTCATATAATGGAGACTATCTCACTTATGTGGATTCCGCTAAGCCTAACTCGATTCTGTAAATCTTCTTGACCTTTGTGCAACACGGAGTAGAAATAGTCACTGTGCAAAACACTGAACCTAGGTTAATCTCTAAATCATTATCACTTCTTAAAAACCAGCAACTCGAAACATCAAAAATCCTCTAGGATAGTTTACAAACAGTGTATTATAATTATACTTCAGATCTCTACATAAACCTTTGTTCTTTTTTCCAAACTCTGTTTTTACCTCTGAAGCAAATTGAAACATCTAGATCTAAAGGTAAAACCTCTGAGCTGATACCCCTGGTTACTGCGCAATATAAAAGATTACACCAGCCATTTTTAACTGATTATAATATATATACTAGAAATAGTAATGGTTAACACAGGACATCATAAATCTAAATAGAGTGAAGGGTAACGTATAAACATTCGCAATTTTATTATAACAGCTCTCATTATAAAAACACTTAAAGGGCACTTGAAGAGGTGTTGAACCCCCAAAGCACCCCCCCCCCTCGGTTACGCCTATGATAATGTTAGGCTTACATTTTATGTATACAGTAAATTACAAATTTACTCTGCAATCATCTGCTTTATTTTGGCTATCCTAATGTTTTGAAAATCGAATAAATCGTATTCGACAAAATTGTAATTGGAATAAAGAAGTAATGCCGTTGTAATTTTTTCCGAACAACGCCGCTGTGGTTTTCGCGGCCTGAGCATCTTGTCGCTGTGAGACTGGCGATACAACTTGTAGTATGCAATTAGACATTTTTGTGACCAATCATATTGGGTTTTTTTGTGCATTAAATTAATATTTGTTGCTTGCAGTTACATTTATGTAGAATTTTTTAGCAATGCTTCAATCTACATTTATAGCAGTGGAAACAGACTTGGTGCTGTTTTTGGCGCACTTCTATAGTCACCAAGGAAGGAATTATTTCAAATGAAATTAAATGACAGTTTAGTGGATTTTGAAAAACCTTTCTAGAATATGAAAATTTAAATTTAATGAAAATTTAAACTTTCCATTTGCTGAGGTTGCCATGAAAACCGTAATACAGATGGGTTCTCTTAACTTGCCATAGCTTGCTACTAGAAGTGTGCCCCAAAAAGTGCCAAGACCATTGCTACCGCTATAAACGTAGACTGAAGCTGTACCAATTTTTTTTTTATGTTTATTTGATTTGGATGTATAGTAAGATTATGGTAGTGTCGGGTGTAAAAAGTTCATAATCAAAATATTTTGTATTTTCCTCCAGTTGTTTCAATTGCTATTGTAAGAGTTCCGACTTCTACAGTAACAATTAAAATATCTGTAGAGAAAAAAATACAAAATATTTGTGGAGAATGATCTTTTTACACCATGTGACCCTAAATATTTGAAAATATTGTTGTGTGGATACTGTATATCGGTACCAATTACAGATCACAGCATTTCTTAATGTAATTGTAAATTCAGGGAAATTTTTGTGACAATATCAGGGAAATATGAAACTTTTTTTTTGAGGATTTTGTTGCCACCCTGTTATTTAAAAAGAATGTTTTAAATACATTTTTACTACATGTGAATTATATTTTGCTTTTTGTTCTTTTCCAGTTGTGGCTGTTGTCATGATTGACGGTGGTTTTGAAATCAGTTCTCCCGAAGCTTCAGTCAAGTGCTTAATCACAACGGTTCCTCAGAACCTAAGAAAATTGGATCCAGAACTGCACTGTAAGAATTTTTTTAATTTCTCAATTGGGTTGTTATAAATCTAAGAGTTTAAATTTTATTATTCCTGTTTTATCCACTTTGTTAATTTTTAAATGTATGACGTGATAAGTTAAATAATCTAGTGAACAGAAAAACGTATATTAAAGTGCAACACGAAGTGATTTATTTTAACATAGAACAACTGCAATGATGTTGAATTTTCATACTTAGGACACCATAAAAGAGGACATCTTTTAACCTATTTGAATATCCCCTAATTTCCACCTATTCTTATGGTTTGTAAATTAACTGATGCCTAATATTTTAATACCCAATATCTAATATGAACATACTACAACATCTTTGTGATGCCCAAAAATACTTTTATACCAAGATATAGCATCAAATTGGAGTAAAATGTCTGAATAAATGTAAGGTTCAAGTTTGTTAAGTATCCCTTTAAATTTCTTACTAGATACAAAAATAATGAATCTCACTTTGAAAACTTACACGTTACAGTGTGATTCAGAATAGATGCTCCATTGAATCTAATTTTTATCTCTTTTAGTAGAAATATTCTTCTAATTAAAATAATTAATTTTTTTTATGCTAACCTATTCATTACAGCATGCAGCAAGTGTACCATCTTAGCATAAGTGCCAATACTCAGCTGTAGTAGAAAGGTTGATAGGTCTATATATGTGTTAAATACAGTAACATTTTTATATCTGTTTATCAATATTCTGTACTTTGCATTATCTGAGATGGTTTGCTTTCTGTGACCCAGAATTGTTCCAATTGTTGTGCAAATTCAAATGAATAAAGACAAGTAAGTATGCCATTTCTTGCTATATATGCATTAACATTAAAAACAAGTGTGATTGTGTGTCTTTTGCCTGTGTTTGCAATCTGTTTATAAAATGTATTGATTAAAATCTTCCTCCTTTGAATTGTTACAGTGGATCAAAAAATCTTGCAACATCATTTGGCTGCCATCCGCCATGCTCGCTGGTTTGAAGAAAATGCTCACCATTCCAGCATCAAGGTTTTGATCCGACTGTTCAAAGATCTTCGAAACCGCTTTGAAGGCTTCCAACCTTTGAACCCATGGGTTCTAGATTTATTGGTATTTGCTTTCTCTTATTATATAAATGATAAAAAATCCATTCGTCTCTCCATTAAACTTTATCAAAATTGCAATTATTAAAAATGAAATTGAATTTAGTAAAAGTTTAGTGACTCAAGCGGTTTGTTTAAAAATGTTTGTCATCAGGCTTCAATTCTGAATCATTTGTCATAAATTGGAAATTTACAAGAAACATTCATTGACAGTACTAATGATTGATTGAGACAGTAAAACTAGGAATCTATCAAATCTCACCTGGAATGTAAATATGGAAAAGGTTATAGTGTACTAGAAAAATATTTAAACCAAATAGTCAAATATTGCTCTCGTATTTAAATGGTTTTATACAAACTTGATTTATATAATTGTCAGTATATGTGTATCCTATTTGCCACTTTTTGGCTTTATTATTATAGCATTAAATTAAATTTGAGTTTAAAATGCTTACAGAAATCTTTAGGGCTTTTTCTGTAGTAGAAACTTAAACTGTTGAAGGTGCTCCAAAATTAGGATGTATCAAAATTTATTAAAAACTGAATTTAACACAGAAAGGTATGTCCTTTACATTCTGGCAAGCTATTTACAGTTAATTAGAATTTAGTTGGTTACATGCTTAATTCTTACATTTAAATAATTCCTAAATTTCGTACTGCCACCATATTATTTTTATTAATCACAGTTAAGCATATAGTAATTTTAAGTGCTCCACATTTTTGATTGGAAGAACCAAGAAATTACGTAACTCTCATGAATGTATTTCTGATAAAAAGTATTTGAACTAAAATTTAGGTAGCATGATTGAAATGAAACATCCTTTTTGCATTAGTATATTAGCTATGGGCAGTACACCTCACACTTTGTGACAACCAGTACTCAAGCACTGATTATTTTCTCATGTATTCAAATCATCATTTCCTGCTTATATTCTTTCTTAACCTGAAACATCTTTACAGGCTCACTATGCTATAAATCACCATCCAAGTAGACAGCCTCTGGGTCTGAATATTGCATATAAGTAAGTGATGTTTTAAGTTTATCTTTTGTCTGCCAATTCCTAAAAATGATCAATAGCCACTTTTTAAAGGAGTGATTTACTTTCAATTATATAAAAAAGAAAAAACGAATGCCATCAATTATGAATGGGTAGTGGAATCTTAAAAGTATTTCATAAAAACTAGATGTGTAATTAAAAAAAAAAATTTCAGTTAACCTAATTTTATTTTTACATGATAGATACGTTCCTAAAGAATACATGTAAAAAAAATCGTGTAAAAAAGACATTGTACCTGGTAGAAAAAAGTTTGGTTCTGGATCTAAAAGATCAGTAAAAATAATTTAAAAAGCCATATGAAAATATTCGTTTATAAGCTTATTATTTTATTTCAACAAAATACACATGTAATAATATGTAATGAAAATGTATTGGTGTAAATTTGTATTTGAAAATGAAAAAAAAATTCTTCATTAACAAAATAATCTGTTTTACACAAAACAAGATTTTATTCATTTTCACTTTCTGACAATAAACAGCATATATGTTTGCGTATGGCTGGAATATCACTTGAAATGTTGTGGACATCATCATTTTCCTCTATTAATGAATTTCTTTCTGTGATCTCTTTAGCAAAATCTGCACGAGTCTCTTCTGGTGCTGATGTTTCACCAGATTTATGTATGAATTCAGCTATTAATCATTGTGTTTGTGTTTTGGCTAGGACATTATACAATTCTCTGTAAGCGACTGTCAACTTCAGTTCACGTTGAAACTTTCCAGCACGTTCCTCATCAGTGTGTAAGAGAAATAATACTTCTATAGCACAAATAAAAAGAGAGTTAAATATGTGTTAAATCAAACTTGCGTAAAAACAGAATTGTGTGTACTTCGGAATATATACTGAACAAGTGTATTTTAATATAGGATCTGGACAAGAAATTCAACAATCCCCTTTCATTTTTAAAGCAAATATCGGGTAACTTAACACATTGCCCTATTTTTATTTGGATGCTCCCTTCTGAATTTCATAAAATGCCAAGCTAGGCACACTGAATGTTAAAATATCAATACTAACATTCCTTCACTGCACTTATCAGATTTGGCAGGTTTCTGCCATAGGTAAGGTAGAAACAGAAGTAACAACTATCTGGGTAAAAATTGATATTTACTACATTTTTACAGTAGAAAAAAAAATTAGGTTTGCTTTACTAAGTACTTTAGCAAAAGTAATTTTGAATTTTCTTTTGCCCTAATTTATGGATCAAATAACTATTTTGTTAGCATTATTTATTTGTGTAACATTTACATAAATAGAAGTTTAAAAATATTCACGCAGAAATCAGTTATTCTATATCAGTTATAATCATTTGATATCAATTCCAAACATCAATGAAACAAATTTATATTTATATTTTGTTAAATGTTTAGACAGTCTCACCTTGGAGAAATGCATAAAAATTAACAAATTAAACAAAGTGCAAACTGAAAGTGTTTTGTTTTTCTGAAAAGTGTACAATATAAATGTAATGTAAAAAAGGTAATTAGATAAATCTCTTCAGTTTTTATAAATAGTTTATTTTTTTAGAACTAAGCAGAATTATATATTTTTAAAATTTTATTTATAACATTTAGAGAAATATATTCTGTTTTCCATTGAAATATAATCATAATAAATTATTGTTTATAACTATGAAGAATTAGATTTTTTTTAAAGTTTGATTTAACCTTTGTAGAAATTTATTCTATTTCATTGAGAACATTTTCATTGAGAACATCAGTTGAATATGATCTGTGGTGACTTAAAATATTTAGTTATGGCATGATTAAACTGTTGAAAATCCGTTTTCATATATGGGTCATTCCACAGTGACTGATGTTACAATTTTACTATGCTTTTACATCTGAAATTGAATGCTGTCTTGAAATTAAATTTTTATTATTTTTTAAATTTATCTAAAATGTTATGGTAGAGTACTATAATACTACCCACACTTGTTTTTATACATAAGAATCTTGTTTGTGTGAAATTAGGTGGAATCAAAAAATGTGACTGATGTTACACAGAAGAGACGTTGAAAAAAGTGACGTTTATATAATTTGAAATCCTCTTCAAAGTAATAACATGGGGACTAAAATTATTTTTTCCAGTAAAATAGAGATTTCAAACTGTAGGAAAACACTTTGTTTCATTTAGAAAACTTATAAATTAAAAATATAGAAAATATTGAATTAGCGTGACTGATGTTACAAAGATTTTGTGACTGATGTTACACTTGCATAAGCTTGTTCTGATTATAACTTTTTTCTCCTTAAATGACAAATAAGTAAATTTTTTGTTAAAATTATGCAAATTTATTTAAATTATACGTTACATATATACACGAGTAAAGATTATAGCACATTTATAAAGTTATAAGCTATGTTTTAGTTTATTTCAGAAGAAAAAAAAGTGTCCTAGAGCATTTACTACATCTGGTGTACAAAGCTTTTTTTACTACTATTTTTTGCGAATAATAAATTTCATCCACATTCTCAGGCCATTTCCAATGTTTTCCTGCTCGAATCATGTGACATTTACTAAGTATTCATTATTTTCAATGGCTCTAACTTTACTGGATATAATAGTCCACTGTATTCCACAAGAACCCACTCTCCAATTGTGGCCACCAATTTTTGAACATGTTCTTCTGGGTTCGACATCACAAATGGAAAGTTTGGAGCTTTTGGTGATTCCATTTATCACCTCAAAAAAGTGGCGCTTGTTAATGCCTGGTATAGCTTCAGAATCGAATAAATTGAACTCTGTATATCACAAATGTAAATCGGATGGTGAAATATCGAATACTTTAATATTACACAAAGCTGTGGCATTTGTCTGAGAATATTTAGAAATGCGTGAAATTTTATTATGTAATGATTCTATAGCCAGTATGAAGTTTTCATGGTACTTGCACAGGCAAACATTGTGAGGTAACTTGCTACTTCGGAGGACGTACTTGGGTCGCAATTCTGCAAATTTACTTTTTTCTATTTTTATTTCAGGATTTTCTTTTAAAAATAATGCATATACTTCTTTAATTGAATGTTGCAGATATCTAGTTTGCATCTTGTCTTTCGTTCCATCATTATTCCAAACAGTTATGACATCTTTTCGACCTGGCGCTTGTCTGCTCAAATCAACTTGGATGTAAAATTGCTTAACCAAGTTAACTGTTTCCTTTGGCAGCCCATGTTTTGATTCCTCTGTATTACACGAACTAGATGCATCTGTTTGACCAATTTCACTGTCAAATAATTTTTTAATAACAACTTGCTTCTTTCTTTGAAACGTTGGCAAGGAACTTTTTATCTGACCGACAGCTTTTCCTAATGATTTGTTGTTTTTAAAAGGATAATAGCACTGCTACTTGAAACCTGGCACTTTAAGCTCTACATTTTTCTACACGTTTCCTAACATTTTCCCTGATTTCTCTTTTAACTTTGTTCAGAACTGACTAGGGAAACTTAGCAATAAAATTTCTTATCTTCTGCTATTTGTACTCTTCATATTTTCCTTCATTCTTTAATTTATCTCTTCTCCTTTTTTTGTCTTTCTGCATCAGTTAGTACCATTTGTGCAGTATGTTTAAGTATTTAATGGGAAAAGAAATGTGACTGATGTTACAGGTTTTGAATAGGTTTTAAATACATAAATTCAACAATAAAGAAATATTCAAGTGTTGAACATTAAAGATATAATCATGAATGAAGATAATATGATTTTTTAAAACCTTAGAACTAATTTTGTTTAAGGTATAAAAACTTTTGTCAAATTTTGTGACTGATGTTACATTGTAATTAGGCTTAATTTATGAAAAATGTTTTCACTAGAACTATCACAGTTAAAGTTTCTTTACTGACCTAATCTGTTCATAAATAAACTAAGTTTAAAAAAAAAATTAGATTTTATTTTTACTTTTTAATTTCTTTGAAAAAACAAGACAAACTTTCACGAACTCAAAAAGGACAAATCATATGTAAGAACAAATGTTCCAAACATTGCCTATAAAACTGAAAAAAAGGTGTTGCAAACTTTTTTTGCATCATTGTATAAAAATTTACTATTTTTTACTTCATGAAAAAAAAAAAACTGGATTTATAATATAATTTTTTTTTTTTGCTATTGGTGTCTCCAGTTTTATGGAATGGCCCATATATTGAATTTTCAAATCACTCCAGGTTTCTACCAGGGTATCTAGATTTAAATAAACAATTTTAATCAAATTTTTTTTTTTAAATAATCACTGATTTAAATCATTATTCTTACATTTTTATAACTAAGTAAATACACTAGGAAAATCACAGAAGTGGTCAAATGTGTTACTTTTTCTGCACTCATGGTGATTTCAGCGCTAATGGCTACTAGAGACGGACGATCCGCAAGAGCTAGCTCCCTTGATGGAGTGAGCGTGCGCCGATTCGTTAAAAAAACAGCACCTCTTTTTTTAATGAATCAGCACTTCCTCTCTCGAAGAGTCATTTCCGCATGCGCTCACCAGCTCAGTGACTCTTTTGGGAGCTACAGCTCTCGAAGAGTCATTTCCGCATTTGCTCTTTTGTGCTCCCCTGCACTTTTTTACTTATTTTTACACCCTGGATTCTACAAATAATAAAGATGCAATGCTCAAAATGTTGGTTTTTCGTGCATCAAACTTTTCTAATAAAAATTTCTATAAATTTACTAAATTTGAATACGTTAAAATGTGTTTTTAAGTATAATAAAGTGAAAATGCACGCATAATAATAAATGTATGCTTCAATAATATTGCCATTAAAAGTTAAATCATAAATTGACATTCAATTTTAAACTCTATCTTTATTAACTTTCTTTTTTCTCCCCGTCATTAGACGATGCTTACAGCTGCTAGCCGGTGGGTTGTTCTTGCCTGGATCGGCTGGTATTCCTGATCCATGCGAAGGTGGAACTGTGAGGGTACATACTTCCCTATCTTTAGAGCAGCAGGTAGGTTATTTCACGCCTTGGAATTATAAATTTTGTTCTTGTCAACTTTGAGATCCATTCCTGAAATGCTCTTAAAATATAGCTATGATTCCTACACTCAAAAAAGTTACTGCTGGAGCTCAGTGAGTGTACTCGCTGCTCTAACACAGCCTTCGAGTTTTATGCAGTGCAGGTTCTATTCATTCCTGCATGCATCTTTCCTTGTGCGTATGTCTATTACTTGATGATGCCTGTATTGTGTTTGGAGCTGCTTGGTCAAATATAACCTTTGTGCCATAGAAACTCAAGCAACCAACTGAAATATATTTTTGTACTTTCAAATGTGTTTTTTGCCTAATTACTAGGCAAATGGCATAATTTATGCAATTTTGCAGAAAAGGAAAGATTGTATAAGATTTTCTCTCAAAATTTTCCCACTGAACCACTCTAAGATAAACTCATGGTTCTATTTTGCTGGTCAATTTTTAAGTATTGGTTAAATTTCAATCTTTTCTGTTATCCAAGTCTAATTTGAATCAAGTCTGTTTTCAGATAATTTTTGGTGGTGTCCCAGTCCTCTCCCTCATAGTATGTTACACTAACCAAGCTTCAATTTATGCTAATTGGTTTCAATTTGTATTTTAAAATTTCTTTAAATTTATTTCAATTTTTTTTTTGTGTGGGCCGAATGGTGTGCTAAAAATGACAACACATCCAAAACATGATTGAAATATCTATTTCAACAAAAATTTACTCAATAAATGAGGGAATTGCGCCCCTAGGTTGTGGGTCCTGTAAATAGAGATAGACAAATAATACATCGTACGAGTTTTAGAAATCATTTCCCTTCAGTTGATGCAAGAACAATTAATTAAGAGGAGGCTGTCGTGCTCCCCTTATAGCCTGGACAGGAAGGTTTTCCCTTTTGATATGTCGAGGTTTACGACCTATAGTCAGTGGAAAGCCTGTAGGCATTGACCCTGGGCTGATATATCCATGAACTGACAGTACTCCCATTAACATTTAAGTATTGAAATTATTATTTTGTAATTCCTACTTCGTAGTGTTGTAATATTTATGCATTAATTGCATGGTTTTTATTGTTTTCAGGATCTTGTTTGTCTAACTGCTCAAACATTACTTCGAGTGATGGCTCATGGAGGTCACAAGCAAGTATTGGGCTTGGAAGTTCTACCTAGTGAGTACAAAGCTCAGTTACTCGGCTCTTATTTAATTTTACTTACATAATTTGTTTTAAAGTTAACAGTTGATATGAGATTATAAGTATTTTAAATAAAACCATAGGACCTTTACCAATTTTGAATACATTAGAGTGATGGTTCCCAAACTTTTCAGTCCAAGGACTTGAAAATCGAATTTTCGTGGACCTCCTGACATAAAATCAAATTGGGCATACGTAGACCTACATATGACATAAAACATCCAAAATTTTCACCTTAACATAAGGAACAAATATTCACTTTGGCATCAAGGATTAGTGATGACAATTTAGAGTTTGGAAGTAGAAAATTAGAGTTGTGAAATAAAATCAGTAAGTACTATGCAAAGTTATTAACTCGTCAACTTGCAGAATTTGTGATATTAATAATATGACAACAATCTTTAATCTTAATGTAAACAATGATGGCTGCTTTTTAGCAATTGCTAAAGCAATGTTTGGATTAATGTCTGATAATATGAAGTCCATTCTCAACTTCAAGTTTATTTCTTAACTCGGATTTCAAATACATAAGTTTAGGGAATTCAGTTTCACACAAGTTGTGATAGTAAGAAGTAGAATTTTAACAAATTGCCTGTTGGAAGATCTGTCAAAGCATTTAGCACAAGAGAGGTAGATCGATAGCTCATCAGCAAATACAAACACTATCCACCCTCTGGCTGCAATACTGCCATAACTAAATTAAAGGAATTTCTAGTTTATCTGTGATAGAAAGAATAAATATGTGCTTCAAAACAACTGCAGAGAGCAGGATCATGTTTTTGCTGTCTTTCTATGCTTAAACTTGGATATTAATTTTTTTTAGTTATGTTGGTATTATAGTTGTATGATAAGACAGTCAGTCTTTGGGAAATAACCTTAGCTGCAAGCTGAGTTGCTCATTTTTAGAACATGAAAAATGGGAATATTTAATTTTTTCTTTAAAATCTCCTATATTTGTATGTAAGGTATTGAATATTTCCCTGAAACCTTGTCGTCAACCCCACTTTGGGTGGTACACTGGTGTAGAGGACTAGATTAAACCCCAAATTAATATTAAGACATTCTCTGAAGAATCGGGAATTTCCTTATTTCATTTTGCGATATCATCAGCACCATGTTGCAATCACGAATATGCATTTTCTAGGTGGTTATTCAGTGTTTTCTGCTATCCTTGATTCTAGACATAAATTACGATATAGCTTAAATAACTGTCACTTCGGATGTTTATTAAGGTGTTGAAACTGTAAGCAATGATTTTACATATCTGATGCCGATGGTATTTCAGGTTCCATGCTGCTTTATCCACAATACCTTCTCTTTTTGGACTAGTCCGATTTGGAGTTTCAAACCCAAATCTAAAAGATCTTTTAGGGAGTCCTTACAATAAAAATTTGCTTTCATTTATATCTGACATTGGTTTCGCAAATTTTATTTATTTTATACATTTGATTAGTCTTGATTCAAAATTGTAAATAGATTAAGTTTTACTATTGTAGGATTGGTTTACGCCTAAACCTCTCTCGTCCAATAGGAGTTCCCTCCTAAAGCGCCCTCTATACATCAGTTACTTCCTCTTAGATAACTGCTAAGATGTCACGCTGATAAGATGTAACTCAGATGTTATTTAATGTTTTCCTTTACTTTAAATGTTTGTCCCAACCGTGTAACTGTCCTCAATGTACCAATAAACGGAAATGAATATCTAATATAGTGTTCTGCTTGAACATTTCTACAGTTATGGGGTCTCAGCCTCCTGGTTCCGTTTTACCCCTCTGATGAGTTAAGATAGTTTACTTAAATTAAACCCCTAGCAGAGCTCAAGATGTGTGCTGATGTTGTGTGCTAATCAAAAGCAACTATGTATATCGATTTTGTGGATTGAAGTAAACTGTTTGTGCGTTTCGCTGAAACGAAACTGACTTTTCAACCATTTCCGTGTCTGCGAAAAAATGGATACCTATCAACTCATCCGATCGTGAGTACTTTTGCAACGCATTTTTCTTTCTCCTTTTGATGAATATAAGTCAGCAGTACTTCATTGAAACTATTTCAACTGATTACTATTATTTGCTATTGTGAACTGTTCATTTCTCAAGATGTTGACTCTAAGTGAAATCCCTCAGATGTTACGTTTTTTAAAATCTGCTTCATCCAAAACGATTAAGAATTTACATTTCATTGTTTTTGGAAACGACCAGCAACGAAAAAATAGGTCAAATTTAAGATCGTTCAGTGGTTTCGGTTCTAATTTCGTTCGTTCTTCCGAGTGGGAAAAACAGATTCTTGCATTTCCCACTTCTGATTTAATATTAATTTGTGATGGTATCCTTCGAATTGATATCGACCACACTCAGACCCCGGATGTAAGACAATTGCTGACTTAACCCTCTAACGTCCAAGACGCCCGAAACGGCTTCACATGCAAAAGCCCAGCAACCGCCCAAACCGGCTGAAGTCATTAAAGCTACTGGCTATCCCCCTAACCCAGAGAAGGGCAATCCGTCATTCCCTCACTACAATGCTCCCTCCTTTCGTCTGAAGCAGTAGGGTAGTTTCCTTTAATGACAAACAACAAGTTAGGGATCGGCTTTTAACTGCGCCCTTTCACATACTTCTTCCAAGCTAGGCTTCGGATCGGACAGTTTAGTGCGGCTATTGAATAGAGAATTTGGTTTCTTCACTATCGAACTGGCTCGTTATAGGAAAACATTGTCGAAAGAAGAAATAGAAAGAATTATTTTCAATGATACAGATGAGTCGGATTTAAATTCAAGCGACGAAGACGATCTAACAAAATATGATTTGGAGAATTCAATCCAAGAGGATAGTGTTTCCGATAATGACAGTGACGTAGATGAAGTCCCGGAAATTGAAAGAAACGATGATATTTTTTTAATGGGAATCGAACAATATACGGAACGATGATATATCCATTCCAAACTTTAATTCGCATGCTAGTCCTGTTCATGACTTGCCGCCTGGGTCTTCACCATTAGACTATTTGAAACTCTTTCTGACGGACGCGAGAAATCACATATTTTCACGGTAATTAATATCACAGAGTTATTTTCAAACCTACAATTTGGAAATGTAATTTTCTTGTATAGCATGTTAATAATTTTACTTAAAAAATGAAGCATTTTAGGAACATAATTATGTTAATGCTATTCTTTTAGCATAGGTTTCTCGGTCAAATTAATAATTCATCTTTATGAACTGAGAATATCTTATAAAATGAGTATATTTATAAAACATAAATTAATCATTTTCGCCCCTTATAAAAAGTTCTTACTACGAGTTCCAATTTGGTTTGCTTCGCAAACCAACACCACGGCCACTGCGTGGCAAGCACATGACTTTTCTTTTAGTGGGGTTTAGCCATCACGAGGTTACCCGTGAGTTCTTTTCATGGTGACGCATATCTGTTGCAAAAATATTAATATTTAATTGAAAAAATATTTATTAAAAAAAATCAACAACAATAATTCAATTCTAAACAAGAATAATTCAATTCTATTGAATTAATTTTAAAATGTTCTAGATTAAATTTTAAAATTCGGCTTCGTACAAAAATCGCAAAACATTCGGGCTTCCCTGTGTGCCAAATGTCATTCTTATAAGTGACATAGATTCGTCAGGATAGTCTACGCACGCAGACAAACGCTTACTTTTATAATCGTAGAGATTAGTACTTTCAAATAAAGTTTTACACACAAATATATAATAATTAACATGACTACAATGTATAGGAGAATTTTTAATAAAATTAATTTGATTTTTATACGAATAGCAAAATTATAATTATAACGCTAAATGTTCTACCGAAAAACATTTTTAATATACATAGGACTTAACAGACTTGAAAACGCTTTTTAATCACATACTTGCTTATATATTAGACAGTCGGAGGTACAAGAGAATTTTAAGATATACGTTATGAATGAAGTAGCAGTCAAGTATTAGAAAATATATTAATTAATTTTTTTCTTTAAAAATGTGTTAGTCTAATCAAAGATTGAGGAATATATTATTTAGGAAAACCATATTTAAGTATAAAGAATTAACAAGTGATAAGAAATAAACTGTAGTCAATTATTTTTCGCTATATTTTCTTCACAACTAATAAAATGTGCGATAGATACATATAAGTAACTAATGTCCAACACCCAATGCGACTTACAAGTTGAAACAAGCACTTCATATACACCCCCTTACAAAGCACGGGACGTCCCGTGCACTAAGAAAGTACCTAGATGACCATAGATGATGTGTAAAGGGGGAAGAAATCATTCGATTTTCCTAATGGTTTCTCGGCCGTTCTGGGTTTTTGAAGACATCGTCTTGAGACCCGTGTGGCCGTTAGAGGGTTAAGGGAAAAAATTAAAATTTTCGAAAAATTTTGCTTTTTCGAACGTTCATTTTCCATGATTTCAAAGAATTTTAATGAACATACAGTTAAGTCAACACGACAGTCAAATTATCGTGTGGACTCTTCACAAAATTATCGCGAACGAATCACTCAATCAAAACAACTGAATCAGAGTAATCTAAGGTGCTACTTATGTGGTGGTAAAAATCATATTTCCCGCAACTGTGAACACCAAGGAAAGGGACCCCGTTGCTTTGTTTGCAACAAATATGGTCACAAAAGTCACGATTGTCCAAACAATTTGAAAACTAAACTCACTGGTAATGACGTAAACAATGTCTCTGAGGTTCAATCCTGTCAAACCATGTGTAAATCTGTGAAAATTTTAGGGACACAGTTAGTAGGACTTGTAGACACAGGCTCACAAGTAACTCTTCTCAGAGAGGATGAATGGCGAAAGATTGGTAGCCCAGAACTTGTTGCTGTTGATGGCTTTCTCACTGGATTTGGATTTTCTCGAATACCTGCCATTTGATCAATTTGCAGTAATGTTGAAATTGATCATCATACCTTCACAACTGCTGTTCGTGTGGTTCCCAATAACTCCATGTCTTTTGCTTTAATTATTGGATGTGACTTAATTAACCAAGCTCAACTAACCATAACTCCTACGGGTATAAATTTCACGAAATTTCCCATCGATAATTCTCCAGACGAACCATTTGTGCTAGCTATTACTGATGACACACCAGAGTATGACATTGCACCCGTTGTTACCCTCGACATTAAGTCACAAGTTGAGAATTTAATATTTCAGTATACACCTAACAAAACGAAAACTACCAACATTGAGATGTCCATTACTCTTAAAGACCAGAAACCTCTTTTCCGTCCTCCCTGTCGTTTACCATTCTCCAAACGTGCCATAGTCGGGAAACAAGTTAACGAATGGCTCACAAACAAAATCATAGAACCCTGTTCTTCAGAGTATGCCAGTACTGTGGTTGTGGTGAAAAAGAAAATCGAGTTTCTTGGACATATTGTTGAAGATGGCAAACTTTACCCTTCTCCTTCGAAAACAGCTGCCGTTGTAAATTACCCAGAACCTAAAAATGCTAAAGAATTGCAGCGCTATTTAGGTTTAACAGGATATTTCAGAAAATGTTTACCATCTTGTTCCACTATTTCTCGTCCTCTTAGTAACCTTTTACGTAAAGATGCCCCTTTTCAATTTGGTGACGACGAACGATTTGCATTTAATCACCTTAAAACATTACTTTGCCAAAAGCCTGTTTTGCAGATCTACCGCCAAAATGTAGATACCCAAATTCATACCGATGCCTCCATTGACGGACTTGCAGCCATTTTAATGCAGCGTTCCATTACTGACAATGATTTTCATCCTGTATATTACATGTCCAGAAAAACTTCCGACCCTGAAAGAAAATACTCCAGTTATGAGCTCGAAGTACTCGCTGTCGTCGAAGCTCTAAAAAAATTCCGTGTATATGTTCTTGGTTTTCCCTTCAAAATTATTACTGATTGTTGTGCTTTTAAGAAAACTATGACTAAACGAGAACTCAGTACCAGAGTCGCCAGATGGGCTTTAATGCTAGAGGACTATGATTATCAAATCGAACATAGATGTGGCTCTCGAATGTCACATGTAGATGCTCTCAGCCGTGTTCAAGTGGTCACCTCAACATCAACTGATCCCCTCATTCTCCAAATACAACGTGCACAAGATGAAGATTCTGAACTCCGTGCTATAAAAGAAATCCTTAAAAACCAATCATATGAAGACTATGTTGTTCAACATATCCTTTACAAATTCATTAATGGTGCAGATTTACTTGTTATTCCATCTTCTATGCAGACAGAAATAATTAAGAATGCTCATGACAAAGGACATTTTGCTGTGAAACGAACAGAAGAGCATATTAAATCTCAGTTTTTCATTCCTCAACTTACTAAGAAAGTGGAACAATACATTAAAAATTGTGTTACATGCATATTAGCTAATCGCAAGACTGGTAAGCAAGAAGGTTTCCTGCATCATTTGCCGAAGGAAGATACTCCTCTTCATACTTATCATATAGATCATCTCGGAGTCCTACACAGTTCCAATAAAAATTACAAACATATCCTTGCAGTTACCGATTCCTTCACTAAGTTTGTATGGCTTTATCCGACAAAATCTACAACATCTAGTGAAGTTATAACGAAGTTAGAACTCCAAAAAGCTATTTTTGGTAATCCGTATCAAATCATTACCGACCGTGGTACAGCATTTACATCTGATGAGTTCAGCAAATACTGCTCCGAAGAGAATATTAAACTGCATCATGTTACTACTTGACTTCCACGAGCAAACGGACAGATCGAAAGAACGAACAGAACTATTACTTCAGTTACTTCCAAGCTGTCGCAAGATGATCCGCATAAGTGGTATAAATTTGTTCCAAAGGTTCAACAGGTCATCAACTCCACTTTTCAGCGTAGTATAAACACGACGCCATTTGAACTCTTATTTGGTGTAACAATGAAGTCAAGATCTGATCAGAACATCCAGCAACTTCTACAAGAACACTTTCAAACCGAATTTACCCAACAACGCGAAAATCTCCGAAAAGCGGCTAAAGAACAAATTTATAAAGTTCAAAATGAAAACCTGCGTACCTACAATTTAAGACAAAAGAAACCTCAGAAATATAAAATTGATGATCAAGTTGCCATCAAAAGAATGCTCTCTCCTGGTATGAAGTTATTCCCCAAATTCATCGGACCTTACCGTGTTACCAAAGTTAAGCCAAATGATACCTACGATGTAGAAAAACTTTCGACCTTTGATGGACCTAATCGAACTTCTACAGTAGCTGAATTTATGAAGCCATGGACTAATATCCTGAACTAATTCTTTTTATTTCAGCGATAAACATTTTTCTTTCTTTTTTTCAGATAGAACATTTATTTGTGTCATATAATTTCACCTTGTGCATTTTTCATCTATTCATTATTTTATTGTACATATTACTATTTCACAGGAACATAGTTCTAATATTAATTTCTGTATTTATTTTTATTGAAGCTCATGTGATTTTTTCCATCTTTAAAGCATACTGAATTTGTTTTATTATTTTTACATTATGACTTCCTGTTTATTATTTCCTTTGTTTAGTTTTGATTTCCCGTTTTGTAGTTTCAACCCTAATCTTCTATTCGAATGTTTTCCCCCCTTTCTTACTTTTCATTCCAGAGTGATCGATTCTGCTTGTATTTTTTTTTGTGTTTTCAGGATTTTAGATATTATCCAGATGTCTCACCATGTTTTATCTGATTAACAGTGTGCAATATTTAAGTGTTGTTTTGCATTTAAGTGTATCTTTATTATATAATTACTGATTCCTTTAAGATGTAATTTTGTTGTTATATTTTCTTGTGTTCATTTTCTTGATTGTCATGTCATATTTTGAGCGCCAGCTCTTAACATGCGAGGTCGCAACCATTACAGGACGGCCGAGTTGTAGGATTGGTTTATGCCTAAACCTCTCTCGTCCAATAGGAGTTCCCTCCTAAAGCGCCCTCTATACATCAGTTACTTCCTCTTAGATAACTGCTAAGATGTCACGCTGATAAGATGTAACTCAGATGTTATTTAATGTTTTCCTTTACTTTAAATGTTTGTCCCAACCGTGTAACTGTCCTCAATGTACCAATAAACGGAAATGAATATCTAATATAGTGTTCTGCTTGAACATTTCTACACTATCTTTATTTCGTCTAGACTATTTGTCTTGTGTCTGGCTTAGCTTGGCCATGCGCCTTTGCACCACAAAAACCCAACCAACCTTCTCTTTTTGTTTTGCTTTTGACCTTGAATGATCTTTGACTTGAGTAAAGTATGTGGCAGGAAAATAGATTTACATTTCGTAACATTTATTTGTTCATACAAATTCTGACTTGATAGCATAACTCATATTCACGGTCCTTCCAATTGACCACTTTTTACTGCAAATATATAGTGCTTCATAGAGGACTGCCTATTCTCTCATTGTAGTGTAATATTATCTGGGTTCCCACAGGTCAGGAAAAACCTGAAATTGTCAGGAAATTTAATTTTGTCCAAAAAAATCAGGGAAAATTACGCATTTATGCCTCAAACCTGGAAAATTGCCTCCATGACCTGGAAAATGATTGATCATGTCTTCTCAGACTCTTTGGAGAAAAGTAGCCAGTAAGATTCGTACACAGTTTCGGATCACTTTATTTTATGAATTGAATGTTTCAACCGATTTTAAAAGAAATGGCTGTTATTTAACAGTAAAGAATTTTGTCTCGTCTAACTGGCTTAAATTGAAGAATTCCATGTTTATAATTCAAGAAATCACAAATTGATTTAAGTCAAATATGTTTGATTACTTGAATAAGTTATTTAATGCAAAATTATTTGTGCTTTGTGTATTAATTTTTACAGTGTACAATTCTTAAATTGGTTTTATTATTGGCTATTGAATGGTAAATTATTTCTTGGTTTTTCACCTTAAAAATTTTGTGAATTACTTAAGTATGTCAACCTGAAATTTTGTAAAAATGTGTCTGGAAAAGTTAAAATTTTATTTCCGAAATAGAGTGGGAACCCTGTATTATGCTCCTCTACCCACCAATGTCAAAGAGAAGTGACCATGTGATGCCGAGGGTTTGACGCGTGGGTGGTTGGAGAAGAAAGGGAACGATAGAGCGAGAAAATGGATCAAGTGTTGTCGTATTTTGCGAGACCCTTCATTTAAGACACTGCCATTTGTTCTCGGCATAAAATCACATAAACATACTGTTAAGTTTCAAGTGTTCTTGTCCACGGAAGAATTACACCCAAATCATGACGCTCATAGTCCTCCACAATTATGTAGTTTCAGTTTTGAAGAACTGGGCTAAACCTTTATTTTTTTTGTTCCCTCCCTCAGATCTGGCCAATGAGATGAGCGTTTGGGACGGAGTTGTCGTTTCTCCTCTCAGCAAGGCATATGAGAAACCTGTAGACAAGAAGGAAGAGGAGACTGCAGAGGACATGGAGCAAGAGACCGAAGAGACGATGGAGACTCAGGATCCGTGAACTCTTTATTACTCGATTTACGTGTTGGGAGATCAAACTTTCATCTTTTTTGTGTGTTTTAAGACCTAGAAAAACCATTTCTGTATATATTTATACTCTGTCATGTGAACTGTGCTGAATAAATATATCACTTCAACAATGATTTCATAATTTTGTTGCCATTTCTGTTAGAATATTTTCAACCTGAAATTTTTTTTGCAATTCTTTGAGAAATTATTCTATAAATAGTCATTTACCAAGTCATGAAATGATTGGTCATGGGTCACTACTAGATTTGTTCAGTTCTTATTTGAATCAATCTTGCATTTTGCAACAGAAATTTATTTTGTCTTGACATTTAAAGATGTTTCAATTTCATGTTAAAGCACACACACACACACATATCTAACGATGAAATCATGCAAAAAAATTCTGTTTCATCAAAGGAGCCTCATTTATCAAACAATTTGCTTTTCAAACCTTCAAATGAACAATTTTTTCAATATAAAATGTATGCACATAACGTATTTATGACAGTGATTTTTTATTGCCACAAAGCAAACTTCTATTATTTTTGTCTTAAACTTTAAATTCCAGTAATAGCTACTGTACTGGTAGTCCAAATTTTTTGCAATTTTTGGGTCGCGGCGAATTTTAAAATTCAATCTAGAAGATTTTTTTAATGAATTTAATAGTTTTATTCTCAACTTGGTTCTTCAAGCGTGTTTCTTCCGGAGAAAAGAAGAAACACCCGAACCCGGACTTTTCTACCCACGTGACCATTTATATTTACGCAAGATATTGTGACGTCACTTAAACTTTCTCGTTCCAAAAAAAACAACAGATTGCATCTTCTGCAATTCGCGTTAAAAAGAAGAAACAGATTACATTTCCTGTCCCATTCCATTTCCACGAACGAGAACAAGAAATAAAAAACATTGACTAGATTGTTAAGTTTTTTTTCGTAAAATTGAAATCGCTAAAGATAGATTAAAAATTTCAACGGATTTGAAATCTGCGGAATTTTTTTTTATATTGATACCTAAAAATATGATTTTCTTTAAAAAATTAATTTTAAAATTGAATATATCTTCAAAGGATTTGAAATCTGCATGAAATATTTTACACCAGATTAATACCTTACATCATGGGCAACGCCGGGCTAGTATTTAATAATTTGAAAATATTTGTTGGTTTACATTTAAAATTTTAGCATTTATTCTTGAAGCGTTAAAACCATTAAAACACCATCATTAAATATTTCACAGCACTATTAATTTATTTCACCCAAACCAATAACGAGTACAGAAGATGGAGTAGTTTATATCAAAATGTATAACTTCGTGAATATTTCATTTAGGAACAAGGATTTTCTTTTATTTTAGATAGATGTGAACACAGAGAAGTAGTATACAGAGGGTTCACTGCCATAGGAAGCAATGGACTTATAAATAACATGGGAAATCGCATAGACGCTGGCGCCCCCAGCGGGGTAGCCGGACCCTACTATAGCGTCAGATCTAGACTTCGTTTCCATAACAACCAAACTAGGTTTCCACAACAGCTATCTCAGGCTATTTTATTTTTTCGAAACCCAATTTGCATTTTTGATTAAATATTCTTTAAATAATTTTTAGCATAAATGCTTCAAAATAGCACTTTTTTAATGTCTTATGAACTTTAAAAAAAACCCTTTATTTATAAAATCTTACCAATGTATGAACTTTTTTCTTTCATTTTTGTTTATCCTTTTATGTGAATGCTTCTTTAAAAATGTATTCCAAAACATGTTTGATTTGGAAAATTGTTGATAGTCTAAAATATTCTTTGAACAAATTATACAATTTGAAAAAGGAATAGAAAAGAAGTACTGTTTATGAAGAAGTCTCGTCGAAGCTCATTTAGTAGTAAGTCAATCACACACACGACCAAGTGATAGTAGACTGTATGAATTTTATTGTTGAATCATGAATTCAATCACCAATATACAATTCTTCCCTGTGAAGAAAATAACACAGAAGGGTATTGAACCCCAAGGCAAAATCTCTCGCGCTGCTGTCTCCCCACACACTCAAAATGCGAATACAAAAAGAAAGAAGTTGGCGCCTAAAAAACTAAGATATTACCTGACTTTGTTCTGAATGTAAAAAAAGAACACAGCTCAGCTACTGTTACTCGCTTATACATATTTCTGTGTGATCCATCTAGAACAATTTTTGCATAGGAAACTAACAATAAAATACACAACAGGATATAAAGGAATGAAATACTTTGGTATTATAAGCAACTTAACAAGAATCTTCATTTGCCTTCCAAAGAGTAAAATTCATTGTTTAGCATTCATGAACAAGCTAACTTAACGTAATTCACCATTTAGAATAGCAAATAAATGGATAATATTACTTATTTTATTCATTATTGGAGCTAAATCACACAATTTTTCACCATTTAGTGTAGCAAATAAACAAAATACACAACAGGATACGACAATTTTTGTATCTCGAAAATCTTCACAGGGAAAGTGTTAGTTTCAGGATAAACCTGAGCCCAGCAGCCTTGGGCTCAGGTGGATCACAGGTTGAATTAAACTCTCAGATGAAGAATTGAGATGTAAACTGAGCAGCCTTGCCATACTACTTTTTCAAGTGACTGGGCTTAGCCATACTACCTTTCCAAGTGACCGGGCCTTGCCGTACCATCTTTCCAAGTGACTGGGATCTACAAAAAGAAATATTTTGCTTCTTTTGGCAGTAGAAAAACAGCCTGTGGTTTAGAAGATAATTTTTTGTGTTCACTTTCTGAAGAAAAGGTCTCATAGCTTGTTTTTCAAGGGAGAGGTAGTTATCGCGAGATAATATAGCTGAAATCACAATGCACGTCTCTTGATTATAGTTTATTACGTTTTGCAACAGGTCCTCAAATTTTGAGCATTTCTCAAGGCAATCATAGGTGTTATTGGTACCTACACGAACCAGAATCAAGTCACCATTCTTTTAAAGATGAAACCTTTTCCATTACACGCTCAATGATGATTCCTGGAAAAGCTAGAATATATATTACATTACCATGTCATTGTGATTGTAAATACTGATTTCCGATTACTCCGTATTTGACCAACGAATCCACACCAGTAATTAAAACCTTCATAGTTACACTACAATTTTTGGACAATTTACAGACAGGAAGAGCAATTAAGAGAAGGGCAGAAACTAGTCAGAGAAAACAATCAAAAAAGACTACAGCACAAATGCAATCACTCAATTTTTAAAATGCAAAAGAACTCATAAAATAATTCAACTAAGAGTAAAAATCACGAAAACGAACAATGGAAACACAACAAAGCGAAAAGTAAACAGTAAAAAATATTTGAGAACTGACAAACACAAGAAATACAGATTAAACAAAAATGAATATCATGAACAAAATAACTTAAAATAACAAGATATTTTGTAAAAAAAAAAGGATAAAACGATTCTAAGCAAGCTTCACGATACCAAGAAGCGTAATCGAATCCACCGACAGGCACTGAGCGACTGCGTGATTTTCCACTACAATGGATTCCAAAATCGAATTGGCTCCCATACCAAAAACGTTTTTGAGCCAAGATCGTGAAATCTATAGCAACCTAGTGTGTCCCTAGGCACTGCATTTCGCACCCAAAAGAAACTTTCAGGACAGCCAATCTTGGAAACAGCGAGATGTGCGAATATTTCTAGACAGACGGTATCTGCGTTATGGAAAATATTTTAGAACTAACTGTTGTTTGGAAGCCTGGTAATTTTTTGTTAACGTCGTACTAGAGCAACACAACGGGCTATTGACGACGGTCCGGGATCAGTCCCTTAAGGGAAAGATCCGAGGACAACACCTCGTCATTTTGAACCACGGTCAGATGACGAAGCAACACCTTGAGCTGGCACCCCCCTCTCCAAACTTCCACGCCAACCCAACGTGAGGACTTTCGGCCACGACAGATTGAAGGTGCACCAGCCGCCTCTACACCATACGTTTACAAACATCCATGCCCGGATTCGAACCAGGAACCTTCCGATCTAGGTAATTTTTTTGGTAATTTTAGTTAACGTCGTACTAGAGCAACATAACGGGCTATTGACGACGGTCCGGAATCAGTCCCTTAAGGGAAAGATTCGAGGACAACACCTCGTAATTTTGAACCACGGTCAGATGACGAAGCAACACCTGAGCTGGCACCCCACTCTCCAAACTTCCACACCAACCCAACGTGAGGACTTTCAGCTACGACATATTTAAGGTGCACCGCCTCTAAACCCTACATCTCGGCCGTTTAATGCTCTTGTTCTAATTTTAATCCCACATTTCCCAACCGGTAACAAAACAAGCTGCATTTTTTTTAAATTTTACACACAGTGCCTCCTGGTGTATAATACATTGATATTTTAGAGTAAAAAATTTTCTAAGCAAAGATGTAGTGACATTGACGGTGTACCGTCAGTACACATACTGATTAGTGCAATAATCTAATTTAAATTTTCTTGGCATGATTTTACATTTTAAATATCTTTGATCCTCTTGTTTCATCATGCAATAACTCCAGACTGGAAAGTTCTTCAAAGACATTAAAATTATAATCAATTCCTCTTACAAAAATGCTTATAACTGGACTACATCAAATATGTCCATTGATTCATCCAAAGCTAGAGAAAGGTTTTCCAGTTGTTGAAATACATCCAGAGAGAGTTCTACGATACATATCGCATTAGTCTGTCTTGGTATAGCAATTTCGTCTGATTTCTTTTCAATACCTTTATAACCAAGATGGCTTGCATATATTTGGAAACAATGCTTATCCGTCAGAATAGGTTTTTTTCTGACCAATGCTAAAGCAATTTCATAGGACGCTTCTGTCATCGCCACGTCTTCATAACTTACATTAGCAAAAATATTTTGTCTTCTGATTCTTCTTTTTTTTTAGTCACAGATTCATTACGTATCTCCGATCCGAGAAGAAGTTATATATTTCCTTCTACGTTAGCCTGATACTGTGTTTTATAGTGTTTATTAAGATCATGTCTTCTATTATAAGAAAGAGTAGTTTCACAAACAATGCAAAAAACGATTTTCCTGATGGATTTGCTGTGAATAACTAATTTCCTTACTGTTTGTTAAATTCACTTTTTCTCTCATACTTTTTGCGCTTCTTTTGCTCATTTTCTTTCGCACAGGTAATACGAATGTAAAAAAAAAAAAAAAAAAAAAAAACATTAAAAAGTTTTAAAAATCTTGAAAAAGAACAAACAGATCACAAGTACATCGTACCACACAGAATATAAATTGCAAACTCAAAAAATTGCTACGAAATGAGGAGTAAGAAAGCTCTATGAATTGAACTGAGAGTACTGTGGTGTTGAAAATTTGAAGATATTTTCAGTTATGGCGCCTATTTCAAAAGAATAAGGACGCACAATAATGCAATGCGCCGCTTGTAATCATCCAATGCGCCAAGTTTGGCGCATGCGCCACAGGTTGGCCACCCCTGCGCTAGTGTATGTATTGTATTTGTAATTCTACGAAACAACGCGCATATTCAAAATCAAATGGTTACTGCAACAATCAGATTGGCGAGATATCCAAGTGAAGCCAAGCCCGTGAAACTAGCCAATCAAGTTGGACTTGCGTAAAGTACTATCATGGGATTGAGCCGCTTCTTTCGTACTAGGATGTTACGGCTGGCGCCAGTTGCTGTAATATTAGTTTCGGTTCGCGAAATAAATTGGTGCCTCACTTATCAACAAATAAGATAATCTTGTCAATAAATAACCAATAGTAACCCTCTAAATATGTCGAAGCAGAATAGTTTCCTTCCTTCGTAATTTTCAAAAAGGTATTGGAACGCAGTTCATCCTCAACTTGAAGTGTTGATAAGAACAATTTTGGGTAGGAACTACAAAGAGGAATTTATTCGAGATTTGAATATGGATGAATTGGAAGATATATGTCCTCAGAAGCTGTTGCCTCTGGCTGATATTGTGATTGGAGATCAAATTTCTAGAGCACTACAGAATGTGAAAGAGAAGGAAAGGAATTTCTTTTTTCTAAGAGCTCCGAAGCATTACATTGCCAGTGTTAAATATATTTTGAAGAAGTCCTCCTTCAGTTCATCTCTCCTTAAAAGTTTATCCTGTCTTGGTCCTCTTGAGAGACTCAGTGGCGAGAGTGTTCGACAAGCATTAGAAGTTGCAAGAGCAATGCCATGTGATGTCCCGACAGACATACTACTGTATGAGTGGAAATTACTCCAAAGAGAATTTGAGGAAGAAGGATCTAGAATGAAACCTACAAGGTATGTCCACACTTGTACGCTTTTGATTGCGCTAAGCGCATGCCTCGACGCAAGGCATGCCCGAGATGAGTCAGAAGTAGCAGTATTTCATAGAGCACAGCGTATTGCAAGGAGGACCAACAGCCTTGGATTTCTGTGCGCTTCAACTTTCAATTTGCAGTGTTTTGGTGAACCGAAGTTGTGTTTGGTTTTTTTTAGCGTTACCATGAATAACGAACAAACTTTTGAATTTATTGAAGACGACAGGTCTTTTGAGTGTTTGTGGAACATAAACTGTAAATCTTATGCGAAAAAAATTAAACACGTCATGATTATTAAATAAATTAATAACGTATTAATAAATTTTAAATCAAATTGAAAAATAATTAAAAAGTTATTTATTCAAAACTCGTAAAGAGTATTTATCAAATACTACATGAGTTAATCTTTTTTTTATGTGTTTTTTTTTCATAAATAGATTTAAGGAAAATATATCAAGAGTGAAAATCTGACTATGTGTATAGACATTAATTAAACATATTTAATGAAATGAATTAAAAACTGACAAATTAAGCTTTTCATTATACCAGTGTAATATTAATATTGTGTTGGATCCATTAAAGTTTTCATAGATATGGTGCAGGTTCCAAAGGTGTATTTGGATGAATATGAAACAAATTTATTTTTAAGCGAGAAAAGAGAAATACGATAAATGTACTTCGTTTAAACACTTATTTACCCTTTAATTATTAATATAATTATTTGTGAACTAAAAGTTCATAAGCATAGATTATATGCAAATATTATTATTCATATTTAACTAAAATATTCATAAGTACTTACGTATAACTAAATGCACAGTTAGGTTTTGTCTTCTGATTTCAGCAGTAAAATTTTTAAATCCAGCTAATCAGTGACGACGATTATTTAAAACTGTTTTGTAACCACTTTATACATTGTGTTTTGAATTTATTTTTATTGGTTTCACAACACACATCATAAGTACTAAATAACCACATCTATTGGTCGAAAGAATAACAGGAGGTGTGGACATACCTATTAATATTTACTGGAAGCAGTTCTTCATACGGCGAGGCATTAGTGGTGTGGATCCTAAGTACCCAGTTGTGCCAAAGCTAGTTAAGGCTGCTCTGTCACTTTATCATGGTAGTGCTGACATTAAACGTGGCTTCTCATTCTCAGGAGGAGCTTTGACAACAGACAGCTTCAATCAACCTTATTTAGTGCCGATCACATCAAAGCTAATGTATATGGGAATGGTTGCATATAAAAACCTACAATGCCTATTTAAAAGATATAAAACGTAAGGTACAAGAAAAATCAGAGAAGGACAGGAAAGAAAAAGATAGACTGGAAGCAGTGAAAAAAAATTTAAAGCAGCTGGCAAAGAAAAGAAATGTGATAGAATCAGAACGAAAACTTGACATTATGCGTAAGGAAGGTGGATGAGGCGTTGGACAGTGTTTCAAAATTATTAAAGGAAGTCAATGATAGGCTCAAGAAGGCGATAAAAAATAAATATTTTAAGGAAGCAGCACTTGCTCAGGCAATGATTGAAGGAGCGGTAAAAGTCTCAGATGATGCTGGTCAGCAAAGACAGACTTTAAAAAAATGCCAAATTAATTTCAGACTTTTTTAACAACAAAAATGAGACATAATCTTTCAAAGAAAAGGAAGAAATTCTTCAAGCTGTGTCAAAAATGAACGAATTTAAAAATCATAATTACGATTTTTTAATTTTTATGTTAATGTTTTAAAATGATGTACTTTTTAAATGAAGAAAATAAAAAATTTCCTTTCAAAGAAAGAAAAGGAAAAGATAGGGGTGGCTGGGGAGGATGTTTTTTTTTTCTATCTTTATACTAGGAAAAATTTAGTATTATTGTTATTTGTCACTGTTTTTGCATGATTCGTCACTTTTTTCAGCTCAATTTGTCACATTTTTGGTCCAATTAGTCACTTTTTTTTTTTTTTTTTTTTTTAGACCTTAAAACCTGTTAAAAGCCTTGCAATAGCAACCCTCTAAATACGGAGCAGCAGAATAGTTTCCTTCTTTCGTAAATTCCATAAAGGCAATGGAACGCTGCTCTATCGAATTCCCCCACAAAACACCCTTGGTTACATAGCCTGGTGCTAAGGAATTCGATATAGGAAGAAGAGAGTCGACTTCGAAGCTTCGGGAAGATGTGTCTGAACTAGTTTTTTCTATTCACAGATTTTTTAATCAGTGGCCTAAGCGTTGGTTAACATACAAACAAATTCAAGGAGACTTGAAACTTCCCACTCACTATTTCATCAAGCATTGTTCAAGCAGGTGGCTAAGCCTAAAGCAAGCTGCTAAAAGGTTACTTGAACAGTGGATTGCAGTGCGAAAGTATGTCCTTCACTACATTTCAATAAAGAAGCCAAACATGATACAAAGACCAGGCTACACGAAAATTGCTTATTTACTTAGAAAAGAAAATATGAAGTCGAAGGTGCTATTTGTTGTATCAAAGGCAAGTATAGTATATCTTCTCTACTATTATAAAATGAAGTTTCTGTGTGTGCGTGTACGCAGTGTACTGACGAATTTATGGCATTTACAATAATGAAATTTGGCACATATGTAATCCCGAATTTTTTGCGATTTTATAGACCAGCCCGATTTTTAAAATTTAATCTTGAAAATTTTAAAATTAATTTAATGCGATGTTCAATTATTATTTTCTTTCCTCCGAATGGCAACAGTCATGAATCGGTATTGAATGAATCCGTATTTACTGCGCGTGTGTATCCGCCCTATTACTAGATATCCTTTCAAAAATTTATCGACTTTTTAAACTTTTAATCTTTTATATAAGTATCTTTTTATTGTGCTTACTTCATTTTTGGAACTTTGATAACGGTTGTGCAATACGTTTGTTATTGTTTCTTTTTTAGACTACGATAGTTTGGATTTTGATTTTTAAAGCATATTAACTTTTTATTTGGATTATTTGGATATTTTTTTCAAAGTTTAGCGATATTTAATTTTGATCTTTTGTGCAATTTCTAGTTTGTTTCATTTATGCAATCTTTAGTTTGTTTCTGTATAGTACTTCGGTTTTCGTATAGTTAATTTTTATCATTTTTGTTTCCACGTCTTATAGAAAGAAAAGCGATATTTAATCCCAATTTTAAATTTTATGTAGAACATTTAAAAATTATTTTATTATTATATTTTTGTTTTATTTGGTTTCCTAAAAATGTCCACACTATTGAAAGTGTCTTTACTGCACTCACGCCAATCTTGGATTTGAATCATTTATGCAAACTAAGAACATTTCTTCTATGTAGTTCTACGCTCACAGGATGATGATGTGCTCTTCGAATTTCAACGTTTTACTGAGAAGCAAAGACATGTTCCATCAATTTATGATTTGGCACACAGGTAGTCCAAATTTTTGCAATTTTTGGATCGCGGCGAATTTTTAAATTCAATCTAGCAGATTTTTAAATGAATTTAATAGTTTTATTCTCTACCTGGTTCATCAAACGCGTTTCTCCGGACAAAGAAGAAACACTAGAATCTAAACTTTTCTACCCACGTGACCTTGCAGTCAGCCTTAAGAACTATGCCAAGTTTTTTTTCATCGCGGGGAACTCGGACAAGATTCTAAATTTTTTTTTTTTTTTAGTTTCTTCTTTCATTTTGCGAGGAGGAATGATTTTTCAGCAGAGGATAAAAAAAAGTTTTAACTTTAGTCATGTAGTTCTTTCTTTTTTTGTATCTCCTAGACCCGTAAAGATGGAGTAAAAATTTCAACGGATCTGAAATCTGCGGAAAATTTTACTTTAGATCGATGCCTAAAAATATGAATTTCTTCAAAAAATAATTTTTAAATTGAATATATCTATGATATTTTCGCAAGAGATTGTGACGTCACGTGAAACAGATTGCATCTTCTGTCCTTCGCGTTAAAAAAAAAAAAAGAAACAGAAAACATTTCCTGTCCTATTCCATTTCAGGGAATGAAAGGAAAAAAATATAAATAACATTTTTTTGACTGGGATTGTTAATTCTTTTTTGTAAAATCAGAATCGCTCAAGATAGATTAAAAATTTCAACGGATTTGAAATTTGCGGAAATTTTTACACTAGATTAATAACTAACATCACGTTATTGCCCGTGGTGCTGGTTTGCTCGGGCAACGCCAGGCTAGCCATGCGCACTGGCTAATGTACAATAAAAACCACATGATATTTTAAACAACTCCGTCATCACATTGCTTAAATCATACACAAAGAAAAATTTAAACTATCCATAACTACTCAAGATTACTGTAGAAATTAACTAGTGCATTTGTCTTTGTTTACCTGCGTTGTCCACTACCAGAACCCACCCCAGTATGGCTAAACCTAGCACTAAAGCATAGGAAGTGCAGAAAACATTTGAAAAATCAGTGATATTCTGACAATCCGCGGCAGGGAGTTTATAGCAATGACAAAAGCACTGTTCCCATATGACCATCAAGAAAACCTAACAGAAACAACTCTGCAAGTGAAAAACTAATAAACGACCAGGGGAGACTACTAAACCGGTAAATCCTTAGAAGGATAGGTGCGGGGTCTCTCCTGGAGGAACGTCTTTTTGAGTTCGATTCGCATTCTTATCAAACATTTCACTAAAAAATATGTGAAAAATTAATGTAATTGCTTAAATTAAGCATTACATTATTTAAATTAAGAAATTATCTTAAGCATTCTCTTTTTGATTCGACTTGTGGTTTATTGTTTGAGATTGTAAATAATAGTATTTTATTTGGAAGGAAATAGCAAAGATTGAATTAACGCAGCACTGAAACGACGCAACAGGGTATTGGCGAAAGTATGATTAAATCCGAAGGGATAGATCAGAGGACAACACCTCGTAATTTTTAAACACGGTCTCTCTCCGATGATATATTAGTTTTAGAAAAACCTGTTCCGAGATGAACTAAAAACTAAGGATTATTACCTCCTAGCAATACACGTTAACTGACCGTGGTTCAAAATTACGTAGTGTTGTCCTCGAATCTTCCTCTAAAGGGATTGATCCCCGACCGTCGTCAATAGCCCGTTGTGTTCCTCTAGTACGACATTAATTAAGAATTATATAACCTTACCTGACCTGCGATACACACGTGGTTCACGTAGGTCAGCGTCATATGACAGTGGTTCAAAATTACATGGTGGTGTCCTCGGTTCTTTCCGTTAGGACAGTGTTTCCCATAGTGTGGCACGCGTACCCCCAGGGGTACGCGTTGCACCGGAGTTTGGTGGACTGATTATCTGATATTTCTCTAAGTCGTTATTATGCATTGCAAGTCGATGAGTCCACTGATATTGCGAATTTTGAAAATCTTATGGCGTTTGCTAGATGCGAAAAAAATTAAGAAATTCATGACGACTTTTTATTTTGCCAGCCTTTATTAGGTCACACAACAGGGGAAGATATCTTTAATGTTATGAAAAAATTTAAGCAAGAGAACAAAATTGATTGGAATAGATGTGTTGGAATAAGCACAGATGGAGCAAAAAGTATGGTCGGAATTAATAAAGGACTCGTTGCAAGAATTCAAAATGTTGCCCCAAATGTCATATTCACTAATTGTTGCATACACAGAGAGGACTTGGCAACACGTAAGATGCCCGCTGATCTACAGAAAGTTCTGGATGAAAGAGTGAAAATCGTTAACTACATTAAAAACCGTCCTTTGAATGCACGACTTTTTTCGCAAATATACGAAGAAATGGGAAGTAGTCATACCCAGCTTCTTTATCATACCGATGTTCGTTGGCTATCTCGAGGAAAAATTCTAAATCGGTTGTTTGAACTTAGACATGAACTTCAATGTTTTCTTAATGATAGATTTGAGTTGAGAAATTGTTTACATGACTGGAAATGGCTTTGTAAACTAGTATACTTAGCAGATATATTCTCTGTTTTAAATTGCCTCAACTTATTGTTACAAGGCAAAGAAATTTCATAGTTTCACGTTCAAGATAAAGTGAAGGCTGCCATCGCAAAACTAAAGTTATGGCAAAAGAGAGTTGGTAATGGAGAAGTAGACTCGTTTCCCTCTCTTCATGAGTTTATAACACGTTCGACTACTAAAATTGATACTGATACTCTGAAATGTATAAAGCAGCATTTGGAGAGTTTGCAAGTGGGCTTGAAAAACTATTTCCCAGTTTTAACCAAAAATATTGAATGGATAAGATATCCATTTAACATTAACACAACATCCATGCCAGAAGATTTGTCGCATGCGGAAGAAGAGCAATTGTTGGAATTGGCTTCAGACGGATTCTTGAAAAATAAAAAAAGGAGAGTACTTTAACATCATTCTGGTTACAAATGCAACCTGTGTATCCGGTTTTTTAACAGAAAAAGTTCTAAAATACATCTTGCCTTTTCCAACTTCATATTTATGTGAAGTTGCTTTTTCAGCATTTGAAGACATTAAGTCGAAAAAAAGGAACAGACTATTGGACATGGAACCACATCTCAGATTAAAATTGACAACCAGGGAACCAAATTATGACGATCTGTTATCTCAGCACAAACAATTTCATCCTTATCATTGATCCGAATAAAAGAATTTATAAAAAAACTTTTATTTATATTTTATTATGAATAATTTTATTTATCTTTTCTTATTATTTTGTGTATGTCACAAAAAAAGAAAAATAAACATTTTGATTCTTATTAAAATGCATCCATTTTTTTGACGAGGGGTAGTCAGCGTTACAAAATCATAGAAGGGGTACACATTTGTCAAAAGTTTGGGAAACATTGCCTTAGGATATTGATCCTGGACTCCCGTACCGTCGTCAATAGCCCGTTGTGTTGCTCTAGTACGACGTTAGTTAACACTACCATTACCTCACGTAGGTCAGCATGCGTGCTAACGAATCCAATTTGTTCTGAATTCTGATTGGTGACACAATGAAAGATTTTTAAATTAATTCATTTCTTACTTATGTTTGTATGGTACTAAACTTTGTACCATTTGTTTATCACTGTGAAACGCTCTTAGACAATGGATAAAGTTTAATGGCTTCCCTTTCTAGACTGAATTCTGGCTATTACCAACTTTCGTTATTTCTTATCCTAGAACGTATTTCTTATCTCAGAGCATTACGTAAGAATTGAGTCAGCTTCGACGCCGCAATCTTTCGGAGAGTTGATAAAATTCGTCATTCACTGATTACACATCGTAATTTTTTTTTCTCTGATAATAGATATTTTCGAAATCTTATTTCACGTTCACCTTGTTTTCTTTCTGATCACATTTGTATTCTTCTAATATGTTCTATAAATATCGGGGGGGGGGATTTAGACCTTTGCGATTTAATAGAGTAACTTCTTTTATACTACCTTATATTGTGCGCTTAATAGAGACAAATAGTAATCGTTAATATTAACCTGCATTATCGTTGATCTAAGGCCCGGTGCACACATCCGGTTTTTCAACGTGCGGCAACGCAAGTGCAGTCTGAGATATATTAGATCCAATGACTTACCGTACAAAATACTCCAGAAAGTTCAATAAAGTATGCAACAGAGATGTCTTGAACAGGCTTCTTTTAAGCAGTGATTCTTATATGAACTGCTCTAGTCAAAGGCTAAGCAAAAAGAGCAAGCCTTATAGTAGTGAGACCCTATAGCTTCTTCTTCCAGAGGGGTCTGGTGGTGGTCCTTCTTAAAAAACCCAAGGAGAGAGTAATGAAAAAGATGAATTTGAAGATGACGAAGATCAGAGTTCAGGAGAATCAGATTGAAAAAAATATTCTGAAGTCACTGAAAACAAAGATCCCTATAGTGACCAAACTTGGGTAAAAAAATTGTACAAAAATATGAGCCGTTATTTTTAAAAGTGGTTTAAGTCCACTTTGAAAAAAAAAATTTATTTTCTTTAACAATTTTAATAATTATTATTGCATAGTAAAATTTAACAGGTTTTTGTGTTAAAAACATCATCCGAATTGAAAAACGTTTGCCAATATTTTAAAATTAAGGGGGTCCAGGACACAAGAATCGTCAAATTTTCGAAATTTTTTTTATTATTTTAAGAAATTCTCTGTGTTTTTCTGCTTAAAATGACATCTAAATCCTGTTTCTATCTTAATTGGAACTAGAGATATAATATTTTTTGTGGTGCGCTGTTTTGAAAATCTAACACTCTTAACAGTTGTTGTCATGACAACAACATCTGTCTTTAAAACTTTAAATACGTTTTTCTCCATGATACATTTTTCAAGATTTCCTGTATTCAAATTGCTATAAGTCAAAAACCGATAAAGTTTAAGGGTTGAAATTTTGAATATATATTTTTCAAACATAATACTTTAATTATGATTCAGCAAATTTGAAACAAATATTTACTTTTAAAAATATGACTTTTTAAAAAACAAGTACCTTAAAATTTTCATTCAAATATTTTTTATTAAATTAATATTTTTTAAATTGCTGAATCAAAATTAAAGTTTATAAATTTGTGAATAATTTACTGCAAGAATTTTGAAAATCGACCAAGAATATTTTGAGCCTTAGCAATTTAAAAGGACCCCTCTTTTTTTCAAAACATTTTAATTTAAAAATTTTAAAAAACTTTTGGAAAAATTTTGTGTTGAGATTTTGCTTATTAGTTGGATGGATAATCAGTACAAAAAAAATTCTAAATCAATTAATAAAAACAAATTTCTGATGTGTCCCGGACCCCCTTAATTTAAGCGCAAACCCTTAAATATCACGATGTATGAAAAAAATGAACATATGCCACTATGAAATTAACGGCTCATACGATGAAGATTGATTTATAGAGATCATTTTTAGGAGTATTTACTATTACAAAGTAAGTCAAAAGTCAACAAGAATGGTTTTAACTTTAAAACACATGAAAATTATTTTTGGCCAGGATTTTGCTTCAAATGTGAGAAATTCCTCACTGTGCGGCGTGACGTCACGATCTCTTGCGAAAATATATAACCATTTAACTGAAAATTTATTTATTAAAAGAAAATCAAGGTATCTATAGAGAAGAAAATTTCCGCAGATTTCAAATCCGTTGAAATTTTCAATCTATCATTAACGATCCCGATTTTACAAAAAAGAACTAAACAATGCCAGTAAAAATGTTCACCGTGGAATCGTTTGAGCGGAGACTACGCATTCCCATTTAATTGAGAGCGGAAGGTAAAAAAATTGGCATGGTTTCAAAGGCTGACATCAATAGTGACGATTGTGACGTGACGTCATGGAAAGAAGAACAAAATTCTGATATTTTCCCCAAATTGCCGGAGCGGGACGAAAACAAGATCCGAAGGAGAAAAAAACCCATTAAATTCATTTTTAAATGCTGAACTATAAAATTGCAAAATATTCGAACTACCTGTTTGCCAAATTTCATTATTGTAAGTGTCATAGATTCGTCAGGACACGGCGAACACACGCACACAATACGCGAACTTTATTTTATAATAATCTCCCACTAGCCACTGCGTGGCCAGCACGGCGTTGCCCGTGACCTTCTTTGTGGTCCGTGACAGTTTTTTCCGTGGGGTTAGGTGTGACCACTGCTCGCTAACCCCCGGTAACATCCATCATGGTGTTGCTCGTATTCTTGGTTTGCTCCGCAAACCAAACGTAAATTCGTAGCCTATTGGAATAAATTCCCTACGAATTCCAATTTGGTTTGCTTCTCAAACCAAATAATGAACATTATGAACTGACGTCAAAGGTGATTGACAACCTTCACAAAGAGACAGGAAGGCTGCCATTTCTTGGTAATAGCTAATTTTATCCATCAATGTGAAATTTTTTTTCTTGGAATACATATTAGTGTTTCTTAAAATTTGTAAGTAGTAGTCTTAAGGCGAGTTCTTAATCATTAACATTGTACTCGAATAGTCACTTAAACTGGAATGAAAATATGGGGACGTTTTCGGGGATATTTCGGACAAAGCAAATTGTGTTCTGGGGAAATATTGGGCCCTAAAAAATTTTCTGCACCCCTGATGTGCAGTTCAATAACATCTCACCTTCATCATCAGAAAAAGCAAATAAATGTTTGCTTGTTAATTGTGTTTGTAAATAAGCAAACGATGACTTGGTAATAAATTCTGGTAGAATCATATTGTTCCTTGATATCCTTTATGCGCAGTTAGGCCCCGTGCACATATCCGATTTTTCAACGTGGCGCGTCGTTACGGCACCGAAGCCCGACTGCACACAAAAACCATGAAATGACGCAAGTACTAATTTCGCGCCATTTGCGATAAATATTCTGTCGAAGAAAACGTGTTTATTTCGCTTACTTGGTGTAAAAAAAGTATATTTTGAAAAAAAAATAGACCTTACTGGATAGAACCATTTATTAATTATTATTTATATTACATTTATGTATGATAAAAAGGTACTTCAGACCGGAGAAGCGTGTGCGGCGAGCTGCGGTGACGTGGGGAACTGCGATACAAGTTGCACGCAATTTGGACGTGCGGCGCCGCAGCGGCGCCGGAGGCATATGTGCTCTACTACATTGGATCTAATGTATCTCAGGCCGCACTTGCGTTGCCGCAGCGACGTCGCACGTTGAAAAACCGGATGTGTGCACCGGGCCTTAAATAAGGCTTAAAATGGAACCTCTTCAGAAATGTGTGTTATTTTTATTTTTCCAATTTTACATTATATAATTATGTGCTACCCTACATTTGCATTTGCAATCTTTTTGTCTATGTTTATGACAGCTTGTGATAACTGTTAAATACACGAACAGCACTTCTACAATCCATTGTGATGTCTTAAAGAACATGTATTCTCTTATGTCATACCTTTTGGTAAAGCATCAATGTAACAATTCTCATTAAAGAACGGTTTATCGGTTCTTCCATAAAATGTTTGTCATGCTTTCTACATATACAAGGATTATTTCTTAACTTTGTGTTCTGGAGTTGCAGGGTATGGAATTGCTAATCAGCATGAAATTCTTGATCCTCGCTTGAGAAAAGTGGATCAAAATCAAGATAACACAAAAAGAATGTTTTCTTTTGTAATTAGAACTTAAGAAATGGGGAATTGTCATGTTGTTTTTTCTCTCACACATTAGTCTCCAACTCATTACGAGTTGGACAAGATCTATGATAACTTTGCAATAGTTTGGAAGATTTCGGCGTTTTGCTAATTTCAAGTATGGTTGTGAATTTTGACATTGATTCCATTCAGCTTTAGAATTTCTTTTCAATATTGGTATAACCAATTTCTTGTAAATGTAATTTTTAACGAGGAGACGGTGTAATTGACGGTGCAGGATGCAGACGGTGTCAGACAGGAAGTTCTTTTGTAATAGGGGAAGACGGGGTACAATGAAACAAGGGGTACAATGAAACATTACTTCTAAAATCAGTAAAATTTGTCACAGAAAGTTGCAATTTATACATATGTTATGCAACTATATGTTCCAATTACTGATGTGATTTGGATACATTTGCACTTCTACGATATTAGTAATAGAAGATTATTGGTTTTTCACCATTGAAAGTAAGTTTCTTTACTAAAAGTAATTTTGTTTCTTTTTCCTCGTTCTTATATGTAATAATTATTTTTTCAAAACATTGTTATCTTTGTGTTGTTGTCTTCATACCTCCAAAACCAAAATTAAAAAATATAAATATTAGAAGTTTGAAAAAAAAATTTATTTAGTAACCTCAGTATGGGGTACAATGAAACACTTGCAGACGGGGTACAATGAAACATGTTGCATTGTGCCCCGGGTGAATGCATTTACTTGAAGTAATATATCAATGGTAAATATAATATCACTGATAGAAAATAACATATTACTGGTTGTCACTAATATAAATAAAACCCTTTTAGTAAGGAAATGGCAACACCTAACATTAATATGAAAAGGCAACACCAAATCAAAACAGTAATTTTGAAAGCATGCAAAATTAAGCTGTTGTTTTTTTCTTCAAAAAAAGTACTGATTTCAATAGCAAGTTAATTTTTTTATATTTAAAAACATTTAAGAATAGTTTATTTATTTCATAGGCCTGAACTGCACTTGCTACAGTTCACAATCCTCCTAAAGTTCTCAGTCAAAGGGGCCAAAAACAAATAGGTCAATTAACTTCTGGTGAAAGGGATGATCTTGTTTCTATGTGTGGATTTATTAATGCTTCTGGAAATTCTATACCCATTATTTAGTATTTCCTAGAGTAAATTTCAAGTTTTGCATGTTGAATGGAGCTCCACCTGGGACTGCGGGTGATGCAACAAAATCGGGATGGATGAATGGAGATATTTTTGTTAATGTTCTAACACATTTCCAGGCACATACACACTGTTCTAAAGAAAATCCAGCTGTACTAATAATGGACAATCATGAATCACATATTACGATTTCCAGTCTAAATTTTACGAAAGATAGCGGAATTGTTGTTGTAACCCTGCCCCACATACCAGTAACAAAATGCAGCCTTTAGACAAAACTGTGTTCAAGTCACTTAAAAATTTCTTCAATCTAGCTGCAAATGATTGGATGCTGTGTAATCTAAGTCGTACAATCTCTATCTATGAGATATCTTCTTTGCTTGGCACTGCTTATTGTAAGTCTTTCACTCCACAAAATATTACAAAAGATTTTTCAGCAACTGGAATATGGCCTTTCAATAGAGAAATGTTTTGTGAAGAAGATTAATTGTGTTCGTACGTGTCAGATAGGCCTTGTCCTACTGAAAAGTATTTACATGATCAGATCAATGAAACTTAAGACCAGACAGACAAAACCCAAGAATCATAAGTTGTGGATCTTGCCATTAGTAGATCAGAAACACCGACTGCAGGTTGTTCAGCAACTGTTCATACACCATGCCCTAGGTATAAACCTGTGAGGAAATACATTTCTCCTCAAGAGATAAAACCTTACCCCAAGGCTGGTCCAAGAAAAGAAGTAAGAGTAGTAAAACAGAAAAAAAAGAAAAGAGTTTTGTTCTAACCACATCAGTAAAAAATGCTCTTGTTAAGCAATTAGAAAGTAAAAAGAGGAAAAAATCCAAGAAGGTATTGTTTTCAAAACAAACTACCTCCTAAAAACTCTGAAGATGACAATAATCCAGAATATTTTCCAGCTCCAGCTGATCAACAAAGTACTAAGAATGAGATATCCACACATAACATGTGTGACACAAGCAATACCTGAGTAAATGTTTATGTTTCAATCAAGGAAGGTGAACTGAAACGTAATTAAATATATTTATTCTGTTGGAGAAATCATAAATTTAAATGAAGTCGAATGTGACTAAAATAAACTATATAGGGTGAAAATTGCTTGCATCATTTGGAGTGTTTCATTGTACCCCAGTATGTGTTTCATTGTACCCCGCCATACGGGGTACAATGAAACACTATGAGACATTTACTTTTTGTTATTTTTCAAGCATAAAGATATTGTTTAGAACCTAATAAAAATTTATTTAGATGGGGAAAATACAAGATTAAAAGTATGCATTAATTATATTTTTGTGCTTGCAAAATTGTGGATAGGAAAAAATAATTAGTAAATTTTGTTTCATTGTACCCCGTCTTCCCCTATAATGCTCTGTTCAAACAGTGATAACTCAACAAGGAATTGATCTATTATAGTTAATTTTGTATCATTATAATCTATGTAATACAGTGATATTTTGACACTCAGTCAAACTTATTGGTTAAGAAATGAATTTTTAATTCAACTTTCAAAATTCCTGAAAAAAAAATCTTGACTTTTCAAACTTCCTCGGAGGAAAAAAATGTAAAAAAACCTATTCTCCTTAGCAATTTGATTGTGACTCAAAATATGAAGGATAATATTAAGAATAATTTCCAACAAGAATTGTCTTTCTTAACAAATTAGAATTGAAGATAACAATACTCAAAAATCATACTAATTAGCCAATTATATCTAAATTAAATAATAAATGATTATATTAATCTGAATTTTTGAAACTGAAATTAGTTTAGGTACAAATTAAACACCTATTTAAAAACCATTAGATTTTTAAAGTTAAAATTAAAAAAAAAAATCTTCTAGTGTATACGTACACATTTAAGGCCAAATCAGTATAAATAGTGAAAGTTCAATGAAAATCCTTCAAGCAATAGCAGATATGACAAATATCTGATTAGGCCGATAACAGATATAATTTCTGATTATTATTTTTGATTACAATAAAAAATTAATTTAAAAAAATTACTAAATAAAAACCTAATAACACAGTTACTAAATTATTTCTTTTACTCCATACTAAAAAATAATTCGAACTAATTTATCTGATTTCCATGGAAAATCAAACCAATATTAACTGATAGGACAAGTTTCAGATTAGGTAGCCACCATCTTTGATGACATCACAATCGCAAAATACATCGTAAGAAAAATGACAACCAAGTCAAAAATGTTTAAACATTCTGTAAGGCTTCTTCAAAATCCATCAGTTTTTAACGGATTTTTATTGATCTAGTGGCAGCCATCTTAAATGACGTCATATTTAGAAAACGGCCGTACAGATGTCCTCACAAGTAAAACATTTTTGATAAGGCATTTCAAGAAAAAAATACACCATAATTGAACCTTCCTATAGAACCTTAGTCAGATCCAGGACTTCTCTAAAAGATGTTCATCGATCCTTCAACTCAGATCAACCCATCGCATTTTTCACACATTCGTTCGCTGGCTGCGTCAAACACAAGACATACAACTTCAAGTAACATTTTACGTTATTACACATTTTCGGAAAACCTTTACTGGGTGGTTAACCTCTTGGGTACATTTGATGACTGAGACTCGTCATGCACGAGTCTAATTCGTCATTCAAACTAAGACAAAATTAAGCATGTACATTCTTGTTCACGGCAAGAGTGATTGGTGTTACGAGACTCTCCTTGAATCAAATGATTCAATCGTTCTCTACAAAAATACACTTTATTTAATCTGACTCCATACATAGAAATACTTACACGGCTGCGTTATCAGACATTCTTTTTTAAAATGAACGCGGATATCAGAAGCTGTGCGATCTCTCTCACACTGTTTCCATTCTTATGAAACGAAATTATACGAAAATATAACAGTAACTAACGTGCAAACGATAGTACGAAAATGTAACAGTAATTAGTGTACAGACGGTCATATGAAAGTCAGTAACTAATGTGCTAACGATAATCCGAACTACTTTTTTTTCAAATAAATTTGTACCCAAGGGGTCAATAGAGGGAAATACAACCAGGGAGAAAATGAACCTAATTGAGTTACTGTGTTGCTACTTTTCTTGGTCATGGGGTTAACTATGCTACTGCAGGAAGATGCCTATATATTGCCCGAATTTAGATGGTCGGTTCGTTGGTCTTATGGCGCAAGAGCCATATTTGGCAAAGCTGCGCCCAAACACAATAAAAGTGTTGGAATGTCGGAAGTAAAATATGCTCTTATTTTAGTTGACATCATTTCAATGTACGCGAAACCACTTTTATTCCTTACTAGCAAAATACCCGACCTTACTCGGTTTGAATTGGTTTACACTAAATTGAAGAGATAATCAAAATATATAATGATTTACATTTTTTGTGGAATACAAATTTATTTGAATACCTTTCGCCATCTTTATAATTTCTACAACTTACTTTGGACACAAATCCTACACATGCATATTCATTCATGTAATACATTTCACATACATCGCACCCTTGCTGCATGACAAAGCTACTAAGTTTACTACTACAAAAGACGATTTTGAGGGAGATTTGGAATTCCCTTTCTTAAGTTCTTTTCATGTTCAGCTCAATTAATAAAAATTATGATTTACGGTCTCGCACTTATAAACCACAAAAGAATATTTTTTTACTTGTAGCACTCTTGCATCCGGTATGTGACATAGTGAAGTTTTGCAATATTCTCTTGTCATTATGACAACGAACTTTTTAATGTTTGAAAAGTTCTAGTTCGGATTTTTTAAACATTATTATTCTTTCAATAACGGCATTATTCTTTCAATAACGGCATTATTCTTTAAATAACGGCATTATTCTTTAAATAACGGCATTATTCTTTCAATAACGGCATTATTCTTTAAATAACGGCATTATTCTTTAAATAACAGCATTATTCTTTAAGTAACGGCATTATTCTTTAAATAACGGCATTATTCTTTAAATAACGGCAGTATTCTTTCAATAACGGTATTATTCTTTCAATAATGGAATAACTACACTTAAAATTTACTGAACATTTATTCTAACTCACCTGCTTTACCTTCTTATTTCTCTATTTCTATTCTAAATTTATTCTGACTTACCTTCTTTAAATGATGCGTGTGATGAGAAGGAAAACACATTTATTAAAATAATAAATATTTAAAACAGAAAACAGCGAAATAAAAGTTGTTCTAAAGATATTAATTTGTGATTCCTTTTTATCTCTTGATCTTGCTGTTGCCACAACTGACAACTAAAAAGTGTATAAAATTTAGAAATGCGAAATTAATTCAGAGTGAAAGAAACACGAGTTTCCATTTTATTCCCGTTTGTTGAAAAATATCGTCTGTTCTAAATGTTCGGAAATCGTTTACATTGCGCAAAGAACAAAAATAAGACACGAAATAAATAAAGTATCAGAGCTAAAATTTCACCATAAAATTTTTTTTTTGAAAAATAATTGTTTTTTTCAGCAGTACTGGTAAAGCAAATCAAAGTAATCGTAATACTCAAAATACATTCCAATTTTTCGAAAACTACCAAATTGTGGCTGATTTAAGTATACTTACTCAGGTGTTTTAGCATGAAACTCTTCTAAATATGACAATAAAGAAATGTTTAATATTGCACTCACTAAACTAATAGATAATGTATAAAATAAAACACATTGTAATCAGTAACTGGAATAAAATTCATGTGATGCCTGCACAAACACACAAACACAAAATCGAACATAGAACAAAAAGACGGACAGACAGACTTTCGCAACAAATTCCACTCACTAAATGAAGATAAGTACTCACTGTATGCAAATTTCCATGAAAATATATTAAACCGTGTGGACGTGTATAGGGAACATACATACATACATACAGACAGACAGACACAGACACCGAATGCGAAAAGCATCACTGGGCATCAGAAGGGTCCAAAACGGATAGAAAACTTGAAATGGGTCGAAAATATTGAATGTACAAACAAACACTCCATTCTTATTTGTATAGATTCATATTATTAGTGCTTTACCTTCCCCTTCATGTCTTCTTGTCCTAAACAATGAAAAATTGTATAACTCGGTGATTTTTTTTTCCAATTTTATAATTTCAACCAGCAAAAAAGATCTTCAAAAACTAAGTTATTTGCACTCACGCCAACATTCTCCGTTCAAATGGGCAATCTTTAGAGGCTTGGTACGCATTTACCCCGATACAGAGTTGGGCTGGTAAGTGCCTTGGACTTTCGATAAAAATTCGAAAATTTGAGCTTTGTTGAATAGTTGCTTTCGAATATGGCATTTTGAATCAGACGATAAAAATAATGTGATCTCTATTTGACTGCAAAAAAGAATATTGGTGAAGTGATAAAAATGAATCTTGTAGAAACTTTTAAATCAAACTTGGTAAAGTTTGGTATGCACTTGCCCCACTTTACCCTATATATTATTACAAAAATAATAACATAATATTATTAGTGACACGGCTGAGCTTGGTGTCATGACACTCATTTTTCGATATTTGATGCCTTATTTGTCATCAGAATTCTTAAATCGCCGCGTTCCACTATTGACAATCTGTTTGTTTTCTTTGTTTGAAAATTGCCGACTACGCTAAATCCTCTTTCGGCTAAATATGATGTTGGGAATGCAATGAAAAACTTCTTGATGTAGTCCATAAAGTCGGATTTAATACTGAAATTTGGCAAATTCCTTTGAAGCCAAAATTCTTGATATTATCATTTTTTAATTTCAATTTTAACTCTTCATTTGTTGACAATTCTATCAACTCCTTCTGCAGTGATAATTTTTCTGTTTTATTTGAGAATGGTTTTAGGATCCAATTTGGAACGATCATGTTAAGAACATCGTGAAATCTATTTATAAAATCTTCTTTAAAGTCTTCCAAATACTGGCAAAATACCAGAATGTCGTCATAATTTGTTTCCAGAGGAAAATTTTTGAAACTTATAGAATTGTCTTCGACCCAAATTTTGTTTGTACAAGACAAGTTTTAACACGAACCCAGAAATAGTTGCCTTTGGTTTATTCAAATTCAAATAATCTCCTTGCAGTTGTATAGATTCGTTACCTTAAATTTATTATATAAATCAGTTAAATAAGCTGTATCATTCTTAAATTTCAATAAATTCTCTCTTAACGAATCAACTTTGTTTCTAAAAACCGTTATAACTGAGTCAAGAGGTCATTAAATCTTTTAAGACAGGTACCTATGATAGCCAACGAAGTTCTGTGTACAATAGTTAACGATTGAAATTTTCGTCGTTTTCATCACTAAGTTTTCGAAACAATCTATCATTGAGAGCATTGCTTCTGATCTTGTTAACTTATGTAATTAAATACTGTAGTGAGCAATGAAGGCGATGACTAAGGTTTTTTACAACCAAAAATGCTGCCTGTAAATTACACAATGCACAACAGCTACATTTGAAGGACCGCATTTTTCAAATATAAAATCAAACCGCGGTATCATTCAACCACTGCCGAAGCACCATCGGTAGTTACGGACATAATATTATCCAAAGGAATACCTTTTTCATAGTGTTCCAATACGTCAAATATAGCTTTTCCTTTAGTATCCGTTTCTAAGTTTTTTGCGAATAATAGTTCTTGACAAAATGTTTTATGAAGCGAACGTACCCAAGAAGTAAAGACTCTTTGTAAAGTAGATTTATCGAGCTGTAAAGAAAACTTGATAGTCTTCAAAAAATCAGTTACAGAACTCTACACATCCTCGGACATTTCGTCGATTTGTCTCTGTACTGTATTATTGCTTAATGGGATTTCTTAATAATATCAGACGGTGGCTTGTGCACATTGCTGTACGCCGAACCTCACTCACAGCTGGCATCATCTCCAATAGTGTTTTCCCGATTTAGCAATAAGCAAGGAAATATTGTAAGATGTACGTAACCCATACTCGTCTTGTTTCGATGCCGCTGAAAACATACCAGCTGAAGTTGAACGTCTAGAATGTTGTTCTTTGGGCATTTGAAAATACGATAAATGTTTATGATTTCTGTCAGGATATATTTTGGTCAAATGTTCTTGTAATCATGAAGGTTTCATGGGTTCATTTTAGAAAACTCATTGGAAAATCAGGCACAGTGGTAATGTTTTGTTTGAGGGTGCCTGAATAAAACCATACTTGAAGTATTCGACATTACTGTCTACACCTTTTCTTTGAATCTGACAAAGCAATTAAAAAATTTGCTTTGGTCACCACAGGACCAACCCGTTACTATATTAAATAAATTTATTGTTATAATTCAAGTATTAAATTTTAATTTATGTAAGTTATTTTATTAATATTTAGAAACAGAGAAATTTTTTGTAAACAAATATTTAAAAAAAATGTAAATTTAAATTTTAAAAGATAGTTTTAAGTTACCTTACCGCCTAACAATGGAAACAATATCCTAAATAGCAAACAAATCTCTCTATATTAAAAAAATGTTACCGCCGCCGCCGCCGCCGCCGCAGAATTGAAAACTGTGCTGTTTAGCTCGATTCTTAGACGGTTTCCCGAGAAAGTACTGATCGGAAAAAAACAAAATTGACATGGTTTGTTCTTCATCGTATTCCCTGGACAATTATTAAGATTTTTTTCCGATGCGGCTATTAGTTTAGGGTTTATTAAGTGTTAAAATTGAAGAAGCGAAATTTCTTCCGCGAGTGAGCAAAACACATACAAATTTTCAGTCTTCAGCCGTGAGTTTTTTTTAAAGAGTACCTCTCAACGTAAATTTTTGCAGCTCATCGAGTTTTTTTTTAAATTTCAATTTGGTTCTTGATAATATTTTTTTGAAATTCGGGAAAAATCAGGACATTTTTGTTACTTTTTTCTAAAACTGCCGTATCTATAATTTATTACTATTATTTTTTAATTTTTTAAATATAGCAGTATACCTCAGAATGTACTCTTTCTTACGGTACTATTATTTTTGATATCAGTTAATAATTAAATTGGATGCGATCAAAAGTTGGTCATACAAAATTCGGAATCTTTGGATATTTTCGCTACTTTTTGTTACTACCGTTAACTAAAACTGTCATATCTATATCGCATTACTATTAGTTTTTTTATTTTGAAAATAGCGCAGTATACCTCAGACTGTACTCTTTCTTACGGTACCATTATTTTTAAAATTGGTTCATAAATAAATTCGATGCAATCAAAAGTTGGTGAAACAAATTTCGTATTTTTTATTTCGCGGAGCAAATTCGCGGAGCATTGTATTCGCGAAGGGTTGTATTTTTGACTATCGGGTTTGCCAGAAATCAAATTTATCGTAGCAACAATTGCCATAAAAACGATTTATTTTTATTTGGCGAGGAAAAAGGCTCGCTTTTTTCCCTCTGTTCTCAGACGTTTTACCGAGAAAGTACAAAGTACGCATCGTAAAGTTTGGAGATTAACAGGGTTTACTTAAAATTGTACAGGGAACAAGATGCAGAAGATTTTTTACTGATGCGGCTATTAGTTTAGGGTGCATTAAGTGTTAAAGCAAAAAAGAGTGAAATCACTTTCGTAAGAGGTATTGGTTTGCGAAGCAAACCAAACGGGATTGCGTAGCAACCCACGGGGGTCGGCGAGCGTAAGCGAGCAGGGGGAGAAGCCCTCGCTGTGACCTGATGGACCGTAAAGGGAAATCAGGATAATACAAATTATTCAGATAGTTTCACTCTGCGAAAGGAATGTTGGTTTGCGAAGCAAACCAAATGCCATATGTAAAAGGAGTGTTGGTTTGCGAAGCAAACCAAATGGGATTGCGTAGCAATCCCCGGGGGTTGGCGAGCGTAAGCGAGCAGGGGGCGGAGCCCCCTAGTGTTGTAAAAATATGAAAAATTATAAAAATTTATTTATTAAGCTGTCTCAAAAAATGTTATAAATGAAAGTTGTTAGAATAACCAGAGACCGGACTTTTATGCAGCAAAACCCCCTAAAATATACCATAAAATATGCAGTAAAACATCTAAAAAATGCAGCAAAAAAATGTTAAAATGTACATTGAAATAGCACAAATTTTCAATTATTTTTTTATGAAATGATAATGTATTACGGAAAAGCTCTAACAGCAAAAAAAAAAAAAAAAAAAAAAAAAAACTAATTTTATAATTATGTAATAATGTTGTTAAGGTAAGGAAGAAAAAACGGAAAATCAAAATTTGTTGTGTTTATGAAACAAGTATAATTATATTAATTACATAAAAAAATAAATATTTTATAAACTTTTTCAATGAAAAACTTTTTTTTCATAAAAAAAAACAAAAATTGAGAAGTAAAACGTACTAGAAGAACAAGTCACGGTTCCCAGCTGCTCTGATGGAACTTCGAAACAATCACGTATGGATAAAAAACCGCACTTATTTATAGTAGCGTTTAATGAACCTGTCAAAACATACATAGGTTCCATATTCTGCCCGTGTGTAAATCTTGTCATGACCTGTAAATTTAAGCTTTGTTGATCTAGTAGGAACACTACACACTGTGGTACTCCGTGTGGTGCACAGAGTATGCTGCGACTTGTTCTCTTACTAGTAAATAAGGTATTGGGAACAAAGCCGTAATGTTTTCAATACCTAATAATACGAACTGCTTAAAAGACATTTAGAACCATGTTAGGGTTTGGTTTGTTGATGAACTGGCATCTGGTTAAAGAAATACTGAGCTTTGAGGATAAGACGTTTATTCTCGACTAAAATACGGACCTTGCAGTTGAATATTAAAATATACAGTATAGACATGAGGCCTAACATAGCCGAAGCAGGGTACAACACATCCACACTACTTCGGACACAAACTGGAAGTACTTATCTCCCGCTCACTTTCACATCCGGAGAAGCAGGGCCTGTGGCCCATGAGCTCCGCTCACATCAACCCTCTTCCTGCCGCGAGCGTCTCAATGGAATAAGAACTCCATACACGCGAGAGACATTTCAAAGGAGCCGAAAGTGCAATGCTGCATGGGCAAACTTTCTTTGGTGATTTCGCCATTCTTGTCGCCAATTTAATGTAGGATTCAAGCAGTCCTGCTGTACATTAGCATTTGCCATTTGGATTCCTTCTATAAACCTTGATTTAGATTGTATCCGTATCGACATCGACGGAAGGACATGGAGTGCTGAGTAGTGGTCTTTTGTGTGCCGACTTAATGTTTTTCTATTTGGAAGCCAAATTTATGTAAGCAATAATATTTTAATTTCATTGAAGATTTTCATTCCTGTACATTTGTTTCGCAAATTATTTTGTTCCATTAAGATAGCTTGTATTTAAATGCTATCCAACGGAATATACTTTTTGACCCGCAGATGAAGGATCTTCATTTGCTTATTATATCCTGTTTGAAATGCATTGTTGACTTACTGTGCTAAATGGTTAACGTAATAGTTGAGTTAGCTTGTTTTTAAGTGCTACCCAACAGAATTTCTTTTTGGCAAGCAGATGAAAATTCTTTGTCCGTTGATTATTTTACCTATTTCATTTCCTCTTGTGTTCAGCATTGTTCATTTGCTATGCTAAATGGTGAATTACGTTCAGTTAGCTTTTTTTTAAATGCGACCCAATGAATTTTTTTTTGATGGGCAGAAGAAAGTTCTTGTTACATTGCTTTCTTCCCTACATATTTAAATAACCCTTTGCACTTTAAAAGCCAAAAAAAAATTTAAAAACATGAGTTGTTCTATTCTATGAATTGTTTACTTAATATGGTAAATTGTTAGGTTGTCCCAAAGTCTTTCCGGGGTTGTGGCACAATGATTATGCCCACTGCACTAGCAAGCTGTGAGTTGTAGGAAGTGCAGGTGTGATTCCTCCATGGTTGTATTTCTCTCTAATGTGCCAGTAAAAATGTCACTATGTTCATGTCTATTACTTGTTGTACATCATGTGTCTATTGCAGCAAGGCCAAATATGGCTCTTGCACCATAAAAATCAACCCGTCTGGAAGCTTTCCCTACGGGATTGGTTCTAGGTTGTAGTCAATAGCATGTTATGTTTCACAGGTGTGGCAAATTCAACTACTTAAATATTAATTGCTTTTTACGGCATGATCCCTAATGTGTATATTGTTTGCTTGCTATGCTAAGTGGTGAATCGTGTTGCGTTTGCTTGTTTATCAATGGTACTCAAACCAAATTCCCTTTTTGGTTCTAGCAAAATTAACTGAGAACATTTTGTGCTTAAATAATTTTTTTTCCCTTATAGATGTGATGTATGCGTTTCTTTCACCAAAGTAAAAATTTTCTAGTTGTGGTAAATTGTTCTGCTGATTTGTTAAATATGTTGAAAATATCTTTTAATTCCTTTATTGTGAGTTCTTTTAAGTGAATTTTTTAACTGTTATTGTAAGTTGTAAGCTAAGAATGTAAGATGGTAAATAATTTAAGAATTTATTTTGCTTGAAGAAACCTGTATGTCCCGTTTCAGCTTCTATTCTCAACTATCTATCACTGAATTGATGTAGGATCACATTCCTAATCACTAGAAACATGATTTTTATTTTACTCTTAAGATGAAAGTAGATACCACATTCAACAAAAACTTGTTCATTTTCATTCTACCAATTTGCATTGTCGATCTCAAATGTATATTATATGTAAACTTTTTATTTTTGGAAGGTATTTTCCAACTTTCATTCTTTATGTTAGTAATTTTTTAAAAATTTCTATAAATTATTCCCATAACAATAAGGTTGTGGTGTGGGTTTGTCCATTGCTCTAGCAACCTGCAAGTTGTGGGAGGCACGGGTTCAATTTCTGAATGTATTTCTCTCTTGTATATCAGTAAAACTGTCTCTGTGTGTGTATGTCTATTACTTGATATTGTATGTTCTGCGCCTTGTGCAGTATGGTTGAATTTGGCCCTTTCACCATAAAAACCCAACTCAAAACATTAAAATAACATTTTAAATTGACAAGCAAGATCTGCAGAAGTTATTAATAACTAAGCACATTTCTTGTATTTTTGTTCAAAGTTTTTTGAAAAAGAACTAAAAAGAGAATAAAATTCTTAATTTTAAAATTATATTCAAATATTGAATACTGTACAAGGTAGAATAGAATACACAAATCTGGAGTCCAGGAGGGGAGACTGTTAAGTGAAAGCAATTTGGGTACTAAATTATAAGTGTTATGGCTCTAAAAGTAACAATAAAATTAGAAAGTAAAGAATATTAGTATATGCTATATTATTTAGTCATGGTGATAAATTCACCATCATCTTTAGAATGATGAACTTTGCAAAAGTGCACGACCCTTGAAACATAAAACCCCAAAAAACCAAACAACCCAAAAGAAATTTAATACACACATGTCTTTCCCACAGAAAGATTGGGTTTGTTGAATCATAACTCGCTGGTGTTGCTGAAGTAAGCGAATTTTTTCCTAATTGATTCAGGCAGGGCGTTAACTCTTTGCTGACTTGGGAAACTGCTTGACTAGCAATTGTGGAAGACATATATAGTCGTAATTAAACGTTGTTTGGTATAAATATACTTTTGATCATCGCTCACATCTTTGTTTATACCTCACCCCGTATAGACTAAACAATGCACAGTCAGAGAATGAGAACAAGCTATGTCACGGGAGTGGTTGAAAAGAGATATAAACTATGTGAATCTTGAAATATCATACATGAAAAAAGAACCATTTGCATCCCATAAATACAGGCCATGAATGTAATTTTCTAGAATTTTCGGGGCAGGTTTTTTCCCCCCGGTAATTAGTTTTTTTAATAACAACCGCGGTTATAACCGTGCCAAGAAAACACCGAAAAAAACCGGTTAACCGAAATTAAAAAACACTACTTATCGGTTTAACCAGACGGTTATTGACAAAATGTTTCATCATGTACTTCATATTTTCCACTCAAAGCACTAAGGAAAAGGAATGAATACGTTTAAAGATACAAGTGATTATCGCTTCCGAAAGCTGAGCGAAGCAACACGTCCTCCTCAGGGGTATTTTGCAGTCAAAATAATCTTACATGTCAAACCTGTTAGATTGGATACAAATGTTGCCCTTCTGCGAGCCCACAAATAACATTAATAAACCATTGCCAGATTCGGTCTTAAAACGTTTCTTTCCAACATTCACCTTTTCATAACAGAAACTTACACCTCAACTCTGCTCGAAGGGGTCAAACAACTCTACTCTCGAGTGACGTCATTTCACGTGTGTTTGATTTCACGTTTTAACACGTTCGAAGACAGACGTTATTCTCCATCCCCACCACGTGTTTGATTTCACGTTTCAACACGTTCGAATGACATCATTCTCCATCCCCACCATGTGTATGATTTCACGTTTCAATACGTTCGAATGACGTTATTCTCCATCCCCACCACGTGTTTGATTTCACGTTTCAACACGTTCGAATGACATCATTCTCCATCCCCACCACGTGTTTGATTTCACGTTTCAACACGTTCGAATGACATCATTCTCCATCCCCACCACGTGTTTGATTTCATGTTTCAACACGTTCGAATGACGTCATTCTCCATCCCCACCACGTGTTTGATTTCACGTTTCAACACGTTCGAAAGACGTTATTCTCCATCCCCACCATGTGTATGATTTCACGTTTCAATACGTTCGAAAGACGTTATTCTCCATCCCCACCACGTGTTTGATTTCACGTTTCAACACGTTCGAATGACGTCATTTTCCAGCACATTCACTTTTCTATGTCAGAAATACAGATAAAAACTTGAACCGAAACTCACAGTGGTCTTATGCTTCAGCATAGTCTCTCTTAATTACAGAGGATGTTACAGGTATTCCTGGCCGAACGGTTATTCAAAACGGGCAGCCGGGAATATTTTTGCTCCTGGTTCGATTCCAAGTTGTAGAACTTTTCTTTTCTACGCTAAAATAAAATATAGAATAAATATACATTTTCTGTAAAAAAGTATTTCTTCTCAATCTCATCAGCAGATGGCGCCACCAGTCAACATGTATGTAAAACAAGCCGATTATTTTGCTTCACCGCCGACATAATGACGTCATGCTCCACCACATTGTCATTTTCTGTAAAAAAGCAATTAGTTCTCAATCTCATCAGTAGATGGCGCTACCACTCATCATGCATGTTAAACAAGTCAACTCCATTGCTTCACCACCAAGTTGATGACGTCATGCTCCACCTCACACATTCAAGTCTCTGTCAGTGTTGTCATTCCAAAAAAGCTAAAGTCTCGGTTAAAAACATCAAAATCCGTTAAACCGAAACTAACAACTCAACTCCACTCAAAGCAGACGAAATCAGAGAAACCAAAACTAACAACTCCACTTAACGAGAAACCGGCACTAACAAATCAACTCGTTATGACGTCACTTTTAGAAGCAGGAGGTAAAAAACTGAAATAGACTTCCGGTTGCACTGTCACTTCCGGTAGCATAAGAAAACAACTCAACTCAACTTCCTGTTAGGACATCACTTTCTATAAAATAAGCCCAATATGAACCGATCGGACAGTTAGATCAAACGATGCGGGTGTTTATGCGTACATATTACCTATATTAAATTTTTTTTTTTTACTTTAAATCCCCATACTGTCCCAACTTAAAGCTTTCATAAAACAAAGACAAATAGCGTACAGTAAAAAATATTTTTTTTTGGGAAAAAATTTGTGTAGCGTTTTCTTTGTAATTACGGTTAAGAGGTCAAATTAAATATCTGAAACTAAAAAAAGTTACTCCCGATTCAGGTGCTTTGCGTAAGAATAGCAAAACTCACATTTCTCTACACAAACAGGTTTTCAATTATTTTTCGTCACCCCTTCCCATTATGAATGCACTTGCGAGTTCCCTGTAGACCAATATTTTTCAACTTAAAAAATTGTTTCACACACATCGAGTTGTTGTAGCCCAGTTTGAAGAATAACGGATTAGCAACCAGAAGGTTGCGAGTTCGAAGCTCGGTCCAACTAAAGACCGTCGTATATACGGGGGGTGCACGTTAAATGTGCCGTGGCAACAAACGTCCTCACGATGGCATGGTGTGAAAGCTTGGAGAGTGGGGTGCCAGCTCAGTCTTGTCATCTGACCATGGTTCCAATAACGTGGTCCACAAACCTTTCCTTTCGTGATTGATTCCGCGCAACGTTAATTAACTACCTATCTAACACACGCATATTAGCAATTTGCTTAGATAATTGTAGTAAATGCAAAACAAGAAGGTTCAAAACATTACTTTAACTAACTTTACTTAAATATTAACCAAAAGTTTAACTTCTGCACTGATGATTTTTTATAGCACATGATATTTAAAGATGGTAGATATTTTAATCGCAACACTGCAGCAATACAGCGGGTTATTGGTTAGATCGAGTTTCTAACTTGCAAAGCTCGAGTTGCTGATTCGCTACTCTTCCAACCGGGCTACGACGGCCCTGATACTTTTATAGGTAATAATAATAAAAGAGAACACAAAATGTTGAATAAATTTGAATTGTATACTTAGGAACTGAACTAAAAACTAAAAATGAATAATTAAAACGAATTATTTCTCTATAAGTTTTTGCTATTTTCTGACATCATTTCTTAAATATTTAAAATGTAATTTTGCTAGAAACTTGGGTTAATCTTTCTGAAACATTGAATAACCATTGATTTTTTTTCTTTTGAAATTATAAGATAAGCTCTTTTTACCACTGTACATATAACAAGATCGGAATTATTATAAACGTAAAGAAATAGATGGGTATAAAAATATTCTTCCACATCACATTTTACCGTGTTGGATATAAAAATTTCTGTTTGTTTTGGGGAATGCAAATAATAAAAATTGGTATTTACTGAAATGTTTTTTTACAACTTAAATCTAAAACGTTAAAAATAATTTAGACAATTTCCTATCCATACAAACGTTTACGTATAACCAAATTTTTATTCAAAAAAAGCAAATGAATATTTTGATTAAATAGATTAAAATATTATCTCTACTATTATAAAAGGAAGTGTTTGTTTGTCTGTTTCTTGCCGTAAAATCCTGACGATTCTATGGCACTTACAGCAATGAGATTTAGCAGACAGGTGTCTATTTTGTTTTTCAATTTTTGGTTCGCGGCGAATTTAAAAATTCAATCTGGAAGATTTTAGAATCAATTTAATAGTTTTATTCTCCATCGGGTTTTTCACCGCCTTTCTTCCGCGAAAGAACAATGATCAGAATCTAAATTTTTCTACCACGTGACCTTGACGTCAGCCTTTGGAATTATGCGAAGTTTTTTTCATCCCGGAGGAACGCTAAGGAAGTTAATGTTTTCGTTTACGTTTTGATTTTGCGCGGAGGACAGATTTTCCAACAAGACGATAAAAACTAATATTCTTTAACTGGAGTCACTTAGTTCTTTTTTCTATCTCCTAGACTGTTAAAGAAAGAGTACAAATTTCAACTGATTTGAAATCTGCGGAAAATTTCACTTTAGATCGATATCTAAAAATATGATTTTCTTTAAATAAATAATATTTAAATTGAATATATCTTTTATATTTTCGCAAGAGATTGTGTCGTCACGTGAAATAGATTGCATCTTCAGCCCTTCGCGTTAAAATAAAAAAGAAACATTACATTTCCTGTCCTATTTCATTTCAGGGAATGAGAGTGAAAAATAAAAAAACATTTTGACTGGGGTTGTAAATTCTTTTTCGTAAAATCGGAATCGCTAATGATAGTAAAAATTTCAACGAATTTGAAATCTGCGGAAAATTTTACACCAGATTAATAACTTACACCACGGGCACGGGAAACGCCGGGCTAGCCACGCAGTGGCTAGTAGGATATATATGTCATTTTAATGTAACAGCCAAGCAAAGGAACTTGCAAAGCAATTCAAACCTGTGTGTATCAAGTACTTTTTATCTATTTTTCGAAAGGATTCAATAATATGGTAGATGCTTCATCAAATTACACTTTTACTGAACTCGACGTTTGGAGATATCCAACTAAATTATGAACGTAGTGGAAAAACTGAAATAGTTGGTGGAAATTAAATCTCGACTTTTATTATAGGGTCTTTAAGATGATAATTCTCCTTCGCAAAACTTTACAAACTTTACTGAAATTGACCAGGAACATGTTGATTTTAGCAAATTTCCATTTTTTGTTATTATCCATCCCATCCCACACACTTTGCTACATGAAATCAAACCCTTCATTTCTTCCCGCGCGCGCGTTCATCAACCCAGCCTTCTCTAATATTATAAAAGGAAGTGTTTGTCTGTTTGTTTGTTTCTTTCCGCGGCCCCAAAATCCGGACGATTCTATAGCACTTACAGCAATGAGATTTGGCACACAGGTAGTCCAAAGTTTTTGCAATTTTTGGGTCGCCGCGAAATTCTAAATTCAATCTAGAAGATTTTTAAATGAATTTAATAGTTTTATTCTCTACCTGGTTCTTCAAACGCGGATGACTTTTCTACCCACTTGACCTTGCAGTCAGGGTTTGGAACCATGCCAAGTTTTTTTCAACCGACAGAACGCGTAGAAAATTATTTTTTTCGTTTCCGTTTTGATTTTGCGCGAGGAATAATTTCCCACCCAGACGATAAATCTTAATTTGAGTCACATTTATTTTTTCTATCTCCTAGACCGTTAAAGACAGTGTAATAATTTCAACGGATTTGAAATCTGAGCAAAATTTCAGTTTAGATTGTTATCTAAAAATATGATTTTCTTTTAAATGATATGAAAATGACGGATATGAAATGTGCGGAAAATTTTACACCAGATTAATACCTTACATCACGGGCACGGGCAACGCCGGGTTAGCCACACAGTGGCTAGTGTTTCATATACGGAGAATCTTAAAAAGGCGGGAAACGAGAGGGAAAATGCGTCTTCCTTCCACAAAAAAAGATTGCCTTTTTTGTCAGATTACGGCAAAGGCAAAATGGATCAAAATACTACAGAGTCGCCAAAAACGCTGTTCTTAATACGTCACAGCTACAGGCATGCCAGACAGTACAGAGTATGGAGTTCTTACTCCGTTGAAACGTTCGTCTTCCTGCCACACCCCGCTGTAGCCTGTCGGTTGCAGTTAGAGGTGGTGATCTCACAAAATATTTGTGGAAACATGAATTCGATGATTTTTAGTATTAATCAAACTTTTCAGGACGTTCTTGCGAGTATTGCCCAGGGAGACGGCGATTGGTAGCACCCTTAATATGCCTTAGATCCAAAACGCCCTCTTAGATTTCTTCAACGCCCACCGATGGTAACCACTGGCTCAGAGGGTCCCCCCACACAAAGTGGCGTGGCCACTGAGCAGAGAGACATGGGAAGAAGGGAATCACTTCTATTCAACACCCCCACGCCATTCACACTTTCGCCATTACGGGTAGATTTGAGATCCGCATCACGTGATACGAAAGTGTTATCTGGGCTCAAGAATACGTCCCGAAGCCCGATAAGTGAACGCTTCCTTCGTTGACATTTTTTTTCTGCTCACCGGGAGAGGAATACATCTTCCGAGAACATTCCCTTACTTCTACGGCTCACTCCTCTCTGATAAGGCGAAAAGACAACTTCTCGTTTTCAATCATCTCTATTGGCTTTAAAGGTCAAGAAGTGGAGGCCTGAGGTTTTTTTTTTGTCTTTGAAGGATGGCGAGATCTCGGATGGTCGGGGTTCGACCTGATTCGTAGATTTTCTTTCACCGGTGTGGAATACTCAATAGAAGGTAACTCTTGTTCATTACAATTCCCTCGGATAAAGCTTTATTGCATCTAAAATTTATCTCATTGAAACATGCCGACCAACCGCTCTGGTGGTTAAGGTGTTAGCCTCTAGATAGGAAGGTTCTTGGTTCGAATCCGGGTCAGTGCATGGATGTTTGTAAGCGTAGGGTATAGAGGCGGTGCACCTTAAATATGTTGTAGCTGAAAGTCCTCACGTTGGGTTGGTGTGGACGTTTGGAGAGTGGGCTGCCAGATCAGGTGTTGTCTCATCATCTGACCGTAGTTCAAAATGACGTGGCGTTGTCCTCGAATATTTCCCATAGGGGATTGATCCCGGACCGTCGTCAATAGCCCATTGTGTTGTTCTAGTACGACGTTTATTAAAAATTATCATTACCTCATTGAAACATTGTGAAATAAGTGAACATGAAATTACATCTTTGCACTTTTTAAGATCGAGTTTCTTGTGTAATATAGTTAAAGTTTTATAAAATAGAATTTCTCATCGATTCTAACGGACCCCTTCTCTGGATTACCAATCCAGAATTCCGGACAATTGTTAGATTTAGCTGTGCTTTACAGCTTTCTCCTATTGCTTTTTTAAGTTCATCTCATGTTCTGCGTTCATGTAGTGATTTTGTTTAGCAAGAAAGAGGCAATATTGCTGTTTGAAAACAGGATACTGAAGGAATATGTTTAAAATGCAGACCTCTTACCTGTATTTTGTGTGTTTTCAAGAAATGCAGTGGCAAATTTAATAATAATGCTCCATGGCGTTCTATTCCAAAGACTCCATCGGGGTTTAATGGGTGGTATTTTTAATCTTCTACTAGCTGAATAACCCGGCGTTGCTCGGGTTTCAAATATGACCACGACAGATCAAATATGACAGCGACATTTCCCTAAGTGAACTCATACAACAAACCCTGTAGAACTTGTTTTCTTATCTATGTTCATTTACTGCAGAAAAACGAACTTTAGATTTTAAAATAGGGCTTCGAGCGATACTTTTAGGACTACCTGTGTGTGTGTCAATTTTCATGGCTACAGATGGGTCAGAAAACAGGAAAGAAATAGTCTATGTTTTCAGCAGTGTTCTAAACTATAAGTGTACCAAATTCTCAGTCGAAGTAGCTACAAATGACAATAGGACGGCAAACCAAAATAAACCTTGAGTCTTATTAAAGCTTCAACATGTGGTACATATTGTTACTGGTTTCTTGTATGAAAGGAAAATGCAGTAAAAAAAGCGGTGACTATTATGAAAATCAATGTTCTACCAAAATAATATTCTATCATATATATATATATATATATATATATATATATATATATATATATATATATATATATATATATATATTTATTTATTTATGTATTTATAAAAATGGATGTGGGTGTATGTATGTGTGTATATTCTCGATACAAATCTACACCGTTTGACCATAAGGTGGGCCGAAAAACAATTTTTTTCGAAATCGCTATTCTAATAGTGCGCGGAAAGGGTTCTCTCTGGGTTCAATGAACACGGTGTAAAATGTTTTTTTGATCTTCTGCCCCCGCATCGCACTTGGATTTTGGAAATTTGGGTAAAAATTGGCAATTTTTTCTCGGCGGTAATTATTTTTCAATATTGTACTTCTAATAGTACGGAAGAAGTGCCCACTGTGTTAAATAAGAAAGGTGTAAAATATTTTTTCGATTGCATAATATCTTCTGTTCTCGCATCGCAATTGAATTTTTCCTATTTTTGAAGAAAAGTTCACTTTTTCTTGTGTCTTTTCATGCTGCCTGTATCTGACAGGAAGTGAAAGGAGGGGGGGGGGTCACAATACACATTCGTCCGTAGATATCTGTGAAGTAGATTAAATCTGAACATTTACAAAGCATCGACATGGAACCGTTTAATCTCTCTTACTGATCCTAAGTACAAACAATTAAGTCCGTTTTTATCTAAATCATCACCAATGCGACTTGGTGATGTGGTTGCCAACAGGTTTGGAGTCTCGAACCGGGCTGTGGCTGCAATTGCTTCAAGTGTTCTTCATGATGTTGGTCTCAACTAGCAATTCAGATTTGGTGATTGACAAAAACAAGCTGCGAAGGAAAAATGCTAAAGTTAGAAAATATTTAAAATTTTAAGATTTAAAGTGTACTTTAGGCATTACCGTTGAATGGGGTTGCATTTCGATGGTCGTAAAGATTCTACATTGATAAAGGAGAGAGTAGATACTAAAAGATACACGAGAAAAGCAAAAGTGGAACATTTATCTTTTATTGAAGAACCGGATTCACGTTACATTACTCATTTGAGTCCATCATTTGGCACCGCAAAACATATTTCCGCGACTATTATCGGATATTTTGAAGGGATCGCAAGAGATCTTTCTTAGCTTCTGGCAATTGGCTGTGACGGTACATCTGTTAATACCGGATGGAAATCAGGTGTAATTCGGGGTTTGGAATTGAAACTTGGTAAACCTCTGAAGTGGGTAGTATGTATCCTGCAATTTAATGAACTAACTATGAGGCATCTGTTTTAAACGTTGGATGGCCCAACAAATGGTCCAAAATCATATTCTGGTAATATTGGAAAGGCGCTCCTTACAAGTGAAACTTTACCAGTGATAACTTTTGAAATTACTTACGACGAGTTACCAACAACTAATAGAAGTGACTTAAGCAAGGATCAAATGAACTTACTAGAAATATCTCAATCGGTGCGATTGGGTAATTGTTCTGATGAACTGGCTAGACGCAGTCCTGGACCATTATCACATTCACGCTGGCTAACAACAGCGAACAGAGTTCTAAGACTATATGTTAGTTCTCCAGATCCTTCTTTAAAGTTGAAATAATTGCTGAGTTTGTTATGAAAGTTTACACTCCAAACTGGTTTATATAAAGTCTAAACACTTGCTGAAAGATAGAGCTAAGCATGTGTGGAATACTATTTGTAGATCCAGGTATTTATCTCAAGACCTCAAGGACGTCGTTGATGGAATAATTTGTCGAAATTCGTTCTTTGCTCATTCTGAGAATAAATATCTTGCTGTGTATGTTGAAGGATGAAAGACCGCACATCAGAGAACTTGCTGCACGACGTATAATTAAGTCTAGAGAGACATCTTCCAATGTAAAGTCAGTACGTGTATTTCTCCCACCAAAACTGAATTTTGAAGCTGTTGACTATACGGAATTGATTGACTGGTCACCAATTACTATTACTTCTCCACCAATCCTCCGTGATATATCCACTGCCATATTTAGTTATATTGTGCGTGATAAGAAAAATCCAGAATAGGACTTTGTTCATTTCCCATGTCACACACAGGCAGTTGAACGGTGTGGCAAGTTAGTGACAGAAGCATCCGCTAAGGTTTTTTGGGTTTCAAAGTATAGAATAGTTCATTAGATCCACATTCTTTTTTCGATAAATTATGCCGGAATTCGACCATATGGTTGATTATATGTGTAAGTAAACTTTTCGTATTAGCATGTCATAACATTTCTATGGTTACAGTATTCTTAACAAATATTATATATTGCGACTCAGCTATTATTTAAAAATTTTCAGGCAATATAATCAAATGTACAATACAATACAGTAATAAACAGTGTTTGTACCCATCTATTTTTCATGCTTGATTTATTTCTATAACACATAAAAAAGTGCACTTTTCTTCAAACTGCAAAATTTCAATTGCGATGCGGAAACAGAAGATTTTATTCGATCGAAAAAATATTTTATACCTTTCTTATATAACACAGTGAGCACTACTTCCGCACTATTAGAATAGCAATATTAAAAAATAATTATATTTCCTACGCCGAGTAAAAATTGCCAATTCTTACCCAAATTTCCAATATTCAAGTGCGATGCGGAGGCAGAAGATATTATCCAATCAAAAAAATATTTTACACCGTGTTTATTAAACCCAGAGAGAACCCTTTCCGCGCACTATTGGAATAGCGATTTCGAAAAAAGGTGTGTTTCGGCACACCCTATAGTCAAACGGTGTAGATTTCTATAGAGAATATACACACATACATACACCCACATCCACATCTGTTTTTATATATATAGATATGAGCGATAGAATGTTATTTTGGTAGAACATAGATTTTCATACTCATCACCGCTTTTTTTACTGCAATTTCCTCTCATACAAGAAATTAGTATCAATCTGTGTCACATATTGAAGTTTTAATAAAACTTAAAACCTAAATCTCAAAAGATTAAAAATCGGAACGAATATCCATATCCAGAGTGATATTCGAACCCAGATCCTTGGAACGATTCTTGGAACAAATTTCGAAATTATCGCCTAATTTTCCGTATGTTTGTTACGTTCCTTGAAACAGGCACACACTTCATCACAGTATTAGGCATGGGTCAATCCTGCAGCCGATCATCACCAATGGTGAAAGGACCATAAACGCGAGAGGTTCTCTTCGATGAGACTTACAAATAGCGATCGGTATTGATAGGAAGGTGAAGCTAATGTTTTTCAGAAACTTCTGGTCCAAGGATTTATGAAATCAAGCTCTTCGTTTTAAATGAACGATTTTTCTCATTTGCTGATTCATTCAGTTGTAATACTGAGTACGGGCAAATTAATAAACTTTTTCAGTAACAACTTTTCACAGTAAAAAACGCTTCAAATATTCGAATGAGCAACCTGATTTCTCAAATTTTAAGCATGTTTGATGAATTTTATTTCTCCTTACCTACAAACCTGTGGTGGTTAATTTGAAAATGACATTTTTTGTTAGCACCACTTACTATTTACAATTGTCCTTAATACTTCATGTTTTTAATTATTTCTTAGCACTCTAAGCTTGTGAACAGTGCATTTGTTTCCCCAAAATTCACTCAATCTTGAGTAGTTTAACCATATGAATTTAAAGAAATCGCAAGCGTTTTTTAAAAGAGTTGCTGTTTTTTCTTATAAGAAAAGACTTTGGTGTAGTTTAAAATTTAAGTATATTTTCTTTAAACGCTTTGTGTTCTTTCGCTTAAAAACAAACCAGCTCGATCCTCTCTCTTTTATTGTAAATATTTTTCAAGTAGAAAAGCTAATTTTGCAGTAGGTTTTAAATGACAGAGTATGAAATTTCTTTTCGTTAAGAGTAGAAGAAAGCCTTCCATCCAAATCTTGTTTGAGTACACCATTTTTAACACAAACACTAAAACCGCTGTAGACGACTGTCTAGGTTTCATGTAGCAATCTCCTGCAAAACATATTCCTTGAATAATTCCACGGATTTTATTTATTTTTTGTTTAAAAACATTCTCTGAAGTGCGTAAATCGCTTCTCTGTGGTCTTTGAAAGGAAAGTTGCACACCACACACACAGAGATCTTCCAAACAATAATCCTATTTTTAACTCTCTTATTTGAGTGACGAAACAGATTGCCTTATGGCAAAAAGATACGCAACATAACCTAGTCTCTTCATTATTGTTTACTAGACAACTGTAAAAAAATCTCTCCTGTCGGTATTAGCAAGCAGGTCGTTCGTCCTTCAAGACCCTGAGAGTCAAATTAATTTATCACACATTTATCCTTGATAGGTTTCTGTCTTTTTATCAAAACAACGAAAGCGTACGACTTCCAATGCAATATAAAATAACCTTGGCTACAAATGACCGTGAGTCTGATGTATCAAATGGAACAAGTCCTCTGGGAAAGTAGGCTTCGAAAAAGGTGCTATTCATTCTATTGACCATCTAGTTATCAAACCACTTACCTGAAAATAAAACGAAAAACCCGTTGGTCCCCATTCGAAAGACTAACGTCAAGAGGAATGGAATTCTCCGATAAAGTGTTTACGTTTGTGGAAGAGTACTTATGCTAATGCGAGGAAATATCCATCGAATTTTATTTCTTCGCTAAAGTGTAATTTAAAATGAATTATACTGAATTGCAGTTTACAGACTTAAAAAATTTATCATTTTCATTCACCTTTCTCCCAATGATACAAAATAAGGATGTCATTGATCAATGTACATTTACTATTACATTTTAAATGGAAGGAAAGAGTTATCTTAAATGCACTGAGAAGCTGAGAAAAGTGATTCAGACAATATATTTTCACTGTCAGACGTTTTTCCCCCATGCACTATTTTGATGCCCATTGTGAAACATGTCGTATTTCAATGCCAGAAATCGTTCGTGTCATTCTAAACAGCATTGAACTCTGCTATAAGACACCCACCCACAGAGCAACTTACAGATAGCTATATATAGATACACAATCGGTATTCGAGAAATTACCGCAATGAATATCATAAATCCATAGAGCATTCTGAATTTGAAAGAGACTTCAAGTAGGATGTGAAGGTTTCATTACAAGCCCATGTCAATCTAAATGCTGAAATATTAAAGGAACATGATTTTAAAATATTATAAATACGCAAAAAGGGAGCAATTTTGACAAATGAATGTATAATTCATGATCTAAAATTTGGTCATGTAGATAATTTGGTAGTGTAGACATACAACTTTAATACAACCAAACCGTGCTTCATAATGGAGATTTTTTACATGGCTTTCAAATAGCAAATTATTCTAACGGTATATGAAACGGTACCATCCACCAGCCCACATTAAATTGTAAAAACAAAACATGTATTCAACTTAAAATGATAAACTGGAAACAGTTTCTAACAGCTCAATTTGTTTGTAAACGTAGTACGAAAGGTTTGACATTTCTTCGGAATATAGTTTACTTTTTGATATTCTAAGCGCATTTTAACGCTCTTACATTAAATAATTTGTAATACTCAACTGCAATTTAATGTAGCAATCACAATCTGTTTCAAGTTCCCATTTGTTCTGTTTGCAAAGTAAAATTTCTCGTTCATCATGAAAAATTGAGATTTGTTTTTACTTCTATTCATCTTCAGTTGCCAAATTATGTTATGATTAAATGTGAAAATACCAGCTTCATTTTAACATACCAATTATAAAAACTAAATTTAATCCTTAATACAGCTATCTGTGTCAAATGAATGTATAATGAATTTCTTTATCTATCAAAATCTTACCAGCTATTGAGGGTCTTTGTGATCTATCAAAATCTTACCAGCTATTGAGGGTCTCTATGATCTATCAAAATCTTACCAGCATATTAAGTAGCCTCCCAAGGGCTTTGAGATTACGTAAGACAAAACCTTTTTATCTCACTGAGGTGTCTCACGTTAGGAGTTTGATTAGCGTTCAATTTATATATGACGAAGTAGTCGCTCCACTACTCTCACAACCTTCGAAGCGTCAGAAGATTTCCGAATGCTTTAGTATTATTATTAATCCCATAGGCATACATAATGACGGATTTTCCCAATCCTTTGGAAAGATTCTATCGGCCCTTTCCTTAGAATAGAATCCATTGGTTTGTTGGTCTGGGGGGTGTTTGGCGTAAGGGGTCCTATTTGGTCATATTGCGCTAAACACAAGATATACAACAACAGGTAATAGGCATACACTCACAAGGAAAGTTTTACTGACTCAGAAGAGAGAAATACACACAAGGAAGAACATAACCTGCGCCGTCTACAACCCAAAAGTTGCTAGTTGAGCCACGATATCAACTAGAATCCTTAGGAAAGCCCCCAGGTACAGAATTATATTCAGTGCTCTGCAACACAGCTCTAAGCAATTGCAATTGTTCTGCAGGTATTTTGTCCGAATTTTGAAAACTGCAGTCAAATCAAAAACAGACGTAAAACACAATTGTAAGCTAAATATGTATTATATATTTATGATAAAAAACATAAAATTAACTAACTTTATTTAAAACCACAATATATATTTTCAGAATTTGCAGTTATGTCGATAGCTTTTGAAGTTAAATATTGTGTCATTGACATAGATGTGTTATTAAAAAAGTGTTTGTGGTCATTTGGGGCGGTGTAGGGAGGTTGTTCCGTAGCTAGAGAAGGAAAAAAAGTGTAGCCAGGAGCGGGCTTTGCAGAACATCGTAACTTATAAATGAAAAAAATCGGCCAAAATTTTGATAAAATTAAGGAAAAATTGTTCTGCAAATATTTTGTTTGCTCAGTGACGTACATCGCAGTTTTAAGCACTTTCTGCTCTCGGGAGGGGGGGGGTAAGCCTCAATTTCGTCCTCTTCGAATGGAAACCTCTGGAAAGATTCAATTGGCCCTTTCCTCATAATGGAATCCGTCGGAAAGGTCCTTTCCTTGATATGGAAACTTTCGTCAAGTAGGTGAAAAGTGGTTAGAAGTCATCCAAAGAAGACACCAAAGTGGAATGTGATCCCTTCATAGGGTTAAACTACAATAACAGACGTGTATGCTTTAAGGACGTCAGAACTTCCGTATTGTGAAACGTAGTTCTTGGATCGCTGGAAAGAAAGAACCTAGACATGCGCTACGATAAATGACGAACTTTGAGCCTGTCTTTCCCCGACTTCTTGCTCCATTGGCAATACTCGTGTCAGTGTTATCGCGTTGCCCCCACCATTCATTACCACGAATAACCTCTTGCGCTGTGTCGCATCCTTGTTATCGTTGCAAGTTTACATATTTATTAAAATCGGTTTATCGCCCTTTCATTCATTCATCGCAAGCCTAATCTGTCCGCATAGAAAGTGGAGAGGCACTGGTGTTTACAATAGAGCGCTGCAGATTGGGCTTAATAGGGATACATCGGGTAAAAAGAAGGTACTCGATTGAAAAAGTCTTGATCCGATGCAAGTTAAGCGACTTCAAGAATCAAAAATCCGCTGTTGTGGCTGTGAAGTCGGAATTTAAGATAACGTAATAGCCAAGAGTCGGGTTATTGAATGATTGATTTATCTTTTGACGACACAAAATATTTTGAGTAGAATTCGACATCTCGTTGTTGAGAGTGAGATGAAAAAGGCATGCAATGTGGAAACCTGCATCAAGATTTCTGGAATTGGTTTGCGTTAGTAAAATTTTTGATTCAACTTATTTATCTCAAAATGAATTTTTGTTTTTGCATTCTTATACAAAATAATAACGGTTTTACTAAGATACAGTGCATTAACGTGTGAAGGAACACCACAATTTCTATAGCTTACAATTTCAAAACTAAACAAAACGGTCTGTGTTGATTTGTTAAAACGAAGATATTCAGTAGAAAGCTGGTGCATATTCGAATATTGGAATAGTGACGTCATACGTTTTGACAGAGGAATGGGTTCTGCTACCACAGGAACTCATCAGCAACATCATTATATGTATACAAACTAGGGATGCGACATCGACAACAAAACATCGATGTTCAAAATTAAAACATCGATGTCAATAATACATCGACTAAAGACCTTCGATGTTTTTAAACATCAGTATATTTAAATGTTTCCCCACAATTTCTTAAAGCTGGTTTAGCTACCACAAACATAATTGTTCGCGGGAGGGGGGGGGGTTAATTTGTCATTTGCCGTCTTTATTAATTTGAAACAAACATTTTTTTTTAACTGTCAAAACAAGTTCAAAAAATTAATAAGAACAATTAACAAATCTTTTATTTTCAAATTTAATAACTTAAAAGAACATAATATTTATAACAATTTGACATAGGTACTACCAACTATAAGTATAATTAGGTAGGTACATAACATTATTTATTGTTAGTTATTATTAATTACTTATCAACTTATGGGGGAACATAACAAACTTATTTTTTATTTACTGTGAAATAAATTATTGGGGCCTATAATTATTATATGCCCAATATTTGTTAGTTACAGATTGTAAAAAAAGAATTTTGTTAACATTCTCCACCTTAAGCCGGCTTCTTTTTTCACTAACTATCCGTCCAGTTAGGGAAACAATTCTGTCTGATGGGACGGATGTCGCCATCACTGATTTTTCTTAATTTTTGCTATGGCACTTCTTTAATTAAAAAAATAAAACATCGACAAAGTAAAAAAATCCACAATGTTAAAACATGGAAGTTAAACAAACATCGGCTACAATAGATTGATGTTTTGAAAACATCGACATCGATGTCGCATCCCTAACACAAACGCGCTGTGGAAAGCCTACATTAGTGTTGTTCGAGGGGATCGTACGGCCCACAGAGGACTATCTCCTCTCCTTATTTAAGTTTCTGCAATTACTCTTCTGTCTCCTGGCATTTCAGTTCAAAGATTATTTTCCTGTTCGATTATGTTCTTATTCTTTTTTACTCATCGGTTCGGTAACTCCTACGTCCTTTTTTGTACATATCATTTCCCTTAATCTCCGCATCCAAGTCACTTCACAGCAAAGTAGTAGCTGGAAATCTTACATTTCATTGAGTTTTACACGCTGGTATACGTGAAGAACATATACATGTACATCGCATATAAGAAACTACAGGGTGTCCTAAAGGTTCTCGTACTGACGATTTGTGAATTTATTATACAAAAACAACAAACTTTAAAACAATTATTTTTATGCAAATGGGGAAAAGCACTTTTAACATAACGTAGGAAAAACATTTGGACTAACATCTATAATAAATGTTCAAAATTTCCGCCCTTTTTTTGGATGCAAAGCTGAAGTCGTTTGCGCATATTTTTAAAAAAGCGTTTCAAGATGCTGGGAGTGACTTCTTGTATCCTTTGAGTAATGGCAATTTTCAGATCACCTATTGTTTGGTGATTATCTTCATTAACTTTGTTCTTTAAATATCCCCACTGAAAATAAAAGTCAGGGATACGAAGATCAGGGAACGAGGTGGCCAAAGGTTTCTTGAGATGAGTCGATCGCCAAGAAAGTCTTGAAACTTGTCCATGGTTTCATAACTTGTATGGCATGTTGCAACGTCGTGTTGGAACCAAGAGTCTCGTTCAGTCACTTCTAATGATACAACAAATTGTTGAATAAGTTGATATAGTGTATCTTTACTCGGTATTGCATCATTTGGATATTTATGTCACAAAATTCTTTACATCTTTTATATGATTTACAAACGAAATAAGCCTCTCTCTGAATGCGTGATAAATTCATCTTGCAATGAAGAACAAACTGACGTGGAACTTTATTATCGCAAAACTTGAGTGCGAATAAAATCAAACGATAAAAATTAAAGAGTCGATAAAACTATAAGCAGACGATAAAATACAATAATTAAAAAAACACGGGCAATAAATTTTTTTGAAGTTGGAGTACGGGAACTTTTAGGACACCCTGTACCATTTTAATCAAATACGTATATACACTTACCGATACTATATTCTATACAGTGCATACTATATTTTCAATTGAACAGATTATTAAGAAAAAGTTTGAAAATTATGATACGAAATCAGTACAAAGGAAAGCTTAACATTAGACAAATTAATATATCACGTAATTTAAAATTTGTGAACCGAACTGAATCTCATAGTACTAGAAAATCTATTCCCAGAACCATTACCAACAATGCAAATATTTGTGTACTCCTCGTTTGTATGGTTTAATGGTTTCTAGAAATAGATACGAGGCCTTATGTCAAGCAGTTATTGCTTCTACCACTATTTAGAGTTTATTACCTCCTTAAAATTTTTTACTTAGTGCCCTCTTCTAAGTTCTGATTATTTTCTTTTCTATTTCAATCAAACACTTCTTTCTGGGTATGTTATCTGCATTTTAAACAGAAAAATACGATAAAAAATGCTGAAAGTAACCTATATTTTACATTTAAAATTAGGTTTTAACTCAACACGCGGGATATTTAGGACATATAAAATTTCGTTTTATTCCAACGCCAAGAAAAATATAAGTATTTTCAAATTAATTATATTTTTACACCTTCACAATCGCCATTTCCTGAGTTTTATTTAAACAATTTGCTGATCCCATATCGCACCCCGGCAAGAAAAGTGACACAACTCAAAAATGCAGAATTTGAGAAACATCAGCTTAATGTATACAGTAAAAAAATATTGAAATAGTATAAGCTTCTTTTACATTTTAGGTGGTAAATTAGGTGGTACTTATGGTGGTAAATTATATTATATTCTATAGAATTATAATATAACACGCTGGGGCACCTCATACATATTTTTCAATAACATAACATCAAAAATTTTATTTTTTGAGTTGTGTCACGTTTTTTGCCGAGGTGCGATAAATTATCTTAGCTGTATAATGTAACAATTTTGAAGTCCACCGTTGTACAAATAAATACATTTCACGGGAAGCAATATCAAAATATTCACATACAAATCAGCATTACTTTTAATCTTTATACTTTAGACTTATGAAGTGTTCACAACACATTACATTTGTAAACTTAGAAACGAAATGAGTAATATAGCATTTTAAGTCTTAAAACATGAAACGAAAGTTATACTGTTCATATTTTATATATGAACACTCTTAAAATATTGAACGCTTTGTTCAAGTTTTATTTCTTCCAATTCAGCGTTCCAGGTCACTCAGTGGCATTGCCACGCATTTGCGATGAACCGTGGATGCAGTTTGGAAAATATTTATCTTTTATTCTTCATGTATCGGGGACTCTACGCAGATCTCTTTTCTGTGTTTACGCCAGCCTAACACACGAAAGTATTTTTTGAAGTCTCACTGTCGCTTTTAAACAGGTGCTGACTATGACACCTACGATGTACCGACGTCGTATTGCTCTGACCCAGTACTGTATTTAAAGAGACATGTGTGTAAACTCTCTTTCAAATAGAGACCATCAAAATGCTATTGTCTGCGAGAATTGTCCGTATAGCTGGGCGGAAGGGGGATTCAGTTTCAAAAAAAGTACAAAATATCGTTTACTGGTGTCCATAAAACTGCTTTCATGATGGGTAAACATTGGGTCTAAAGTAACATCTTCGACAGTAAAATTGATTGGATGATAATAATTTTGGCGATCAGAAAACCCATCTCTTTCGTATCGGGATGTTGACGGATTAAGGTGGTTGTTCAGATATCGACGATGCTGAGACTTGAAGTAAGTTCAGATGTGTTTTGTAATCACTCACTTTGAGTTGGGTTATTGTTTTAAACGACGCATTATTAACGCGAACGAATGCGTAGAATATTTCCTAGCGCTTCTTATTCAAAGAGAAAATTTTTAGGATTCTTGTATTATGTATATCTTTCAGATCCTTCGAAATCTGTACCTTAATTTTGGAAAGTTTACTCCCTTTAATGTTATATTGATAAATTATAAAAATATTTCAAGGAAAACTTAAATGCAGCATATAGTAAAAGCAATTTTTAACTTGAAAATTTGATAGGATTTGTAATATCTTTTCACAAACACCACCATTACACTTACGTGTGATCAATTATCCTTCTGTTGTACGAAATGGTGACTAAACCTATTTTTCTTGAGCTGATGCATGCTAACTTTTATGTTGTTTCATTAGGCTAGTTGGCATAAACATACTATATTTTTATAGTTGAATGCAGAACAGACTTCTACAGATTTACGATAAATATAACATACAGTCCTTAGAAATGACATGAAAATGTTTATACGTTTCCAATTTATTTTTAAGGAATTGTTTCAGTGTGGGTTCTACCTTCTTATTCAATCTATTCTCCATCATCTAATTTCAGCGATATTAATTAAAAAATTACATAAAGTTTGATACCAGTCTTAGACAAGGAAAGTATTTCTTTCCACATGATCACTTTATCAATCACTATGAACGAAAATCTAAAGATCGAACGCGTTAGTTTTATCTAATGTATGCTTTTTATGCAATGTGTGTTTTTTGTTTTAAAGGACTTTGATATATATCCTTGTCTTTAAGGAATTGCTGATGAAGCAATTGAGATTTCAATGTAGACTGACATTGATCACTGTTTCTCAACTATTCCCAATCTCTTAATGCCTTTAAGGATTGCACCACATTCCCACAGAAACGTTTTAATTTCACAATATACTTGTTTCTGAGAAAGTGTTGTCCACTTTGAGCTTTAATAAACAAGAACCCTACACATGTGTATTGCTTGCCCACATTCACGAATATGTAAACATACATAAGCACAAATACTAAGTTCGTGATTTATATATCATACCGACAAGCTTCAGTCGCCATTTAAAAATTTTGTTCGAGACAAAAAATAAACCATATAATCTAACATTGAACATTTCATCAACTCATTTTCATCAATTGATGAAATGTTGAAATGTTCATCAACTCAACTTTTTTAGGTTTTGAGATAAAGGAAAAAACCGTTTCCACGCCAATGCCTGTTTCAAGGTAGGTATTTTAATCAATGTCGTACTAGAACAATACAACAGGCTATTGACGACGGTCCGGGATCAATCCCCAAGGGAAAGATATGATGACAACACCACGTAATTTTGAGCCATGGTCAGATGGCACCCCACTCTCCAAACTTTCACACCACGCCAACGTGATGACATTTGAGGCCACGACAGATTTAATATGCGCCAGCCCTCTTTGTACACGACGGTGTTTGTTGGATTCGAACTCGCAATCCTCCGGTTGCTAATCGATTACTCTTTCAACGGGGACAACAAGGCCCTGCCTGTTTCAAATATGTCTGTATTTTTTCATTAGCCGATACATAGAGCTAAAATGGTTAAAAGGGTTTTCTAGTTCTCACACTAAGTTCTATACATCAGCTTTACTAAAAAAATATAACTAAATATACCTATTTTTGAAGCTTCCTTGTTCTTGCGTAGTTTAAAATTTAAGGTGTTGTCCTCGTATCTTTCTCTTCAGAATCCCTCTCCACCCCCAATAATCCGTTGTGTTGCACAAATGCAACGGAAATTCAATTACCTACCCACTTAGATCTTACACTCAGGTAACGATATGTAAGAAATCACAGTATAAATTAAAATCTAATTGAATCCATTTCTCGCAGTTTTAAAAACATTAACGCATTTATATAAACTGTAGTCAGGGGTAAGTAGCATTATTCTCCAAATTCATTATGAATTTAAACAAGAAATGAAACATTTATATAGAATCAAGGTACAAATCATGGATTGTTACACTCTGTAACAAAAAAATCGACGCACCAAGAAGGAATCATCCGATTGCTTTGAAATTTCGTATGCAAAAAAGTTTTGACCAAATATGCAAATGATTAAAATTTGGTGTAGTGCGATCTCCAGCGCATCGCAACTGCGCATCCAGCAGAAGTATATAAGGAGTTGTTCTTGAACTGTTGTTAAAAATTTCTGCGCATTGCGATTTAGGATACCTTTCAACGACTGAAAAAATGCATCGCCGCAGGATTCGAGCTCATTACGAGCAACTTTCAGAGTTTGAAAGAGGTCGTATCATTGGATTGAAAGAGGCAGGTTGGGCAAATCGGAGAATCGCTCGTCATATGAGTCAAAGCGATGCGGCGATTAGAAGATGCTGGCAAGAGTGGGTGGACAATTGCAGATTTCAGCGTCATGATGGTAGCGGTCGACGTAGGGCCACAACAGATCGCGAGGACAGAGTGATTGTCAGATCAGCTGTCACAGCGCCTGATTCATCGCTATCAACCATCAGTCGTGCGACACACACACGAGTGTGTGGTCGGCTGAGAGAGCAAAATCTACGCTCGTACCGACCGTTATGCCACCTGCCACTCACGCCTGCATACTGTCGAGCCAGATTACAGTGGTGCTTGGCTCGATCAGGCTAGAATGATGCTGACTGGGGACGTATAGTCTTTAGCGACGAATCCCGCTTCCAACTGTGTCCTGACGATCATCGAAGACGTGTCTGGAGACGGCCAGGTCAGCGTGCCGATCCTGCTTTCACTATTGCACGCCAAACGGGCCCTCAACAAGGAGTTATGGTCTAGGGTGCCATTTCCCTTGATAGCCGGACCCCTTGGGTCGTCATTAGAGGCACACTTACTGCACAGCGGTACGTTGACGACATTCTGATACCTGTTTTGCTACCGTTCCTTTCGCAGTACCCTGGGCTTATTTTTCAGCAAGACAATGCCAGACCACATACGGCACGTGTTGCTTTGAACTGTCTTCAAGCTTGTCAAGCCAGCCAGATCACCAGATCGCTCTCCCATCGAGCATGTCTGGGATATGATAGGAAGGCGATTGCATCCGATAGGGAATGTTGATGACGTATTCCGACAGTTGGAGCAAATTTGGCAAGAAATACCGCAGGAGACCATCCCTGAGCTTTATCGGTCTATGCCACGCCGTGCATCCAGGCTAGAGGCGGGTCAACATCTTATTGAGCTCGTTACTGTATCTCTGAAATAAAGCATTCAATTGTTCTGAAGTTTTAATCATTTTCTATTATGTACATGATTTTCCTATCCACCAATTTTTGTCTCCATCGGACAACTCCTTCTTGGTGCGTCGATTCTTTTGTTACAGAGTGTAAAAGGAATAGGAATTTTATCATAGCCGAAATTTCCTTTTAGCCACCTCTAAAAACAAACCTAAGCGCAGGTGTCGTCCTTGTCCAATCACAATGACACGTATATCGTGATTTTCTCAAGCTATGCTCATCGGATAAACTATTTATTGCACTGTATATTTTCTTTTTTTTTACTTATCTAAGAAATAATTTGTAACACTTTAAAATTAAGTCTCAATACAATTCATTTTCGACTGCAGATAATTAAAAAAAAAAAAGGTCCCTCTTAAATTTGCATCTATATCCCCCACCTAATCAGCTTGTCTAGAAATAGATCACTGAATTGTTTCCCTCTTTGGTACAATAATATACTTTGTGAACGAAATAGAGATGGTGTAACTTAATGATTAATAGTTTCAGCAAAGGTTATTATTTCATCCACTGAGCTTTTTTCACCCTTTCTCGATAACTATAGGTTATATATTTTACTCCATTGCGAATGTTGTGTTTGGAGGCATCGTACTAGTCACGTTGTACAGGGTTGACGAGAAGTTCATGACACGTTTCAAAATTTAATATAAAATCAACCAATCTCCAAGTTCTCCAACCAATCATCCAATTGTCAAATAAGTGTGCGGTTTTCAATAAAAATCTTTACAGAGCATCAAGGTATTTTTTTGGCATAAAAAATAGTTCATTGTTTGAAGAATTGGAGACACGAATCACGGAAGTAATCAACACTATTTCGAATCCATGTTAGCAAATACGTGGATTGAAATTGAGTATCGGTTAGATTTGGTTCCAGTCACAAAGAGTGCCCCCATTGAAACATGGTAGCATGTGGCGACAAAAATGCTCTAATAAATTTCAATATTGTAATTGTTTGTGTACAACTTTTGTTTTGTATTATTTTTAAGTACAGTGTTATCTATTCGTTAAATTATGAATTTGTTTATTCCCAAATAAAAAACTTGATGCCATGTAAAGCAATTTTGTGAAAACAATTTAAAAATTTTTTATAAATCAATTTTTATGTAAAAAATTTTATATAAAATCAACCAATTATCTTATAATTTGTTGATTTTATATTAAATTTTGAAATGTGTCATGAACTTTTCGTCCATCCTGTCGGATCAGGAAAGGAAAACATCTATACATATACCAGGTTTGCAATTAGGAATTAAGTTCTAACTTCTTTTGTAAGAATAAATGTATCGAAATAGATAAAGAAACAATACAAGCAAGTCTGCAAGAAAAAAAAAACATTTCATTTATAAAATTCATTAAGAACGAACAGAAATAATGCGGAGTGCAAAATTTTGCTGAAGGATTAAAAGCTTTTTATAGCGTTAGGATTATATTACTGTCTGTGTATGTTGCTGTCTGTTTACAAGACAGAAAATCTGCTTTCCTTCCGCTTTGTCAACACAATATTCGAATTATTAAACTACAGGCTTATCAATATAATTACTTAAAGTCTTATGTACAATTTCATTTTCTGTTTTCAGTAAAAAACACAGTCGTGAATGTCTATCATTACTACGGAGCAATTCAGCTTTACTCAAAGCCCTACAAAGCAGTCTAGGTGAGAGGTGAGTAAACGCATATACACGATCATAAATTTTATTTGATAAAGAAATCAACTGTAGTAAAAAAAAGGTTCGACAGGATGCTTATAGGAACTTTTAAAAACTTATACGAACTTTAAACGAAGGCGAGAATAAAAAATTAAATTATATTCACTTGGGATGTATGTTCGCTCAATTTATCATGTACTTATTTCTTCTTCACATGATACCTAAAAGGTTGGTGACTAGGTAGTTGAATTGACACTGGAGCGATTAGCGACGGTTCGAGATTAATCCCGAGATACCTCAAAAGTACCGTGTATAAAACCCTCATTGACTCCGAAACTCACTGTGTGGCAGAGGAGTCACGAAATGGCAGAAATTCTGTAAAACGTATTACAATCTATGCATCGATGCTGCCAGGCGTATAATTCTGTTAGTAGTCAAAATTTTCAGCACCTACTCTGAACCTGTAAGTGCACAACTACTGTCAAAATGTAAAATGTCGGAGGATAAAAATGTTGATTACACACTTTAAACACTTTAGCATTCCCTCCAGCACACCTGGAAGGAGCTTGTGGACAAACATCCCTGTATGAATAGTGTTTAATTTGTTTTTCCTTTTAAATTTCGCAAAAGTAGTTTTGAAACACTTTGTATATTTATATAATTGTGAAAGATGACCGCTATTGGTAAAATTGTACTTGTGGAAAATAAGCTTATATTCAGAAATTCAATTTATCTTTATTATGGAATTTTATTGTTATGTCTTTGAGCACTTAAAATCTCCGCAACTACAGAATCAAAATGCCTTCCATATTTTGGTGTTTTGAAATATATGGCTATTGTACCTGCATTTTAAGCAATATAAATAATCTTATTTGGCATGATGAGTATTTTCATTTCAAGATTATGAAAAGATTCTATAAGTTAAATTAAAAACACATAGCATTTTCCAATATGGAAAATACACTTAAAGGCAAATAAGGAAAATCCGATTATTACACATACTTCAAAACGTTTTCAGTAGCTTGATTGAAATTGTAAATTTAGAAAATTTGAGTATTCAGAAAATGAGTATGTTTCTATTTTGAAACTATTAGAACTCAATAGTTAAGTAATTTTTTCATACTATTTTTGTTACAAATTATTAGTAAAAAATTACAATAAACTGTTTCTTAATACAAAATTAAATTTAAAAAAAAATTTAGTACACCAGATAAAAATAAAACAAGTTTAAACTCCATATACTTCAAAAACTATTACAAAATTTTTTCATCCTCTTAACAATTTTCGAATATCACGATTAGAAATATCTTGCAATACAGAAAAGAGGTGCAGAATAGGGAAGTTTGTAAGACTGGGACATAATGGGGTACAAAACCCCGTTTAATATAACAGGGTAATTTCAGGCAGTAGAAACAAAGATGATTGTCCAATAGTGAGTACTATCATGACTTTCTCGAAGGATAGAATAAATGCGTCTCTGACCTGCAATTGGTACTCGCAGCTAAAGTGTCGAAATAAGAATGCCAAACACCTTCCTTGTGAAAAATCACGTTTAATTAAACAGAAAAGTTATTTTTTCCAAGTTAAAGATATAGTCTCGTAACTTGTGACAAAATTAATAAAACAGGACGTCATTATATGACACACCCAGGAGTAAAACGGCATTCATTTGTCAACAGTAGTGCCTTTTGAGATTGTATACTAAGTTACGATACAAAGTTCATTTTCATTCATAAAAGCATACGAAGAATGTTTTTCGTTTTTTGAAAATGTAAAGTATTTGTCATAAAACAGACAATTTAGCATTATATATTGGAATATATCTGCATTCAATTCAAGTATTCTTTTTCTACAGTTTCTTATTTATTATTTATTAAAGTTTGGTTTCAAACCAGTTATGTCTTCAAAATTAAGTTCTCTGTTTGACACATGAAAAAAATATGCGTGTATATTATAAGACCAGCGTTCTTGTAGTAAATGTGTTCAGGTTAGTAATCAAAAACACTGCCTACCTACTACTTAAGCTAAAAACATTGGAAAAAGGACACGACAGGAAGCCTCTCATATGTAAGTAACCTGTTTGAATACACTGAAGTGCCAAACGAGCCTATAGCAAGCCATGGGTTGTGTATATTAGAAGATATATAAAGCGTTACATATCTGTAGAAGCATCTAGAGCTATTTCCGCCGATAGAATGCCAACTTATCACGATTTAAGCAAATTCAACGCGTTTTAAAAGTATGTATACTTGAGATGGGCATTTCGAAGACGGAGAAGTTTGGATTCTCACGTTATTACAAATTCAAGGATGTATCGTGACTGTATTTCGACAAAACCTGTTACTTAAGATAGCAGTGTGACCGTAAAATGACATCTGGGCAGACGACCAGCGTCAACTGATCGTTTCAAGCGATAGACATACACTTCCACAAATTAGATCGGAATTCAATGCTGGACCCTCAACAAACATCAGCATGAGGACTGTGTAAGATTCCATCTGAGATATGGGTTTTTGGAACCTACGCCCGACTCGAGTATACGAGATGAGTAATCAACACACAGCTATGCGCATCACCTAGGCTCAGGAACATCAATACTGGACACATGATGACTGAAAATGAATAGTCTGCGCCGCGGTTTAAATTACTTTGGGCAGATGGAAGCATATTTGTGTGGAGAAAACCCCACTAAACCATAGATCTGCATGTCAACAGGGAATCGTACAGGCTTGCGGTGTCTCTGTTCTGGAATGAAGTTTATTTAGCTGGCCTTCAATGGGACCCTGGCACGTCTTCAAAAGTATCCGTCGTTATGCTTGCATCATTCTTTCTGACGAGTTAAATGCGTTAATGCTCTGCATTCATTTTGATGGGTTTGGCCTCTTTGAACAGGACAATGAGCTGTCACATAAGTCTATACATTACAAAGTATGGTTAGAGGAACACTCATCTGAATTTAGGGTTTTGCCACCACCCCAGATCTCAACGTTATCGAATCTAGGATGCCTAGCAACGCACTGTGGAACGCAACGTTCATACACCTCGGAATGCGACAGAATGTGAACTCTGCCGGAAGTATGGTGTTCAATGTCTACAGAATACTTTCTGCGAGCTCGTGGAGTCCATGACACCTCGTCTACTACCGCAGTATTATACTTTGGAAAGTAGTCTACCTCAGTATTATACTGACGTGTCACCTTTTCTGGCACTTCAGTGTATGTACTATTAAGTACACAGCGTTGTACTTAATATTACATACATTGAAGAAGAGTACACTGCGTAAGAATTTCTGGTTTAATGTTGATCGGAAACTGTAAGCGAGAGAGAGAGAGAGAGAGAGGAAGAGATGATCTATAGCAATGCTATACCACGTGAAAATAATAAAAGTGTTGCTTATTTTTTTTTCTGGAAAGATAACACTTTTTTAACGGTCTATTTCTCCACGACCCCATGGAAGGCCTACCAAGTATTAGACTGATGTACCGCTTTCTCTGACGCTTCAGTGTATGTACTATTAAGTACACAGTGTTGTACTTAATATTACATACATTGAAGAAGAGTACACTGCGTAAGAATTTCTGGTTTAATGTTGATCGGAAACTGTAAGCGAGAGAGAGAGAGAGAGAGAGAGAGAGATGATCTATAGCAATGCTATACCACGTGAAAATAATAAAAGTGTTGCTTATTTTTTTTTCTGGAAAGATAATACTTTTTTAACGGTCTATTTCTCCTCGATCCCGTGGAAGGCCTACCAAGTATTAGACTGATGTACCGCTTTCTCTGACGCTTCAGTGTATGTACTATTAAGTACACAGCGTTGTACTTAATATTACATACATTGAAGAAGAGTACACTGCGTAAGAATTTCTGGTTTAATGTTGATCGGAAACTGTAAGAGAGAGAGAGAGAGAGAGAGAGAGAGAGGAAGAGATGATCTATAGAAATGCTATACCATGTGAAAATAATAAAAGTGTTGCTTATTTTTTTTTTCTGGAAAGATAACACTTTTTATTGGTCTATTTCTCCACGATCCCGTGGAAGGCCTACCAAGTATTAGACTGATGTACCGCTTTCTCTGACGCTTCAGTGTATGTACTATTAAGTACACAGCGTTGTACTTAATATTACATACATTGAAGAAGAGTACACTGCGTAAGAATTTCTGGTTTAATGTTGATCGGAAACTGTTAGCGAGAGAGAGAGAGGAAGAGATGATCTATAGCAATGCTATACCACGTGAAAATAATAAAAGTGTTGCTTATTTTTTTTTTCTGGAAAGATAATACTTTTTTAACGGTCTATTTCTCCTCGATCCCGTGGAAGGCCTACCAAGTATTAGACTGATGTACCGCTTTCTCTGACGCTTCAGTGCATGTACTATTAAGTACACAGCGTTGTACTTAATATTACATACATTGAAGAAGAGTACACTGCGTAAGAATTTCTGGTTTAATGTTGATCGGAAACTGTAAGAGAGAGAGAGAGAGGAAGAGATGATCTATAGAAATGCTATACCATGTGAAAATAATAAAAGTGTTGCTTATTTTTTTTTTCTGGAAAGATAACACTTTTTATTGGTCTATTTCTCCACGATCCCGTGGAAGGCCTACCAAGTATTAGACTGATGTACCGCTTTCTCTGACGCTTCAGTGTATGTACTATTAAGTACACAGCGTTGTACTTAATATTACATACATTGAAGAAGAGTACACTGCGTAAGAATTTCTGGTTTAATGTTGATCGGAAACTGTTAGCGAGAGAGAGAGAGAGGAAGAGATGATCTATAGCAATGCTATACCACGTGAAAATAATAAAAGTGTTGCTTATTTTTTTTTTCTGGAAAGATAATACTTTTTTAACGGTCTATTTCTCCTCGATCCCGTGGAAGGCCTACCAAGTATTAGACTGATGTACCGCTTTCTCTGACGCTTCAGTGTATGTACTATTAAGTACACAGCGTTGTACTTAATATTACATACATTGAAGAAGAGTACACTGCGTAAGAATTTCTGGTTTAATGTTGATCGGAAACTGTAAGAGAGAGAGAGAGAGAGAGAGAGAGAGAGAGGAAGAGATGATCTATAGAAATGCTATACCATGTGAAAATAATAAAAGTGTTGCTTATTTTTTTTTTCTGGAAAGATAACACTTTTTTAACGGTATATTTCTCTACGATCCCGTGGAAGGCCTACCAAGTATTAGACTGATGTACCGCTTTCTCTGACGCTTCAGTGTATGTACTATTAAGTACACAGCGTTGTACTTAATATTACATACATTGAAGAAGAGTACACTGCGTAAGAATTTCTGGTTTAATGTTGATCGGAAACTGTAAGAGAGAGAGAGAGAGAGAGAGAGGAAGAGATGATCTATAGAAATGCTATACCACGTGAAAATAATAAAAGTGTTGCTTATTTTTTTTTTCTGGAAAGATAACACTTTTTTAACGGTATATATCTCTACGATCCCGTGGAAGGCCTACCAAGTATTAGACTGATGTACCGCTTTCTCTGACGCTTCAGTGTATGTACTATTAAGTACACAGCGTTGTACTTAATATTACATACATTGAAGAAGAGTACACTGCGTAAGAATTTCTGGTTTAATGTTGATCGGAAACTGTTAGCGAGAGAGAGAGAGGAAGAGATGATCTATAGCAATGCTATACCACGTGAAAATAATAAAAGTGTTGCTTATTTTTTTTTTCTGGAAAGATAATACTTTTTTAACGGTCTATTTCTCCTCGATCCCGTGGAAGGCCTACCAAGTATTAGACTGATGTACCGCTTTCTCTGACGCTTCAGTGTATGTACTATTAAGTACACAGCGTTGTACTTAATATTACATACATTGAAGAAGAGTACACTGCGTAAGAATTTCTGGTTTAATGTTGATCGGAAACTGTAAGAGAGAGAGAGAGAGAGAGAGAGAGAGATAGAGGAAGAGATGATCTATAGCAATGCTATACCACGTGAAAATAATAAAAGTGTTGCTTATTTTTTTTTCTGGAAAGATAACACTTTTTTAACGGTATATTTCTCTACGATCCCGTGGAAGGCCTACCAAGTATTAGACTGATGTACCGCTTTCTCTGACGCTTCAGTGTATGTACTATTAAGTACACAGCGTTGTACTTAATATTACATACATTGAAGAAGAGTACACTGCGTAAGAATTTCTGGTTTAATGTTGATCGGAAACTGTTAGCGAGAGAGAGAGAGAGGAAGAGATGATCTATAGCAATGCTATACCACGTGAAAATAATAAAAGTGTTGCTTATTTTTTTTTTCTGGAAAGATAATACTTTTTTAACGGTCTATTTCTCCTCGATCCCGTGGAAGGCCTACCAAGTATTAGACTGATGTACCGCTTTCTCTGACGCTTCAGTGCATGTACTATTAAGTACACAGCGTTGTACTTAATATTACATACATTGAAGAAGAGTACACTGCGTAAGAATTTCTGGTTTAATGTTGATCGGAAACTGTAAGAGAGAGAGAGAGAGAGAGAGAGAGAGAGAGAGAGGAAGAGATGATCTATAGAAATGCTATACCACGTGAAAATAATAAAAGTGTTGCTTATTTTTTTTTTCTGGAAAGATAACACTTTTTTAACGGTATATTTCTCTACGATCCCGTGGAAGGCCTACCAAGTATTAGACTGATGTACCGCTTTCTCTGACGCTTCAGTGTATGTACTATTAAGTACACAGCGTTGTACTTAATATTACATACATTGAAGAAGAGTACACTGCGTAAGAATTTCTGGTTTAATGTTGATCGGAAACTGTTAGCGAGAGAGAGAGAGGAAGAGATGATCTATAGCAATGCTATACCACGTGAAAATAATAAAAGTGTTGCTTATTTTTTTTTTCTGGAAAGATAATACTTTTTTAACGGTCTATTTCTCCTCGATCCCGTGGAAGGCCTACCAAGTATTAGACTGATGTACCGCTTTCTCTGACGCTTCAGTGTATGTACTATTAAGTACACAGCGTTGTACTTAATATTACATACATTGAAGAAGAGTACACTGCGTAAGAATTTCTGGTTTAATGTTGATCGGAAACTGTAAGAGAGAGAGAGAGAGAGAGAGAGAGAGATAGAGGAAGAGATGATCTATAGAAATGCTATACCATGTGAAAATAATAAAAGTGTTGCTTATTTTTTTTTTCTGGAAAGATAACACTTTTTTAACGGTATATTTCTCTACGATCCCGTGGAAGGCCTACCAAGTATTAGACTGATGTACCTCTTTCTCTGACGCTTCAGTGTATGTACTATTAAGTACACAGCGTTGTACTTAATATTACATACATTGAAGAAGAGTACACTGCGTAAGAATTTCTGGTTTAATGTTGGTCGGAAACTGTAAGCGAGAGAGAGAGAGGAAGAGATGATCTATAGCAATGCTATACCACGTGAAAATAATAAAAGTGTTGCTTATTTTTTTTTTTGGAAAGATAACACTTATCGGTCTATTTCTCCACGATTACGAACAGAGAAATGAGGGAAGTTCTCTCCTCTCTATTTATAGAGAGCGAATTATTGGGCGACGAAAGGGAGTGAGCGAAGACCCTCAACGGACAGCGGAGGCCGCTTATAATACATCCGGATCCCATTTGTGACGCCGCTGGTCACAGTCCCGCTCAGAGGAGACAATCACGGTCACCTACTCTCTCTCTCTCTCGGCCGTTAAGTTGTTTGTTGGGGTGTTCTAAGGAGGTGGTCGCGACCTGTTGAATGACGGTGGTTTGTTTTGCAATGCAGAGGTAGAGGGAGGCTTCCTGACCCGACAGACGCAGAAGAAGGATGTGAGGTCGGCGGAGCTCCCGCCGTCGAAGAAAGTGTCCGCAGCAGCACCAGCAGAGCTTCTGTGCGTGTGGAAGAGGAGACCGATCATGGGAAACAGCGGCGAGGAGGAGAGGATCAACGTCGGGGAGGAGGAGGAGATGGTGAGTACTTTTTCGAATTTTCCATCCCAAGTCTATTGAGTGCATTCAATCATGGGAACCTTTATATTTCGGAAGTCAGTATTCATTCAGACGAATCAAATGGAATGGAATCATTCGAGAGAAACTTCAATTACACATACTTAAAAAAAAGTACGTTATTTTGTTCAAATCTAGCTATTATACACTTAATGAGGGTCAACGTCGGGTAAGAGGAGGAGATTGTGATTACTTTTATTACACATCTTCCATGGGAAGTCTATTTAGTGCATCCAGTCATTTAAATTTTGGAAGTCCAAATTTAGATGTGATGAAATAGAATGTAATAAAATAGAATGGTATCAAATAGAATGTAATCAAATAGAATGTAATAAAATAGAATGTAATCAAATAGAATGTAATAAAATAGAATGGAATCAAATAGAATGGAATCAAATATAATTTAATCAAATAGAATATAATCAAATAGAATGTAATCAAATAGAATGTAATCAAATAGAATGGAATAGAATGTAATAAAATAGAATGTAATCAAATAGAATATAATCAAATAGAATGTAATCAAATAGAATGGAATCAAATAGAATGTAATGAAATAGAATGGAATCAAATAGAATGGAATCAAATAGAATGGAATCAAATAGAATGTAATGAAATAGAATGTATTGAAATAGAATGTAATGAAATAGAATGTAACCAAATAGAATATAATAAAATAGAATGCTATTATGCACTTAATGATTAAAAAATTGATACCTGATGGTGAATTTTAAAGTTAAGCAATCTTTTATATAAATACTGACTGTTTCGCCTGATTTTTGCTGGAAAGCATCTTTGTATCATGAGCTGATAATAGACTGGTGTATTCGATCCCTTTGAACTCGTGCCAGCCAATTTCGTACGGCAGTCGGGAGGGGAAAGTTGTCAGATAATATGCCAGAGTTCCATTAAACACTAAATCAGAGCGTATCAGTCCTCCATAGAACCCTTGCGGCCTACTGTTTTTTAATTGTGCCGGTTAATTTGGGAGGATTATTTTGTTTAAACTTATTTTATTAATTGGTATTTTAAATATACTTTCATTTTAAAAAGAAAATAAAAACATCAAAGACGAACAGAAATGTGTGAATGAAAATAAAAGAATTTGCACTGTAAAATCTGGACACGTTCAAAAGGCAGAACTTTAACCTATAGAACCAAAGGTTCCCCACCCCTGATTTAACGATTCCCAACTAAATTCCCTTGCGTATCATTTGACAGTCAGCTGATGCAACTCTTTGAGGGGTCCAATAGCGAAAATGTCAGTCATCCAATTTATAAGAATCTTTTCTCAGAACCTACTGACAATATAAGTTCGAAATTTTGTGTGTGTACGCAATAGACTTGTACCTATACAATAAAGGGGTAATTCCGTATTACATTACATACCATACAAAATATTTACTCCCCCCCCCCTCTTTCAGTGAACTAAATAAATCCCCAAATTATTCTTAACATAACAAAGTAGTTACTTCAGTATAATATATAATGCTTATCGTGGAAGCTTTATTCACCAGGATAGAGTAAGAAGACTACTTTTACTAATATTTTCATAGCTTAATATATAAACTAAAAAAAAACTTATTATTTAAAATAGACCCTCCAAATCTCTGAAAAATTAAAATTCGATATTTTTCAAATGGTGGGTTTTAACACCTCTGCGTTCAATCCCTCTTACTTTGCAGTGATAACAGACACATAAATCAAATGCGAAATACACATAAATAATAAAAACGATAATTACACAAATCTAGCTCTCAGTTTAAAACTCTCTTCTACGCCCTGAAATTTTATGGAATGTTGATTTTTGTACACTTTCCGCACCTGAATGACATTTGTTGTTAGACATAATCTACCCCCCCCCCCTCCTTAATGAATCAATTACATTGTATACACAACTTTAAAAAATTCCTCTAAATCATACTTTTATTCTATTTTGGGACAGAAAAACGCCCTCTGATATAAAATGTTAAATTTATCTATTATTACATGCAATTTTACAGAAATTTAATAAAAAAAAGCGTTTACTGTCTTTTATTTTACAAGCACCGCTGCAATTAATTTTTAGCGTGATGCAGATTTTTATTTATTGCAATTTTCGCGCTTGCATAGCTAAATAATTAATTTTTAACTGGCTTGCTTTAAAACTGTTTACATCAATAACAGTGCTTTTGTTGCTTGAAAAGTTATCTTGTCATACATTATTTGTCAGAAAGGGAGATGATACAGCAATTTTAAGGCCGATTTCAGAGTAAACGAGGTTCAAGTTAAAGAAACAGAGCACTAACTTACTTTCACTGGCGGAATTTTGATACCCACCCGTGTTATAAATAAAAGCTACTTCGAAGGCTTATCAATTACAAACGGAAATGATAAGGTCATTAATAGAATTAAAAACGATGTAGTAAAAAGGTGAACGACATTAAACGTGAATAAAATTTAATGAAGCGAATAACTTAGCTCACTTTAATTTCTTAGTAACAAGAAAAACTTATTTTAGGAAATTGAAATAACTGTAAAATATACCACAAATTAATACGATTCTTGGGTTTGTTTTCGGATTGGTACTTAGTTAATAAAAAGTCTAATCAGTAAGTATTTTTCCAAAATCGGCTGAGTGAAAGTAGGCAAAAAGGATACTGTTGCAAATCGACGAACAAAACGTTTTTTTTTTTTTTTTTTTTTTTGCATTAGAAAATCAACTTTATTAATAATTATCCATAGGTACGAAATCAATCACCAACAATAAATTATTGTAACTACTAGTACTACTAGTAGTTAGTATTAAACGATTGATGATGATCAGTCTTACTATCACTTTTGAGTTTGAAAGAAAGATCTAAGGAAACAAATCGTATTAATTGTATCGTCCCCCAACCTACTCCTCAATGAAGAGCAAATATAACCAGCGGCAGAGAAGGCCCTCTCAGCTTCGACACTAGTTGGTTCAACCGTCATTAAGTAATCGTACATAAGAGACAAATATTTTCCTTTGACTCCCTCTATTTCATATGGAGTCATTTCTTTCTTCAGTTTGTTCTCAAAATCTGTTTCTTTTCTAAAGTTTGTCTTTTTGCAGAAGACTATATTTTCTTGCACAATTTGCTTTTCTAATTCCTCTTTAATATTAAATTAGTTTGCAATGAAAGTGAGTTGGAATTTAATATTTTTTTATGCAGCAGGTTCCACATTTTCTTTGTCATCTTTAATGACTTGGTTTAATATATTTTCATTTCCTGTCTCATAAGATTCTTTTTTGGTATAACAAACATATTGTCAGCAAGTGTCATGTATTGTCATATTTTTTTTGGATTTTTTAAATCAAGTAATATTTCTGTTATCATCGTGCAACGACGTTCTTTTAAGGGCTCCCTAGACGATCAATTTTATTGTCAATGTAATTGAGGGTTTCGATTGATAGATGTTTCAATATAGCTTCAATAAACCCGTCAATCTCACTCGGTCAATGTTTTTCGAAGGGACGTGACGTGTCTCATTTTTGAGTTACAAAATGGTTTAAAATTCAGATTTGGGCTTACTTGCCTTGTATTTGGTTGTCTTCAATCGCAAGAAAGAAAAGAAAAGGAAAAAAGACGCTCATCCAAAGAGTGCTATAAACTGAGAAGCCGCTTTACTCACAAAACTTTATGCGCAGAATATAAATTTTCTGTTTTAATTGTTCCTCAACATCATCTGATTTGTATTGTTTTAATACATTAACTATATTTTGCAAAGCAATACTTCTTTTGTTTTTGTTTAAATATTCACTTGACTTAACTTTCCACAACTCAGAATAATCACGATACAACGTTATTAAAATCTTTACTAACTCCCTTGGGAGCAGAAATTACTTAAAACTGCGACGTTCGTGTAAACGTACGAACAAAGTCTTTAAAGAACAATTATTCTTTAATTTTATCAATATTTTGGCCGATTTTTTTTTCAATCATAAGTTACTATGTTCTGCAGTGCAATGCGCGCTCCTTGCTAAACCTTTTTTTTCTTTTCTAGCTACGGAACAACCTCCCTACACCACCCAAATTTCCACTAACACTTTATAAATGACACATATTCTATGTCAATGACAAACTATTTAACTTCAAAAGTGATCGACAGAGTTGCAAATTCTGAAAATATGCCGTGGTTATAAATAAAGTAACTTAATTAATTTTGATGTTTGATTACAACTATGTAATACATACATATTTAGCCGATAATTGTGTTTTACGTCTGTTTTTTATTTGAATGCAGTTTTCAAAATTCGGACAAATTGCGTGCAGAACAAATGCAATTGGTTGGAGTTGTGTTGCATAATTATGCACCTGGGCAGTTAACTTGCGTTTATATTACAAAAAACCTATATATATGCTTTATTATGTTAGCCTCTAGATCGGAAGGTTCCTGGTTCGAATCTGGGTTAGGGCATAGATGTTTGTAAGCGTATAGCGTAGAGGCGGCTGGTGTACCTTAAATCTGTCGTGGCCGAAAGTCCTGTCGTTGGGTTGGTGTGGAAGTTTGGAGAGTGGGGTGCCAGTTAAGATGTTGCTCCGTCATCTGACCGATGTTCAAAATTACGTGGCTATACACCAAATGGTTTAGGCTGGGACTGTAGTAACTAGTTGAAATATACGCTTTTTTTACGATAGAGATTTGAATCCCAAATCCTTTTGTGTGAACAGATATTTCAGTGAATCACTTAAAAATCACCTGCACTCAAAACAAACGGGGCTTCTTTTGAAGACCACCTGCGTGGCCCTGGCAGATGACAGAAGGTCTCGGCTTTATTGAAAGGGGCTTAAAAAAATTTAGAAAACATATACTAAAACAAAGAACACGTTATAGTTACAAAGCAAGGAATAGAAATCATTAACTTGCAACGAAGAAATTCTGCGTGAGGAAAAAGAAGACATTGTGTGTCAGACGAATTTGTTAGATTTTATGAAACCATTGACATAGAGGTAACTTTTTACTAACTCGGTCATTTTTTAATATTTTGTATTAATATATGTCTAAAAAACTGCAATTTTATCAAATATTTGTCATCTAAACAAGAGTTTTTGTTAGTACTTGGTCCCAATTAAATAATATTTATATATATTTATATGCAAAGTTGTACCCCGACATACATTCGTATTACTTAAATTCGTATTGCGAAAATATAAAAGTTTCAATTGTGAAAACTTATTTATTAACAGAAATTTACATTTAAGATATTTATTTGGTGTAAAATTTTCCGCAGATTTCAAATCCTTTGAAGTTTTAACTCTCTCTTAAACGATCGAGAAGATAAGAAATTTGGATTAGAGAATGAAAAGCCCTGCTGCCCGAACGATTGACAATTGCGTATTTTAAACGATCAATCCGCGCCGTCAATTGCGCCCGTCAATGTCCATTAATCAACATTTCCATCAATGTGCGTCAATCGCCTCCTACACGATCAATTGGTTTCTTCAATGAGCTTCATTGACAATAATATCGATCGTCTAGGGACCCACTAAGACAGTGTCTTGTTTTTCCAGCGTTTCCAAAATGAATTTTAATGTTGTTTCAGCAGTAAGAAGAGTCGCATCGCTTCTGTATAGTGCCTCCACTGCTAATTTAATTGTGTTTTGTTTTTAAATGTACTTTTAAACCTTTGTACGTTTCCTTCCTTTCAGTAAATTTCCTTCCTTCGCAAAAAATATTATTGATAATTTAATTTATTTTTGCTAAAATTCTCCAAATTGATGATTGAAATATATAAAATCGATTCATTCACAATCAATTGCTTACTGAACGATTTTGCGGCTTTAAAGTTGGGTTTGAAATATCGATTATTTAATTGCAAAAAGTTCGGGTTTATCGGATCCGGTAGATATTGCCGGATCCGACAGGTAGCCAAACGATACCGGATACGTCGGATTACCGGATCCGCGGGGTAGGATTGCAATCCCTAATCTAGACCTCTAAAGTAGGGTAAATTACCTAATTTTTTCCAAGGCAAAAACTGCATTTTTTAAATTTCAAAGCATTACTGAGTCTATTGATTAGGTTTCTATAATTATGTTAAAACGTTTTTGTAGACGCGTTCGAAAAATAAAAAAGTAACTAAATTTTAAATTAATTATTGAATTATTGTATTTTCCAACATTAATAATTTGAATTAGTTAATTTTTTCAAGGTATTTTTAGATCATGGTTCTAACACACACACACGAAGTATTTATTTTAAGGGTTCGGAAGTAGGGCATTCCTTTTAGTTAATTTTAATTTTATATTGCACATATTGTTGTTAAATGATTGGATATTTTAAATTATTAATACATTAATTTAATTAATTTAAATAATTAAATTAAATAATTAATTTAATAATTTATTATTTAAAAAAAAGCTTTTATTTAAATCTCAAAACCCATCACCATTTCCTATTACTAATACATTTGTAAAACTGAAATAAAAAGCCCAGTCTCATAAAACGTATAAAAATAAGATTTAAATATACGTATATATTACAAAAGTCGCTCTTTTTAACTAGAAGCAATACTTTTTTGAGTGGGGAAATGCTATTCTATTGAGTGAATGTGTGCAAGCTGCAAAGCAGGTTGAAAATCAAGTCTTAAATTTTAAATCGTCAATTTAAAGCAAAGTGAGGTAAACCACGAACTACAAAAGTGAAAGCAAGCATGTTTTTTAGGATGTTCAAGGTCTTGGGATTTCACCGTGGTACATTTGCTAGAAATAAAAGACAATCTAGGTGCTAAATGGACATAAATATGTGTCTCAAAATTTCTTTATTACCCTTGATTTGTTCACAGCAGAACAACCTTGATTACTCAGTTATAAGAATAGATTGATATTATCTCGCACTATCACACTTTTGCTGCTATTCTATGAAAGTAACAAACCTTTGTTCCCAGCATGTATCCGATATATGTGGCGCAGATTTTATTACTGTAATTTACCCAGGGTATATTTCTCTCTTCTGTGTCGTGAAAACTTCCCTTGTGAATATGTTTTTTGCTTAAGTTGTCTTGTGTTTGGTACATTTTGCCGCATATGGCACTTGGGATATGAAACCCAATTAACCTAAACTCATGTCTCTGAGAAGTCCTATATTGTTTGGTATTTGCTATGAAATATGCATGTCAAGTTCTTGAACATTTATGCTACAACTGGAAAAATATATATTGATCAAGGAGTTCTATAGAGCATATTAACATTTTTGTATTATGTTTTAATATTCTTCTTCTTCAGAGTAGATATTTATTTCAAACAAGATTTTCTTAGCAATTTTTTTAAATAAATATATTTTGTTGGTGTATTTTCCGACTGAATCTAAAATTTAAAGATAGTAAGGATTCTAACATGCGTAATTTCACTTGAAAATACAATCTGAATATTTTTTAATATGTAAGATACGTTGTAAGATTTAAATAATTTTTGCTGTATTTTAGTATGAGTTAGACTTATAATTTATAAGCAATTGGATGGATCATTCTACGAGTACCTACTTTTTGCTTGATTATTCCAATTAAGTACGACAACTTGATTCAGGTTTAAATATTAACTATCGTTTACTTAATATTCTTGTAAGCAGTGTCTGTACCACGAATATTTGATGCTTTCGTTAGAAAACTGTTCATTAAAATCAGAACATCATTTGGGTTGAAAGTCTTTACCCCTAAATTAAAAAATCAAGATACGATCGAAATCTTCGTAGGAATCGATGTGATACGGCATTTAAAATATTTAGGTAGCCTTTAAAAAGTTTGGAAAATTACAAATATAATTTGGTGCATATAAGTATTTATGTACACGCATATATTATATAGCCTTTTGCATCATTGTAAAAAAAAGTGATTTTTTTTCTGTCACAGAAAAAGAGCCATTGATTTTACTTCGAAGATTTTTTTCATCCAATCTCGTGTTTGTTACCAGTGTCAGTTGTCCTAGAATTTTCCAGTAACTTTTCCTCCCGGTAGAATTCCACTTTCTGAAAATTTTTAATGAAAATATCGATTAAAATTATTTTTGGTCTAAAAAAAGTCGCCAAAGTTAAAGTTGTAAAACGTTTTCAACACACAATAATCATTTTATAACTCGATAAATGTTCTTGAAGTATGAAAATAGTAAGTACTATTAACGTTTCTTGCATGAAATTCTTAGTATAGATAGTAGATTTATAGAAAAGATAGTATTAAACTCTTACATCAAATATATAGAGGAATATATTTGAATTGACTTATTGCCCTTCTGAATTGTTAGCAAAATTAACCTATCTTATCTGCATTGAATTGGATAGTATAGATTAAAAAAGTGACTTCATAATAAATAATTTTCTTTTTCGTCAAAAATGCAAAACCCTGTAAATGTGAGTAAAGTAATTTTTTAACACCTTTTAGATACGTTTATAATTCCCATAACTTACTTTATACACAGATTATATACATGTATATCAATCCATGTAATACATTTCACATACATTGCATCCCTGCTGTAGGACAAAACTACAAAATGACGAAAGGCAACTACTTCAAAAGACGATTTTGAAGGGGATTAGGAATGTCCGTTTCTTCTTAAGTTCTTTTTCTGTTAAATTGCTCAACTCAATTCGTAAAACTGACAAATCTACGCAAGAATACTCTCGCACTCATAGTTTACCTGCCAATAATTTTTGACTTGTGTATTCTTGCACCAAGCATGCGACAATTTTGAATTTCTCGACATTTTAAAGGAAAAGGTGACCAATTAATTTGATAAAATATTCATCACTATGTATTTATTTTTAAAATTGAACATTTTTTCTTGAAAATGTCCTTTAGTAGACAACAAAGGTAACCTAAAACCATTTAAGGTATCTGCCTACGTTGAAATGGTCATTTTCTGCCAAAAAATCAATTTGTCTTTTTTTGCAATTTTTGAAAGATTGAACTTTTACCTTTCTAGAAATGTATTACTTTTGTTTCTATGATTAGTAGAACGGAAGTTATAGTGAATTTAGTAAAACAAAAGTGAAAATTTTTATACCGGAAGTGTTCGAAATTTTGGTAAACACAGTCATATGGTTTTGTTTTCAATGGGGGTTTTACGTTTTTATTTGCTTTTAAGGTTTTAAACGATGAGTAAACCTCAAAATAATTATTTTTAAATATTTCAACTACATCTGGCAACACTTTTTTGCAATATTTCTTTTCTTGGATTGGCAATATTAATAGCTTTTAGATTGTTGTTTGTTTTCAAACTTTAGATTACGCTCCGTGTGGTATTGCTCTTGTTTCTGTAATATTCTGATCAGCTAATTTTGATATTTTATTAAATAAATTTCATTTTGACATTAATAATGCCTAAACAAAGTACTGTGAGGAGAAAAAAGCGAAATTTTTATGGCAATCGCTTCACCAAAACGACTGTGAGTGCTGACGAAAATCTGAAGACTGCCAGCTCTTCAAAATTGGCTATTACTGCTGCAAATTCTAAAATTCAAGAGGATGTGAAAATGAATGGCAACAGGATATTTGATATATCAATATTAATATCTATAATTGCTGATCTCTGCTGCCCAGTGTGTTTGTATCCTGGCCTTCAACTTATGGAAGACTCAAAGTTTGGACTGTCTTCAAACATGTGCATAACTTGCACTTGCGGGTATGTCAGAGCATTTTGCACCACTTCAAAACATGACAAGCACAATATCATAAATTCCCTTCTTGTTTTTGGATTGAGGCTTATTGGCAAAGGTTGTTCAGCTGGAAGAAAATTGCTTTATACCTTAAATTTGCCATTTCTTTCTAAAGCTGCTTTTAGAAGACACGAGCTTCAACTTTTGAACGTTATCAAATTAGTCTCTGTAGAAAACATGACTAAAGCTGGAGCAGAAGTCAAAACCAAGAAAGGAAGCACCTGTGGTGTATCAGTCGATGGAACATGGCAGAGGCGGGGATATTCATCGCTAAATGGATGTGTATCTGCCATATCCATTGATACCGGCAAAGTGTTGGATATCGAAGTGCTATCGCAATACTGTAGAATATGTGCTACAGATAAGAATGATCCCATCCACTCCTGCTCAAATCACCAGGGATCCTCCTCTAGCATGGAGTCGGTTGGATCATTTAGGATGTTTGAAAGATCTGTCCCCAACCGAAATCTACAATATACCGAGTATTATGGAGATGGTGATTCAAAGGGACATGAGGTAGTCAGGGATATTTATGGCAAAAATACGGTTTTGAAACTGGAATGCATAGGGCATGTCCAGAAGCGGGTAGGATCTCGGCTTAGCAAACTGAAAAAGTCGAAGAAAGGTTTAGGGGGGAAAGGTAAACTGACAGACAATTTTATTAATAAATTGCAAAATTACTATGGCATAGCTATACGAAGCAACAGTGGCAACCTGCAGGGCATGCAATCAGCTGTGATAGCTGCTTTTTTCCACTGTTGCTCTAATGCTAAGAAATCCTACCATGGCCAGTGCCCACACGGACCAGACAGCTGGTGTAAATTTCAAAGGGCAATGCATTGTGGAAAAACTGTTAATGATAAATCTCCTGGTCTTCCTGAGTCAGTGATGAACCTTGTAAAACCTACATATATGAGTTTGTGTGATCAATTTCTCCTTTCGAAATGCCTTCATGGAAAGACACAAAATAATAACGAGAGTTTAAACAATGTTATATGGAGCATCCTTCCAAAGGAAACCTTTGTAGAACTGCAAACACTGACTTTGGGGGCAAACATTGCTGTGCTGTTATTCAATTCTGGGTTGTTAGGTCTATTACCTGTATTTGAAAAGCTAAATATTCAGATAGACCCAGAAATGCATAAAAACTATTTCTCCCTCGATAACGAGAGAGTAAAGGCATCGAAGCGACAGTCATTGGTCTCTGTAAAAATAGGCCGAAAGAGAAAAAGGGGCTTAAGAAAATCTAGATTATCAAACTATGAACTTAAGGAAGGACTGACATATAAATCTGGGGAGTTTTGAGTTTTTCTTCAAATACTAAGTGTTACTTTTCTTTAAACGAAATCTTTAAATTGATTTTCTACAAAACTTGTTTTTTGGTTATTTATGTTTACGTTAACACTTGCTACTCCTGAACTTTTTGTTGTATCTTAATGAAATTTTGTCAAAGCAATACATACATTATTATCTACTAAATGAACTATTAACTAAGCTCTAGGATTAAAATTAACAATTTATGAAGTGTTTAAATCCAATAAAGTGTGCGATTTTTAAAAAGAAACTACATTATTTTACGAAAATTGTCATAAAGTAATCAATTTTCAAAAGTATCTTCAATATTATAGTTCATTTAGTAGCTAAGAGTTTAAATAACATTCTATGCCATGTAAAATTGAAATATTTTCAGTTGAATTAAGTGAGGACATGTTAACGTAAGTGCAAAATTTAGCTTAAAATCTTCACAAATTTGCCAGTAATTTCATATAATATTGAAATATTGTTAAAATATTATTAGATATGTTGATCTTAAGTTTAACTTGATTAAAAAATCTAATTTTTTAAATTTAATTATGCATTTTAAAAAAAAAGTGCTCCGAACGTAGGCAGATACCTTAACAATAATTATAAATCGATTTTACAGCGTTCTTTTTGAAAGAAAATCCTTATTTCCAACAAACTTTACTTATTAAATTGCTTAAACATAGTTTTTTTTTAATTCGAAAAAAAGGATTTGTGATATTTCAATAGTCCTAGTTCTGATTCGTTTAACATTAACTTTTTTCAATAAATCGTCAATAATTCAAAATTCCACTTAAAATTTGCTTTATTCTAACTTACGTTCGGTTTTGTGGTGGTGTTTTGTACGATGAAGAGGAAATACAATGTATTACAATAACAAATATTTAAAACAAAAAACTACGAAAAGCAACGAAAACAAAACAAAAAATAAATAAAAGTTTGTATGATAAAAAGTTGTTTTAAAAGTATTTTTCGCGACTCTTTTCTATCCGGCGCGGATGTCAACACTAAAACTAAAAATTAGACAAAATTGAAAAATAAGGAGTTAATTCCGAGCAAAAAAAAAACAGAAAATATTACTGCACTTGTCGAATAAACACAAGTTCTGTTTCGTCGCAAAATATCGTCTGTCCGAAATATTCCTAAACAGATTATATTTCGCAAAGGAAATAAATGAGGCTAAAAAATTATCAGAATTTAAATTCCTTAAATAGTTTTGAAATTTAATTGATCTTTCAGCATTACTGGTAAAACAATCCAAGTAAATTGCAATGCTTAATCTACCTTTCAGCTACAACAAAACTATCAAATTTTGGTTGATTTAAGTATATTTACTCAGATGTTTTAGCGTGCATTAAAATTTATGGAATGAATTTTATGTGATTCTTGCACAAACGCACAGACAACAAAATCAAACATAGAACAAGACGGGCAGACAAACTAACGCAATCAAGTTCAGAGACTAAATGAATGTAAGTACTCACAGTATGTAAAGTCAAATGAAAATAGATATATACTACTGTTAATAGTAGTGTGGGCACACACATACAAACACCAAACGTACAAGAGACGGATTTTGCATCATAAGGGCCAAAAACGGATCAATAACATGAAATAGGTCGAAGTTATTCAATGTACAAAAGGCTCCATTTTCATTTATTTATATATATAGTAAAAACAACAGTTAACTCTGTATTTAATAAATAGGATCGAAAACTAGGTTACATGTAACTTTGCTATTTTGGACACCAAAACAGTATTACATTTTATAGCCTCTAAAAGGCATTCGTTTGTCCTTCTAATGCTGGAGCAACTGGATAAATAATATTTAAGATGTGTTTAGAAATTCCATTACAAACTTGCGAAATAATTTCATTTTGAATATATTTTTATAATGAGGTATTAACTACACAGCGCTAATAGTAGTCTTTTTGTTTTTAGGGTATTTTGTGTTGAATAAAATTTTCAAAAGAAAAATTCACCAATAAAATGTAGCGCATTTAATATGTTTTCGACACACAATAAATGCAAAAATAAAATCGCATTCACTCGTCCAATGTCAGATGAAATAGGAACTGTTATTTATATTTTAGTCGGTTTTCGGGTACCCAATCCGCTCAATTTTTAAATAGAGAATATAATATTTCCTAGTTATTCTGGAGTATTTTGCAATGAGATTATGTAACGTATTTATCCTAATAACAAGTCAAAATCAGAATTCTTAATAATGTTAATGCATATTGATTGTTAAACTAAAAAGCAGGAAATCTCTGTATCCAGATCAGATTTTACTCGTTACTAAATTCCAACATCAGCGGTGAAAACTGTAAACAATAGCTAAAAAATTGAATTGTAGTCACTTTTCTTGCTTCACGTCAGTTTTAAAAATGTACTAAATGAAACGACTATAGATCAACTAAGAGTTGGATTCTCAGACCTTGAAGCCTACTGTAAAACATGAGCTAAGTTGCGTAATGCTTTGGTTACGTTTGTCACAATCCACAGTGTATTAACCTTTTGAACTACGGTTACAGATATAACTGGCTCGTGATTATTTCTTGCCTAGATTCTTATAACTTTAAAGATGCAACTGTTGTACCGGTCGTAGTCTCGGCTATAGATATAATTGACGCGATTCTTAGAACTTTCAAGGTACAACTGCTGTACCAACTGTAGTCTAATGGTTAATCGGAGTAAAACTAGACTATGGAATGAAAGTCACGGATCGGTACTGACAATTTGAAAATAAATGTTACAGAAAGCTTTTAAAACTTTGATCGCGAGGCGTTTATTGGTATACAGCTGCTCACATGCTTTAAAAACATCCGCCCAGTCCTCAAACTTTGATACTATTGGAAAATTATGAAATCTTTTGGGAAAAAAATTTGAGCGTTCTGTCACTTTAACTGAAGAAACACCTTACAAGATTTCTTAACTAGATTGGAAAGGTGGAGTATGTGGTTACTGTACGTAAATTTTAAGTACATTTACCAATCTATGGTTAATGGAAGGAAGAACTGAAATTGTGTCAGGTTGTGAAAATTAGTTGAATCAACGCCTAAGACTTTTAACAGTAAAAAAAGATAAGGAAACGCTAAGCACTAAAATGAAATCGGTGTATCTTCTACTTAAAATTTATTTGTGTTCGGTATTCATTCTATTATAAAATATGAAGTTTTTCTTTTTCTTTCAATTTCTCGTTAGTATAAATCGTTTTAAAACTGTGGATGCTAGCGATTTTTGAGGACAATTATAATAATATACAGAGGTAAATTGTCAGTATTTAATTAGGTTTGCAATCAGTACAAATTCGGGAATAATTCACTTTTAGAATAAATGAATTTTCTATTTTTTTCAAGCATTTTATAGGTAGACTAGGGGGCTTCGCCCCTGCTCGCTTGCGCTCGCCAACCCCCGACTTTTGACCAACTTTTGATCGCATCCAATTTAATTATTAACCGATTTCAAAAATAATAGTACCGTAAGAAAGAGTACATTCTGAGGTATACTGCGATATTTTAAAAATTAAAAACTAATAGTAATAAGATATACATACGGCAGTTTTAAAAAAAAGTAACAAAAATGTCCCGATTTTTCACGAATTTCAAAAAAATACTATCAAGAACCGAATTGAAATTTAAAAAAAAACTTGACGAGCTGCAAAAATTTACGTTGAGAGGTATTCTTAAAAAAAAACTCACGACTGAAGACTGAAAATTTGAATGTGTTTTGCTCACTCGCGGAAGAAATTTCGCTTCTTCAATTTTGACACTTAATAAACCCTAAACTAATAGCCGTATCGGAAAAAAATCTTAATAATTGTCCAGGGAATACGATGAAGAACAAACCATGTTAATTTTGTTTTTTTCCGATCAGTACTTTCTTGGGAAACCGTCTAAGAATCGAGCTAAACAACACAGTTTTCAATCCTGCGGCGTCGGCGGCGGTAACATTTTTTTAATATAGAGAGATATAATTTATTAACATCGACAAAGACATAACATTTAAGTGATGGAATGTAACATGTTTTTACAAAGCGAATGCAAGCCCAATAGGTTTGTTAAAAGCATATGAGAATAAAAATGTCGTCAAAAAAGTGTCTAAAAAACTTTTATATCGAAATACTTAATCCTATTCTAAAAATTTGGAATTTTTTAACTACCTGCAATATTTTTGCATTTATTAAATACTATCCATTAATTTTTGCAATTTGATTTATTCTTATTTCGTTCGTTTTTGTAATTAGGGAAATAAATAATAAAAAACAAACACAGTTGATTTAAGTTCAATTAGCCGAGAAGCATATCCAATTACCGTTCTGTTTTGAAACCAATCATAACATCAACAACATTATCATAAAGGAAACAAGTTTGGATACGTGAAAACAATCAGTTATCTGGAAGTTATAAATCCCAATCAGTCACTAATGAAAATAAGATCAACCGTCATGTTTTGCTTTAGTAATCGGTTTATTATGTGATTGCCTTTGGATCACTATCGAATATTTTAGGTCAACTATAACTGCTCAATGAGTTAAATATTTCCACAACCGGCATTAAATAAGCCTTAGTTAAACACACTTTTAATAAAAGATAGAATACATTATACATATATTCATACAGATGCTCGGTATACTGCATTCAGAAATTTATAAAAGTTACATGATACATAGTTGTTTATTTTGAAGGTTTAATAGATTAAAAACTGGAATTTATGAAATATATGTTAGAATAATAAAAGCAGACCAAAAGAACCAATGTTATTACATTTTAATTGCTAGAATAATAATGATAATAGAACAAAAATAGTAAAGAACATTTAGGTCCTTATTCATTTTTTGTATTGTTTCCTTTTTTCCCATTTTGGTTAATTATTTTTCTTGACGCAATTACATAAATCAAAAGGTAATTGGGCTACACACAAATCATTTACAGAGCTAATTTTAAAGTGCTATAGGGCCCGCCCCTTGCTCGCTAACGCTCGCCAACCTCGGAGGATTGCTATGCAATCCTCATTGGTTCGCTGAACGAACCCATGCTCGCTTCGCTTGTATCACTGAAAACATTAGTACTAGCAGATGTGATTGTAAAAAAAAAATGATATTCCCCCCCAAAAAAAATTTTCAAATATAAATTTGCTGTATTACAGAAAAGCTATATAGAACCTCTGGAAGAACTCGAACAATTTGGAATTTGAATGAAAACTTTGAGCAAATTTTGACTCAAAATGTGAATTCGTCTTTGAAAATTGAATACCCAACATGTTGTTTGTGTATATATTTCCCCCAACACTCGAGCCACCCATACACTTTTTCATTGTCGAAAGTTGAAGTGCAAGCGTCTGGTTGAACTATAACTGTGGGCCCTAAATAGTGCCGTTTCTTAAAATGACCGTGAAAAGTGCCTCCGCCTTCTTTGATTTCTATTAAAAGCTACAACAGCTCGATTAATATTAATTTTTTTCAATAAAATTTCATCTGATAACGCTATAAATTCAATTGGGGCGAGAGGCTTCTTGGTAAACAAACAATCGCTCAGTGTTGTCAAAACGCAATAACAAATAACGTCTATTTTGTGTGCCACGTAAGAAAATTATATTTATTAATAAGCAAGAATGGAATTAAAAACTAAGTTCTCTACCAATGTCGTATATCAAAACAATCCTTCTAAATTCTTAATCGCTTGCATAAAAACAAACGATGCCAACTTGAGCGAGAAGTTTCGATTATATTTAATTAAATAAAGCAGAAGTGTGAAGAATAAATTACTATCAAGCTTCTCAAAATTTGTGAAAGAGTATTCGATAATATTACAACTTTTGCTGAAAATAAATTGAATTAATACATACAGCTTGTTTATAAATGATAATTTCAAATTATGTTAATAGCTTAGATGGACGATCTCGAAAATTTGACTACATAATGATATTTTGAGTATTAATGTTTGTATTTTGATTTTCCCATCTTATTCTCGCTTTCGACCTTTGAAGACAAGTGAAGTTTTATGAAATTGAATTAATTAAACAAAACAAATTGTTATTAATGACACTAACACAAATTCTGTATTCTGATATTAGGAAGGGTACAGCTTCAGTCTACGTTTATCGCTTTGACAACGGACTTGGCGCAGTTTTAGTAGCGAGTTAAGGCAACCATATGTATTATCGTATTTCGTTTTTTAAGGCAACCTTGGCAAGCGGAACGTTTAAATTTTATTTTAATGTTCCAGTAAGTTCTTTCAAAATATGTTAAACTGTCGTTTGATTTGATTGGTTGATTTGAAAATTTTTCTTTGATACCATTGGTTAATGTAATTTTAAAGCAACCTTTGAATTCATTGGTCTTTTTAAATTTTTTTCTTTGATTTCATTGATTATTTTAATGGTTTTTCGACAGTTGTTTTAATTTATGTCACGGTACAGTGCTCCCGTCTTAGGTTGTATTTTATATATTTTGTTTACGTATATTTTTTTTTTTTTTTTTTTTTATATATATATATATATATTTTTTACGTATACAATATATTTTTTAAAACATTTACAAATGTGTTTCTGAAGCTTGTTACTTTCTGTTGTAAAAAGAAAAAGAATTTTGAAATAATTATTTCCTTGGCCACATTAGAAGTGCGCCAAAAAAAGCATCAGGGCCTTGCCACCGCGATAAACGTAGACTGAAGTTGTACCAACATTCTATATTTAATTAACAACTCAGCGATTGTCTTTATATCGTAAGTTCCTTAAAAATTGAATAATCATGAAAAGTTTTGCATAAACATTTAAAATGTAAAGTGAATCATTAAGACTCGTAAAACATTCTACCAAAATACAAAAAGTTTTATCGACATTGGTTTTCATGTTTTTGGTAAACATTTACTTTTTACGGCGGGTGGCCAAATACTTTGTTTTATTTCAAGAGTTACTTTTACATTTTAAAAGTATTTAGAAAAAATTTAATAATTATTTAATTATTTTGATGTAGAAAGACAGTTTTCATAACCCAAAAGACCCGTTTCAAATGTTTTAAAATAATTCTATGTGAATTGTTGATATAATGTCCGAAACTATATCTTCGTGTTCTAGTACACTTTGCTTAATACTGGTTTGTATGTATAAGTAGCAGCACAACAGGCTATTGGTGACGGTTCGGAATCAATACTGAAGGGAAAGAAACGAGGACAACATCTCGTCATTTTGAACCACGATCAGATGACGAGGAACAACATAGAATCCGGTACACCACTCTCCAAACTTCTACACAACGCCAACGTGAAAACATTTGATCCCATGACAGATTTAACGCACCCCATCCCCCACGTACACGGCCTTTGGTTGAATTGAGTCTAAAACTTGAAACCTTTGGATTTCGTATCCTAGTTGACTCTATCAGTTACGACAAGGTAGCCCAGTTGACTCTATCACTGGGCTACCTTGTCGGTAGGAGTGTCTAGAAAAATGTTTATCAGGATTAAACAGCGTGGTTAGAAATACCACTCACTATAATCATGTACCACGTAATTCCTTGTCGAAACCCAACCCGAGAAGGTGGCCGTTTTTCGATTGGCATCGTCAGAACCAGTCATTCAAAATGTATCTCAAACAAACTATCCTTTAGGAGTCCAGAGGTTGCCGCACCTTGAGGGTGTACATCGAGACATACGTACGAAACATGCAAATTCGAATGGGTGCGATGAATTATTATTTGTAAGTATGCATCTACTTGAAAAACGAAAACTTCATCGGGTTGGTTTTCGATAAGGAATTATCGCGTGGTACGATTAGTGTGCGGTTATTATGACCAGTCTGTATAGGTAATTTATAAATTATTAACAACTTTTTTTGGAATACGATGGGTAAACCAATAGATTAGGGTCATTAATTGATAATTAGAGTTTATATATATATATATATATATATGTTGTTGTATATATATATATATATATATATTGACAAAGTTGCTGCATTTAAAGCCAAACTGAAGTTGTGGAGACGGCGCGTGAACAGAGGCATTTTGGACATGTTTCAGACATTAGCGGGGATTTTAGGCGAGACTGAGCCTAAACATTCATTCTCCTAGATGGTGTACGATCACCTGTCTTTGCTTTTAAAAGAGTTCGAGCGCTTCGTGGGTTTTTTGTGGTTTGGAAACTATTTTATTGATTTAGCGTTCTAGTGAGTTAAAATGTTAAATCACATTATATTCATTTTTTGGTGTAACTGCATTTTATTTTGAAGGCATGTTTAAATCCAATTAAATTAAAATTATTAAATAAAAACAATCTAAAATATAAACAATCAACATATCTCCCCAGCGGGCCGCGTTAAAATTATCAAACGTTGATCCGGTCCGATAAAAAGGTTGGGGAGCACTGCCTTAGGGGATTGATCACGGGCCCTCGTCAATAGCCCGGTGTGTTGCTCCAGTACGACGCTAATTAAAATTACCAAATTACTCACTGGAGTAACACTTGACGTCTATTTTAGTATTCAACACATAGAATAGTGTATCAATGCTGTCTGAATAAAAAACTGTGAATTAGTTTATTTCCAAATGCAATTTCAAACATTCAGGAAGGTTTAGGATAAATCATACAAGGCTCATTAGGTCAAATCACCCAAAGTCGAAACCGAAGTTAAAAATATAAAAGCTGCAAATAATTCAGTTCGTAGTTCTATGAAATAACCTTTTCAAAATCCCCAACGAGTGAATATGTTTTAATTTGGATATAACGTCGTAATTCATCAAAAACATCTTTTGATCGTTCTTTCTCAAAACTCATTTAAATTTACGTGGAAAGTTTTCATGCATCAAACTATTCACATGTCGTTTGTGATTTCGACCTTTCTCTTTTCCCCCTCTCTGTTCTATCCCTCGATAGCTCGGATGTATCGTATGACGCTGTGAATGACGTCAACGGGGAAAATTTATATCAAGTTTAAAATGTTTGTTACATTCAAGGAAAGTATTTTCCAAATCCTCAATTTTCGTGTCTTGTGATAGATTTTTGAAACATTAAAGGAATGGTGTTCGAAATTCCCACAAACATGCTGAAACGTATTACGATTTAAAATTTTAAAAGGTAGGTATGTAGATATTTTAATTAACGTCGTACTGGAGCAACACAACGGGCTATTAACGACGGTCCGGGATCAATTCCCCAAGCAAATTTTAAAAGGATAATAATAAAGACCTATTAGGTACTAGGGATGGTTTTCAAAGATTTACGGATGTGGATGAATTGGAACGCTTGGGCCGTTGTAGCCCAGTTGGTGACTCGTGGATTAGGAACATGAGGGTTATTAGATCGAAACGATTCAACATGGGGGCTGGTGCAGGCTAAATATTTCGTGGCCTCAAAAGTCCTCTCATTGGGTGATGTGGAAGTTTAGAAGAGGTACCAGCTCAGGTGTTCACCTCGTTATAGTGACCGTGTTCACCTCGTTATGCAACCGTGGTGCAAAATGACGATGTATTGTCCTCGGATCATTCCCTTCGGGATGGATCCCGAATCGTCGCCAACAGTCCGAAATTTAACTACCGCCCGGCTGAATAATGGGAGGCTAATGACTAATGCTTTCAAGTACATACCAATCTGTCTGGCATGGTTTAGCCTCTTGGCGAAAAATAAGTATTTTTAAATGTGAGACTATGGATGGTAGTTGAATCGATGTCGCACTGGTGCAACACAGCGGGATTTGGCGATGATCAGGAATCCAGCCGAGGACAACACCTTGTTATTTTGAACCACGGTCAGATAACGAGGTCAACACCCTAGCTGGCATACTTTCCAAACGTCCACACCACGCCAACTTGAGGACATTTAAGGCCATGACGGATTGAACGTGCACAATCCCCGTATACACGACGGTCTTTGGTTGGATTGAGTTTTGAATTCGCAACCCCCCGGGTTAGAATCCGTTGCTTTACCAAGTGGGGTGCCCCCACTACGGACGCGACATCGATGTAGATGTTTTATAAAAAAAACATCGATTTATAAACACCGATGTTTTTACGTTGTCGATGCTTTTACGTTGTCGATGTTTTATTTTTGAATGGAAAAAAGTACCATTGTAAAAAATGAAGAAAAATAACAGTGCCACTAAGTATTTGTCAGTGATGGTGTCATCCGTCCCATCAGAAAGAGTTTTTTCCCCTAACAGGTGGGACAGTTAGTGAAAAAAGGCTGAAGGAGGAGACTTCTTTTTTTACAAACTGTAAATAACACATATTGGGGCATATAATAATTATTATCCACAATATTTTTTATTTGCAGGACATAACAAATAAGTTTATGTTTCCCCATAAGTTGGTAAATAATTAATACTTTTTTTTTCTAATGGCGGGCACATTTAACCTAAATCATTGACCTCAACACTGAGCTGGTATACGCTTACAAACATCCATGCCCGAACCCGGATTCGAACCGGGGACCTTCCGATCTAGAGGCTAACACCTTAACCACTATACCGGTTGGTAGGCTATAATTAATACTAACTAACAATAATTATTGTGTTATGCACCTACTTAATTGTACTTATATTTAGTAGTATCTATGTCAAATCGTTGTATATAATATTTTCTTTTGTATTATTCAATTTGAATGCAAAAGATTTGTTAATTGTTCTTATTAATTTTTTTGACCATGTGTTAACAGTTTAAAAAAAATCTTTGTTACAAATTAATAAACACGGCAACTGACAAATTAAATCTCCCTCCCCTCCGGGCTAACATTAAAGGAAAAGGTTACTAAACCAGGTTTAAAAAATGGAAGAAAAAAAGTTTAAATACATCGATGTTTAAAAATGGTTTTTGGGCGATGTAAATTAACATTGATGTTTTGCTATTGATTATCGATGTTTTACTATTAAACATCGATGTTTTACTATTGAACATCGATGTTTTACTATTGAACATCGATGTTTTACTATTAAGGGGGTCCGGGACACATCAGAAATTTTTTTTTATTAATTAATTTAGAATTTTGAATTTTTTTGTACTGATTACCCATCTAACTAATAAACAAAATCACAACACAAAAATTTTCCAAATTTTTTTTTTAAATTTAAAATTAAAAAATTTTGAAAAAAAGAGGGGTATTTCAAATTGCTAAAACTTAAAATATTCTTGGTCAATTTTCAAAATTCTTGCAGTAAATTATTCACAAATTTATAAACTTTAATTCTGATTCAGCAAATTGTAAAATATTAATTCAATAAAAAATAAAAAATATTTAAATGAAAACTTCTAAAAATTTTAAGTTACTTTTTTTTTAAAGTTATATTTTTAAAAGTAAATATTTGTTTTAAATTTTCTGAATCAAAATTAAAGTATAATGTTTGAAAAAGATGTATTCCAAATTTCAACCCTTAAACTTTTATTGGTTCTTGACTTATAACAATTTGAATACAGGAAATCTTGAAAAATTGCATCATGGAGAAAAACGCATTTAAAGTTTTAAAGACAGATTTACAATTAATAAAATGTTTAAATGCCCTTTAAGAGCATCCAGATGAGTATGTAACTCCTTCTTTCCTCTTAAATCTTTGGTTTAGTTTGATTTTTGCAAGTTCTACCTTTTTTCTGCATAGTTTAAATTCTCGGTAGACTTAAATAACGTCTTTCACAGATGTTGTTACCATGACAACAGCTGTCTGAGTGTTAGATTTTCGGAACAACGAACCACAAAATTAATTCAATCTCTCGTTCTTTTTTTAGATAGAGACATGATTCAGACGTCATTTTAAACAAAAAAGACACAGAGAATTTTTTTATATATAAAAATTTTTTTCGAAAATTTGACGATTTTTGTGTCTTGGATCCCCTTAAACATCGATGTTTTACAATTGAACTTCGATGTTTGACTATTGAACATCGATGTTTTTCTGTCCATGTCGCATTCCTAGCTCTCACTGGATAAGAAATTCACGAAAAGATTTTTTAGATGGCTTTAAAAATCTAGATGGCACAAATGCAAACAGTAACATTACATTGACAAATAACAATGCCAGTGCATAGACGAAATTTACGAAATAAAAATTTCGTAAGAATTCCCACGGCTTTGAAAATATCTTTCGTTGATAAAAATATTTGAGTAGAAATAACTTCAAACTCGTTCCAGGAGGAAATTAGATTCATTTTGCACTTGCACGGCAATCAGACGGTCATTGCTTGACCGAAATATGCGATGTGAGATTGGACATCTGTTGAATGTAACAAGGTTATTGTTAGAGTACGTCTACTCACGCTCCCATAGAAAAACTACCACTTAAAAACGCGCAGAAATAAATAACTCGTGTTGCGATGAAGTTTTGTTAAGGAACAGTATAAAACTCAATCAAGTAGTTTGCTTTCATTTTCTCTGAACAAATGTATGAAATCAAGTCACGTGTTCTTATGAGAGGTGAAAGTCGTAGCCGTCTTGGACGCCGTTTCAAATCTAAAACAAATTAGGCTCCTGACAAGCAATTTGTGTGCATTTAAGATTTAAATCAAAGTGGCCGTCTGCCAAGCCCTTAATCTTTGAATCCCAACCTTCAGAATCATCCTCTTCGAGATGCGTTTGAATGCGTATCATTATCTTGTGAGAACCTTTAGACATAATACACAATGGAGAGATAGATACAATAAATAACATGTCCCATAACACATTAAAACATTTTCTTAAAAGATGACTATATTGGATAAAACGAACCACACTAATCAAAAACTAATCAAAAACTTACGATAACAAAATTGGGTTTTGATGTCGTAAGTTTTTGATTAGTTGAGAGAGAGAGAGAAAGCTTCATAATATGTGTGTTGTAATAAAATTACACACTAGTCCTAAATTTAGCTCAACAAAGTTCGTGTGGTGAAATATACAGACCAATCCAGTTTGTATTTTTGTAATTATTTACTAACATAGTCAGGACGAATACAAGAAAACACACAGATTGTGTATGTCCCTTCCAGCGTGGTCTTCCTTTGACCACGTCCCAAATGAATCTGATTGAATTTCCCATCGGATAGGGGCCGACTAGCCGGTTTGGTGGTTAAAGTGTTAGTCTCTAGATAGGAAGGTTCCTGGTTCGAATCCGGGTCCGGGCATGGATGTTTGTAAGCGTATGGTGAAGAGGCGGATGGTACACCTTAAATCGGTCGTGGCCGAAAGTCCTCACGTTGGGTTGGTGTGGAACTTTGGAGAGTGGGGTGCCAGCTCAGGTGTTGCTTCGTCATCTGACCGATGTTCAAAATTACGAGGTGTTGTCCTCGGATCTTTCCCTTAAGGGACTGATCCCGGACCGTCGTCAATAGCCAGTTGTGTTACTCTAGTACGACGTGAACTAAAGTTACCATTACCATTACCGAAAGTCCTCACGCTGGGTTGGTGTGGAACTTTGGAGAGTGGGGTGCCAGCTCAGGTGTTGCTTCGTCATCTGACCGTGGTTCTAAATTACGAGGTGTTGTCTTCGGATGTTTCCCTTAAGGGACTGATACCGGACCGTCGTTAATAGCCCGTTGTGTTGCTCTGGTATGACGTTAACTAAAGTTACCATTACCATTACCGAAAGTCCTCACGCTGGGTTGGTGTGGAACTTTGGAGAGTGGGGTGCCAGCTCAGGTGTTGCTTCGTCATCTGACCGTGGTTCTAAATTACGAGGTGTTGTCTTCGGATGTTTCCCTTAAGGGACTGATCCCGGACCGTCGTTAATAGCCCGTTGTGTTGCTCTGGTATGACGTTAACTAAAATTACCATTACCCATCGGATAGGGAAGATGAGCGTTTTCATTTCACTTTTATAGGGATTATGAAAAATCTGTGGCTTAGTTACCACAATGTGCACCGTTCCTTCAATGGAAGTGTATCGTGACAATATCTATCTCTACTCGGGCACAACTCACGAAGTCCTGAATCATTGGGGACCTTCAGTATTTTCATGTCGGGACCCATCAAAGTGAGGGTGACGGGTCGCCGAAGAGCAACGGATTGGAAACCGGAAGGTTGCGAATTCGAATCGAAACTACAGACGTGTAGAAAATGGGCTGGTGCGCATTAAAGATGTCGCACACGAACTCGAAGACATTTGAGGCCACGAAATATTTAACGTGCACCAGCTCCCGTGTATACGATTATTTTTAGTTGGATCCAGTTTAGAAGTCCACAATCCTCTGGTTGCTAATTCTATCTTCCAACCGGTCTAACGCTTCCCCGACAGTTATATATATATATATATATATATATATATATATATATATATATATATATATATATATATATATATATATATATATATATATATATATATATATATATATATATATATATATATATTATTTTCCAGGCTATCGGTTATAGGGTCGTTTTTTAATCTTTTCAATGAGGTTATCGGGTGTTTTGGTTGAAAAGTTGAAAAATAATAACTGTTGTAACATTTCTTGAGGCGGGTAGCAACACAGGGAATGATCAGAAGAAAAAAGTCCTTGAAGATAGGAATCTGCCAAGGTGTTTAACGTTGATGATTGCGGATTTTTTTTTTATCGGTTCTAAATTGCCAGACATAATTATTTGTTTTAGAGGTGAAAAATGTGTAGGGGGGAAGAAAAGTGAAGAACGCTTAACCCTTCTTTGCATGATTTTTTCTTTATTGGTGAAATAAATCAAGGTGATATAATTCATGTTCAAAATTAAAGGAAAAATGGTTAAAAAAATCTTAGTATATATTTATAGTATAAATTTAGCAAAAAACATTATCATGGTATCATGTGGTATTTTTTTAATTAAACGCAAACTTTTTCAGAAATTGCTCTAAAAATAACAGAAACACATGTTACAAACCTTTCTTCCACTCATTTTCACTTTTTTAGCAATAGAAACTCAAATATAATAAAACAAAATTAAAAACGAAATCATACGTTTATTGCAACTACAACAAACAGCGGAATGACAACTTCAAGCTCGTTTTACTGATAGTGACACTTGCTTATTTTTGACAGCTATGTTTTTTTTTTATGCAATGGACATTAAAAAGGTATCCAGACACGATCAACTTAAGCGAACATGTTCTTTTATATAATTTTTGGGCATTCAATGTTATGATGGAAAATTCCACCATTATGCAAAGAAGGGTTAACCGTGTAGTGCAGTAGACCTCGGCGTTGAGCTTAACATGAATTTGGACACAGGTCCCAATCCGTACCAGGAAAAACACACCAGGACCCTAATTCCACCTCCGCCGAACTTAACTGTGGACACAGAGCATTCTGGCAGGAGGCGTTCCCAGGCAGACACCAGATCCTGCCATCCGAACGGTAAAGGGTGAACCTTGATTCGTCGCTCCAGAGAACCCGTTTAATAGAATTATTTTTTTAAATGTTCTTAAAATTTTAATTATTTGCTTATGAGCACTATATTCTGATAGGTGAATTTTATCCTACCATAATTAAATGGTGTGGTATTGTTCCGCATATATAGTCACCCCACTTATAGGGTCTGATTTTTCTGGACCGCTGAGCTGACCATATAGCCGTTACTGACTGTATATATATATATATATATATATATATATATATATATATATATATATATATATATATATATATATATATATATATATATATATATATATATATATATAAATAAAAAAATGTTGATGGATCAGGGCTTCATCAGGGAGGAGCCTGACCCAGACAACATACTACATATGAGCAGCATTAAACTGAAAAATTGCTCATACACTCCCTCAAACACCACCAAAATGCTAAAAAAAACCCACCAAAACAGAGCAGTAACAAAACGAAATCAAACCCGCAGCAGCAGCAGCCGGGAGATCAACAACACTAAGCCTGAAAATTACCACCAAATGCCACCAATTACACAGTCCAACTAAATGCTAACACCAAACTTCCGTCGCAACAAGTCGATAAAATCAAAATAAAAAGCAGAAAAATAAAAATTAAAATCCCCAGCCCCTTTTCAAGAAGATATTCAGAAATAGTAAAATAAAATAGAAAAGCAACTCAAATGGCTCTGAGGAAATTACTCATCGGTTGAGTAGCTGTTGATATTAATAAATATTTCAAGAATAGTTTGAAAGAATCATAAAAAGTATTTATTATTGAGAAGTGGGGGGGGGGGGGGTTTGGGATATTTTCTTAATTAGAAAATTTAGAGATAGAGTTACAATTTTTTCTGAAACGTACCAATTGACCAGCAATCGTATTGTAGTATATTCTTTTAGAAATATTGGAGTCCCAAAATATTAATTTAATAACTGGAAATTTAAAATCGTTGCGTTTATCGTAGACATTAATCTCAACTTTGCCACATGAAACAGACATTTTTAAATCGAGAAAATCAGTAGTATTGTTATTCTAGATTGGTTAACTAAAGAAAGGTCATCTGGATAGATAGATTTCCATATGTTAGAAAAGTTGCTCCTATTAAAAAATAATTAAGTCATCAATAAATTTAAAGGTAGTATTTATCTGAAAGCAAAATTTTTTTTCAAATTAATAAAGAAATGAATTGATGAAAAATCAAAGCTCACCATTAAAAATAAAATTATTAAAAATAATATTATTACAAATACATTAATTAACCCAAAACTCCCATTCCTCAAAATCCAGATCAATTATGTTTTTAAAAAATCATGATAATAATAGTTTAAAACATCTCTCAATTTGTCCAGTGGTATGCTGGTAAATAGGTCTGAATATCATTAATAATATTATTATCCAAAAAATTCAAAACCTTATTATCACAGGTAATAAAGGTAAAGCCTTCATCAATAATGGCAGCAAAGATAATTTTTAAATATTTAAACAGTAGAAAGCCAGGTTTAATCATATAAGAATTAGTACCACATGTGATCTAACGGAATTTAATAGGATTTTATGTAATTTAGAAATAACGGTAATGTAAGGTAAAATAATGTGATGATTGGAGATTTTAACTCTTTTATTTGAAGAAATGATTTTTTTAAATAATGGTATTATACGTAGATTTACAGAATTTATAAGTATCTGAACTCTTAAGTTCGGCATCAAGTAAGTTTAAATATAGATTTTTACAAATGAAAGCATAGTTACCTAAGGCTTTGTCGACTGGTGAAATAATAAATTTATTTTGAAGATCCTTGATGTCTACGTTTAGTGTCTTATATTTACCAGTATTGTCATAAACAGAGAGAGAGAGAGAGAGAGAGAGAGAGAGAGAGATTGTGTGTGTGTGTGTGTGAATATTATCATTAATAAAAGCTTTAAATTCACCATACAATTTACATTTCCATTCTGTAAACAAATATAGAGGGACATTAAATTTAGAAGAGGCCATGAAACAGAAGTTATCAATGTCTCCCAGAAAGCTTTTAAGCATACTATTTCTTTTAAAATTATAAATGGGGAGGAAATTTTTTAATTACAATCATTTATGCAGTCACAATTTCAGCTTTAAATTCACCATACAATTTACATTTCCATTCTGTAAACAAATATAGAGGGACATTAAATTTAGAAGAGGCCATGAAACAGAAGTTATCAATGTCTCCCAGAAAGCTTTTAAGCATACTATTTCTTTTAAAATTATAAATGGGGTGGAAAATTTTTAATTACAATCATTTTTGCAGTACGATTGATTTATATAGAGATAACGTTATTTGCTTGTGCGACAACATGGATTACAGACCCTATTTAAATGAAGACTTAGGACACATTGTGACTGGTGATCTTGGTATTGTTAAAAATGATCAATTAAGGGATGTTATGTATAAAGGTACTAAATTTAGTCAGACGTCCTTAACCTCTGGGTTCCCAATTCATCGTCATGTTACTCCATTACTTGTTAAAAAATCCAATTTTTCTAATTTAACCTTTCATTATGTTACTTTAAAATCTGTTTGGTCCAAGTTGGTTCTCGGAAGCCCAGTTGGAAGAACATTGGATTGCGGAGTTCGAACCTGTATCCAGCCCAAGACCGTTGTGTACAAGGCAGCTGGTGCACGTTAAATATGTCGTGACCTCAAATGTCATCGCGTTGGTGTGGTGCGTAAGTTTGGAGAAAGGGATGTCAGTTCAGATGTTGTTTTCGTCATCTGACCGTGGTTTAAAATTACGAGGCGTTGTCCCTGGATTTTTTTCTTTCGGTAATGATCTCGGACAGTTGACATTGTTGTGTTGCTTCGCGGTGACGTGAACTAATTACCTAGTTAGCTAGATAAAGTTGAGTTTTTAGCCAGGTAAATCTCAGCGTATCTAATCTTAACACTTTCGCTGCCGGTCACGTTAGGATGTGTTGATAGTTATTGCCCCGCCGTAATAATGGCTATTTCCCAGAAGCCGACATACTTTTTTAAAACAAATAGGATTGAAAAGTTCACCAACACCAGAATAGATTGGCGAAAGCTCAGCCAACACATTTGCAATTTCATCATCTGTTAGAGGCTTATTAGAGTGCATATTTCTTTTTTTGGAACGTGAAGGCCCTACAGAACTATTGTTTCTATACAACTCATCTTACAATATTTTTTTAATAACTACAAAGCTATAAATTCGAATCCACATACCTTTATAACTAGCTTCTAACCTTTACTCCACGCCAACACCTAACCTATAATGCCAATTGAAGCGGAGAATAAATGTTGAGGCGCAGCGCTTCCCGCGCGAACGCGTGACTGGCTACTGAGACATCACTCCACACCACGCGCTGCTGCGTGATTGGCTCTTTAGCGTTAACATCACATCACGCGCTGACTCGAGATCGGCAGCGACCGTGTTAAATCACACAGCATTGACTGCTTCGTTCGAATATCATATTGTATCTTGTAAGCGATTGATGATTTCACTCTCATCTACTATGTTCATCTATTTATCTTTTCTTCACATTTTTTACACGGCGTTGTCTCTTGTGTTTTTATCATCCTGGTCAGATATTGCACTTGCAGCATAAGACCCCCTAACAACCAATCAACCTTTTGCTGTATAATATTGTCACTATCCTTAAGCATGCAATCCAATACATTAAGCAATGTATACAAAGACAAGAAGGTATAGAGTTTCGGACAGTATAATCAACAATTTACTTCAGAATTCTTTTAAAACAGTTAAACATCTTGTGCGTATTAAGTATCAAGAAAGAAGCTACTCATAAGACTAAGACTAGACTTCTAGAAAGCTACTCGTAAATAAAGCAACTAGCTAAACCATTACTATTACAAATCGCGTCTGAATAGTTTTGGACCCGGGATTAGTGCTTAAAACTGCGACATACGTCACTGAACAAAGTCTTTGAAGAACAATTTTTCCTTAATTTTATCAAAATTTGGGTCGATTTTTTTTTCTAATCATACGTTACGATGTTCTGCAGTGCAAAGCGACCTCCTTGCCACACCTTTTTTTCTGTTCTAGCTACGGAACAACCTCCCTACACCGCCCAAATGACCACAAACGCTTTATAAATAACACATCTTCTATGTCAATGACAAAATATTTTAACTTCCAAAAGTGATCGACAGAATTGCAAATTTTGAAAGTATGCCTTGGTTTTAAATAAAGACAGTGAATTAATTTCGATGTTTTAGTATAAATATGTAATACATATTGAGCCCATACTTGTTTTTTATTTGACTGCAGTTTTCAAAATTCAGACAAAATGCCTGCAGAACAATTGCAATTGCTTGGAGTTTACAGGACGCTGAATGTAATTCTGCCCCTGGGTTTTGGGGAAACAACGATAGCAATATTTTTGTAGAAATTAGTCAATTAAAAGTATAAATATATAAATTTGTGTATTCTGGGGTAGTTGAACTACATTGTTGGCCACCCAAATTGCAACACCAAGAAAGACAAGAGATATCACAACAAAATTTATTTTGTAGATAACATGTTGACCAAGTATCAAATGATTAAATGTATAGACTTCTGTGAAGTGTGGTTCTTGCCAAAATCAGTAGCCAGAGTAGCCGCCATTGTAGGAGATCACCGCTGCCACACGCCTCGGCATTGATTCAAAGAGACTTTGGATGTGTGCTTGGGGGTACAGCAGACCAAGCAGCTTCCACACGTTGCCAAAGTTGATCTGGTGTGGCAGCTGGGGATGTAATCTGGGTCAATCGTTGAGCAACCATGGACCATATGTTTTCTATCGGCGAAAGATCCGGAGAGCGAGCTGGCCAGGGAAGCAATTCAATCTGGCGCATTTGCATATCTCACCTCCGCTAATGCATGTTGTAAATTTCATATTATTTGCATAATTCCTTCAGGGTGTTGCATTTATGATGGCCAGCAGTGTATATTAACGAGTAAAAATTTGATTCCCAAAGCCTTGTGTATTGTTCACTAAAAATTGATTCAGTAATCTTGTGATTGCAATAGTTGTGAGTTTTGTGATATTCACCTTACATTTTTAATGAACGAACTCTGTCGATTGTATCCACATGTCCCTTGGGACAATTATTTGTGCCAGAATTCCTCGAGACAAAAATATCTAAATAAATAGATGCCTACAAAATATTCTTGTGATGAAATAGGTTTATTATAATTTACCATTTCAGTCTGTCTTTGCAGAAGAAATACCATACCACTGAAAGATTTTGGGACCGTGGTGGCCGGGCTGGATGTTTACCGTATTAACTACCGGAGGGTTCTCAGTTCGAATCGAACTAAAGGTCGTCGGGTACATAGAGGGCTGGTGCGCGTTAAATCTTTCATGGCCTCAAATGTACTCACGTTCACATGGTGGGGAAGTTTAGAGAGCTGGGTGCCAGCTCAGGTGTGTGATCTCGTCATCTGACCGTGGTTCAAAATTTTTAAATTGTTGTGGTGTTGTCCTACTTTGGGTTTGATCCCGGACCGCCGTTGCCAATAGCTCATTGTGTTGCTCCACTGCGATGATAATGAAAAATACCAACTACCTGCGAACTCTCCAGAAATGGAAAATAATTGTAGAGGTAAGCTACTTACCTGATCGAGATTTCATTTGATTAAATTGATACCTTCTACAAAGAGACAGATAGAGCAATCACCCCTCTTAGATGTTAGATTACCTGACAACAGGTGACTGTCAAGGGAAAGATGACAACTTAACACCTTGATCAACCAGATTTCTTTGAACGGATAGAGAGTGGATATTTGGGTTCTATGGCCCAAGCTTTAAGAATGTATACGCTTTTGGGGCTTTGGACAACACACTTTACGGACAGTCACGAGAATGAATTAGACCGGGATCTTCTCTGATTAGGTGGAATATTGGAACTGGATTGTCGGCTGGAATGATCTATAGTTTCTGTTTTTAATAAGTGAAAAAATTTGAGTTTTTAAGCTGGGATATTTCTTTTTTGGGGGGTTGGTTGAGTCAGGCATACAGGGGTTGGACAAAATAATGTGAACACCTGTGAAAAGAGAACTTTTTGTATTAATAGGCAATCGGTCCTCCTTTTGCATGAATTACATCTTGTATCGACGTGGCATTGACAAATACAAGTCACGTACAACATTCAGAGGGATACGTGCCCACTCAAATTGCAAAAAAATCCCCAATTCAGAAAATGTCCTTGGAGGAGGAAATCGACTGCGCAGCTTGTTTTCCAAAATACCCCACAAAGGTTCAATTATATTGGGATCTGGGGTCTAATTGGGCCAGATGAGGTGCTCTATTTCATCGTCATGTTCATAAAACCAGTCTCGGGTAATTCTACAGGTGTGAATGGGGCCATTATCATCTTGGAAGACTGGTCGTTTATCAGGAAACACAGTTTGCACCATTGAATGAAGATGGACGGCCAGAAGACTGACATAATCCTCTCCTGTAACACGGCCATTCAGAACAACAAGTTGGTCAAGACCACGATGTGATATCGCACCCCAGATCATCACTGAACCGCCGTCATGTTTAACCGTAGGCCGTAGACAGTCATCTTGATGGGCATCTGGTGGCGTTCTCCAGATATAAACACGTCCATTTGTCGGGAATAATGTGAACGATGATTCGTCTGACCATATTACATTCTCCCATTGTTGTTGTGTCCAATTTTTATGCTCGCGACACCTTATTCGTCGCTTCAAGGCATTGCATGGTGTAATCAATGGTTTTGAAACAGCCGCTCTGCCATGAATATTTGCCATATGCAGTTCATGCCGGATAGTTTTTGATGAAACTGCTTCCTGTAGATGTGTGTTCATCTCAGATGTTATCTGGGATGCTGTTGTCTTGTGTTTTTTTGCCACAATCCTCTTCAAAGCCCTTCTGTCTCTGTCATTCAGCTTCGATTTTCGATCACTGTTGTGTTCTTTTTAGATGATGTTTTTCCTTGTTTCAAATATGCTGACTTTACAGTCGACACTGTACTTCTCCCAACACCTAGAAAGGTGGCCGTTAGCGTTACTGAGGATCCCAACAATCAAGACGGCCCCCAACAATCATGCCACTTTCGAAATCACAGAGGTCAGCCATAACGCAGTTTTAACTCAGAAATATGTTTCGCATCCGACTTCTATCACTGCTAGTAGCAGACTGATGTGTGTACTTTCTCATGCGCTAGGTGGCACCCTTCACCGCTAGAGGGCGGGAGTATACGAGAGGTTTCTTTCGAGTGCTATTGTTTCACAAGTGTTCATATTATTTTGTCCAACCCCTGTATATACTGGTGCTTGTTTGACAAACTTCCTAAAATCCTTCAAATACATATCGCCTGCACCACGCAAAGTACATCATGTGAAAAATAGTACATAAATGTGGTACAAAGTATATAATCTGCACAAAATACATAATCTGCACTTAAGTTATGACGCAAAATTAAAAAACGGGGTTACATTGGAAGTGTCTTCTTTTAGGTTAATTAGTGTACGAATCCAAATTCGTACGGGCCGACCAACCGGTATAAAGGTTAAGGTGTTAGCCTCTAAATCGGAAGGTTCCTGGTTCGAATCCGGATCTGGGCATGGATGTTTGTAAGCGTATGGTGTAGACGCGGCTGGTACACCTTAAATCTGTCGTGGCCGAAAGTCCTCACGTTGGATGGGTGTGGACATTTGGAGAGTGAAGTGCCAGCTCAGGTGTTGCCTCGTCATCTGACTGTGGTTTAAAATGACGTAGTGTAGTGCTCGGATCTTTCTCTTAGGGGATAGATCCCGGACCGTCGTCAATAGCTCGTTCTGGTTGCTCTAGTACGACGTTAATTGAAAAATTACCAAATTACCTGATAATCACACTCCCGAATTTCTTTGATCTTTTTAGTACATTTTTAAATCACTTCTTTTGTTGCTTTGGTTTCCGAAAGACTGCAGAATATAGCAGTCGTAAAAGAAATGTGTAATCGAAAAGAAAGTTTATTTCGATGCATTCTAAAATGTCAGAAAATGCACTTGATCCTCTCAAGTTGTGTAATATGGGTGATTTTTAACTAACGTCGTCCTAGAGCAACACGTCGGGCTATTGACGACGGTCCGGTAATATTACCCAAGGGAAAGATTCGAGGACAACACCACGTCATTTTGAACCACGATCAGATGACGAGGCAAAACCTGAGCTGGCACCCCACTCCACAAATGTCAACTCCCACCCAACGAGATTATTTTCGGCTACAACAGATTTAAGGAGCACCAGCCGCCTCTACATCATACACTTACAAACATCCATGCACTGACCTGGATTCGAACCAGGAACCTTCCGATTAAGCGGCTGACGCCTTAACCACAGGACCGGTGGGTAAGCTCACTCAAGTTCTGAAAACACGCCTCAATCACTAACGTATTAATACTATTTCCATTCCAATGTGTCTCATGAGAAGCATCTCCCTTAAACGAGTGCGATGAGAAGTCCTTAGCGGCAGGTGAGTTGTAATCAGAAATCGATAAGCCTCCTGGCTTGACCGAATTTCGGAAGCTAAGCCCAGTATCCGTTCCAGTGTGGCAGGGAGACCCCGCAAGTGCGCCGCAGAGGAATCCTGTGACGGCCAGGATAGGTGTTGGTGACGACACACGCGAGAGGGGGGTGGGGTCACCGGCGGACGTCACGCGACCTTCGCACCCATTATGCAACTCTCGCCACCCCACGCCGCATTAAAGAAAACCGCCGCTCCATGGAGCTGCTCCCTGCCAGTCGCGGCTGGAGTGCCATCTCCATTAACTCGTTCCACTTTTCTCCTTGCATACCTCAAAGCATCCATGGCGCATTCATGCTGTTACTATTAGGTTGCAGCCAGATCGTATTCAGTTCAAATGTAGGGATAAGATATTTGGAGCACAGGTGTTGCCTCGTCATCTGACCGTGGTTCAGAATTTCGAGGTGTTGTCCTCTATTCCTTAGGGAATTTATCCCTCCGGACCGTCGTCAATAGCCCGCTCTTGTACGACGTTACTTCAAAATTACCAAAGATATTTGACGCTCGTGGGCCACTTAACAGTAAAGCGGCCCTCTTCATATGAAAATACACGGGAGGCGGGAGAGGGGTGACGGGTGGTTGTAAAAGTTTCATAACTAGAAAAAGTCACTAGTCAGTCACGCGGTGCTCTCCAGTCGTCAAACTGATTTGAGTGCAAGCAATAGTACCGCCTCGGGGCTATAGCCCATTCAGCCCAATGGTTAGGGTAAGGTGAGGTAATTTTAATTAACGTCCCACTAGAGCTATTGACGACGGTCCGGAATCAGCACACAACGGGAAAAAATTCCGAGGACAACACCACATAATTTTGAACCACGGTCAGATGACGAGGCAACACTTTAACTGGCACTCCATTCTCCAAATGTCCACACCCATCCAACGTGAGGACATTTGAGGCCTCGACATATTTAACGTGTATAAGTCCCATCTACAGAACGGTCTTTGATTCGACCTAGTTACAAACTTGGAAACGTCTGGTTGTTAATTCCTTACTGGTTTTTCTGGGGATCGGAAAGCTTAATGAAGACATTTCTTAAATTGTAAATTTACATAGACGTGTCTTGTAAGAAATGTCATTGAAGGTGTGATGAAAATATCTCTTTCCAATCTCATCAGGACACATGCCCTATAAATGTCTTTGATGTGCAATGACTGAAACCTCCCACCGTTAGAAGTTTACTCAGGGAGACAATTCATTAAGCCAGCTTACTTTTGTCTTTCTATCCATAGAGAGTTTTTCCTTCATTGCTCTAGAATTTTATTCTCAAATTATCTTCGGAAATCTTAATGACTTTGATAGAGATGACACTAAGAGCCGTCCAGTGTTGCAAGTTGTAACACGTTTAATGACATCTGCATGTTGATGAGACAGACTTCACGCGGATCGTGGCATTATAAAGATACATTTCTCGCGCCATATGTTTTCCGAAACGCCCTAATTGCCGCTCTTGAATCCGTTCGTCGTCCACGAAGGACAGGAAAGATACGACCCGTGATTCATCTCAGCACATGCTTCCCACGAAAGAGAATAAAAATTCCTAATCAGATCCACAACAGAAAGGATCCTATTGGTGGCTATGGTATAGTATTTTAAATTAACACCACGCTGATACAAAACATCGGGCTATTGGTGACGGTCCGAGTCCAACCCACGAAGGGTAAGATTCAAGGACAACACCAAGTAATTTTAAACCAAGGTCAGATCACGAGGTCTCTCTTGAGCTGGCATCGCTCTCCAAACTTCCTTACCAACGTGAGAATTCTTTTTTGAGGACACGGCAGATTTAACATAAACCAGCCCCGCGTACCCTACGATATTTGGTTGGAATGAGCTTCGAACCGGAAACACTGCGGTTGGTAATACTTGTCCACCCCGGCTTCCTTAGATATTATAAATGTGAAAGAAACATCGCACGGCATTGTCATCAACCTACTATTGTTAGAAACCCTCTACCATGAAACGCGTAAACAAAGTATAAACTTCTGTAGATAGTCTTTTAGTATTAATTATAAGCTCTTTTGTGATTTTTGTCAGTCTACCACTCTAACCAACTGGGCTACCGTAGCCCTTGTAATGAATCAGATTCATGACACCGCATGAGAAAATAATAATCAATTTGAATGTGATTGAATTTTAAGATCAATTCGAGTAACCACGCAGTGAATTAAAATAAACTATCGCTGCTATAAACTTAAGTTACTAAAAGTAGAAGTCTTTCTTTAAAAAAATCCAAACTAGAATTTATTCAAAAGATAACAAATGAATTTAAGTTAAGATTAAAATATTACATTCGACACAGTTACATTAAAAGTAAATCTAATAACTTGATCGAAGAGATCAAGTAAACGGGTACGTGATCAAACAAGTGCGAGCGGGAATTAAAGCGGGAATACTGGTTCAACAGATTGCAACCGCTTTTATAATAGTATGAAAGATCACGTGACAAGATTTGCATAACCGTGATAAGATTTGCATAAAGTACGAATCAAATATGTTGGCTCAGTAAAATTGAGACAAGGAAGGTTTTTCCTAACAGAATGAAACAGAAGTTTCTCAGCTTTTAATAGCATTGTATTAATATTCTTTTGTTTTTGTTGCTGTGTGCTATCCTAAATATCGTTATGTATTTCTTTTTCACTTTAAAATGTACTTTCACCATTTATTCATTCGACCACCTTATTATGATAGTAAGCAGTTAAATTGAAAAATTTTATTTCGTGTTAATGCCCCAGCAACAAAATTCCTCTCGCAATACATCCCAATGAGGCAATCACAGAAAAGGCCGGAGTTAATTCCAGAATCACGCACGTTACTAATACTCCCCAGATCCGGTCTCAACTGTGCAAACAATACGATTTCTTAATATACTACATCCACGAAGACACATTTGATTAGTATGAAACGTGAGACGAGGTGGCCGAGTGGTTAAGGCGATGGACTGCTAATCCATTGGGCTCTGCCCGCGTGGGTTCGAATCCCATCCTCGTCGGAGTTTTTTGAAATTTACTTCGTTTGAGGTCCCGAAAACCATTTAATACCGTTTGAAATCGAACCAACCGACAATTTGTCAGTTCTAAACTATCGGGAAGCAAAATAATCGCGTTTCATTACTTTTTTAATAACTGATTCTTGTATGTTGTGCTAGGCACTTCCATCTGCAAATTCCATCAATATACTTCAGCAATTATTTTATAATATTTAGCTGCAAAACGAGTTCTAAACTGCCCAAAGTCCCGCGAATGGGGTTGTTCATAGTGCGACGTAAATTAAAATACCTACCTCCTCACGAATGAGCTCGGGAATAAATTAAGATAACGACAGCGAAACAGAGATAATTAACGATTCTACGAATGTGAATTGGAAAATTTTGAGTTGTCTTCATTGCTGAAGATGAAGGTGAGTCGGTGAAAATTTCTCCCTACTTATACATATGAACAATTACTCATAATATATTGGTCCCAGGATATGATTAGGGGTTCCCGAGGTAGACCAGTTGGGAGTTTAGGTTGAGGAGGGTTGTGCGAACAGGTGCAGAATTATGTATTCAGTGTTCTGCAACACAACTCCAAGCAATTGCATTTGTTCTGCAGGCCAAATTTTGAAAACTGCAGTCCAATCAAAAACAGACGTAAAACACAAGTATCGGCTAAATGTGTATGACATATTTATAATAAAACATCAAAATGAATTCACTTACATTTTTTTTAAACTAAGGCATACTTTCAGAATTTGCAATTTTGTCGATAACTATTGAAGCTAAAATAGTTTGTCACTGACATAGAAGATGCGTTATTTATGAAGTGTTTGTGGTCATTTGGGCGGTGTAGAGAGGTTGTTCCGTAGGTCGAGAAAAAAAAAGGTGTGACAAGGATCGCGGTTTGCACTGCAGAACATTATAAAGTATAATTGAAAAGATTCACCAAAATTTTGATAAAATTAAGGGAAAATTGTTCTACAAAGACTTTGTTCGACGTACGTCGCCAATAGCCCGTTGTGTTGCTTCAGTACTATGTTAATTAACTACCTACCTGCCATTTATTCCTCATCTGATTGGTCAGTGTGACCTAATAGTATATTTTGTCAATTTCATCATTTTGTCGTCGCTATATAGAAATGTTACATTGCCAAACGAGATGATCAGACGCCAAAACGGACAACCAAGTCAATTTTTCGCAGAGTTGACACGATGGCCACACTTGTTGAAGCTCTTGTCACCAACAATTCTCAGTCTGCGTATATTACACAACGGTTCCTAACGCAGTGGGTAAGCGTACTGAGTCACGGTTCTTCTGGTGGTCCTGATACGACTTTAGTCAATCAAAGTACAGCAAAAGCCTATTCTAAATAAATGATTGTTATTTATTTAATTTTTCCTTTTTTTTCCCCCTTTTTATTAATTTTTTTATTTACTCTACCTTTAATTCAGTCATCTTTGCATCTGCTGTATAGCTCAAATTGGACTCACTTCATGACTCCGCCCTACTGTATAATCAGCCATCCTCATTGGACCACCATTCTATACTTGCCACCCTATAAAAGCCTATGTGAACTAATTTTTTCTCAGTCAACAGCTATTTTCAGGAGACACCAAGGCCTTCGTCCTAGGCTCTCCGGCATACTTGTTATTTTCTTTTTCTTCTGGTGGTAATGGTGTTTAATAATCGTCTCTCTGAAGCAACACGTAGGGCTATTGGCCACGGTTCCGGATTAATCCCCAATGGAAAGATTCGAGGACAACACCTCGTAATTTTGAACCACGGTCAGATGACGAGGCAACACTTTAACTGGCACTCCATTCTCCAAACTTACCCACCACTTCAACATGAGGACATTTGAGGCCACGACATATTTAACGTGTATAAGTCCCATGTACAGAACGGTCTTTGATTCGACCTAGTTTCGAACTTGGAAACGTCTGGTTGCTGATTCCTTACTAGTTTTTCTGGGGATCGGAAAGCTTAATGAAGACATTTCTTAAATTGTAAATTTACATAGACGTGTCTTGTAAGAAATGTCATTGAAGGTGTGATGAAAATGTCCCTTTCCAATCTCATCAGGACACATGCCCTATAAATGTCTTTGATGTGCAATGACTGAAACCTCCCACCGTTAGAAGTTTACTCAGGGAGACAATTCATTACGCCAGCTTACTTTTGTCCTTCTGTCCATAGAGAGCTTTTTCTTCATTGCTCTAGAATTTTATTCTCAAATTATCTTCGGAAATCTTAATGACTTTGATAGAGATGACACTAAGAGCCGTCCAGTGTTGCAAATTGTAACACGTTTTATGACATCTGCATGTTGATGAGACAGACTTCACGCGGATCGTGGCATTATAAAGATACATTTCTCGCGCCATATGTTTTCCGAAACGCCCTAATTACCGCTCTTTGAATGAATACGTTCGTCGTCCACGAAGGACATGAAAGATACGACCCGTGATTCATCTCAGCACATGCTTCCCACGTAAGAGAAAAATTCCTAATCAGATCCACAACAGAAAGGATCCAATTGGTGGGTATGGTATGGTACTTTAAATTATCTCCACACTGGTGCAAAACATCGCACTAGTGTAACACAACGGACTATTGGTGATGGTCCAGGACCCCCTCCCGAAGGGATTGATCCAAGGACAACACCACGTAATTTTAAACCATGGTCAGATGACGAGGTCACACCTGAGCTGGCATCCCTCTCTCCAAATGTCCACACAATGCTTAAGTGAGGACATTTGAGGCCACGGCATATTGAACGTGCACCAGCCCATTTTGTACTCAACGATTATTAGTTGGGTTCGAACTTTTGACCCTCTGGTTTGCAAGTCCACTCTTCCAATTGGGCTACCGACCAACCGGTCTGGTGGTTAAGGTGTTAGCCTCTAGATCGAAAGGTTCCTTTTTCGAATCCGGTCAGTGCATGGATGTGTGTAAGAGTATGGTGTGGAGACGGCTGGTGCACCTTAAATCTGTGGTGGCCGAAAATCCTCATGTTGGGTTTGTGAAGAAGTTTGGAGAGTGCGGTGCCAGCTCAGGTGTTGTCTCTTCTTCTGACCATGGTTCAGAATCACGTGGTGTTGTATCTTTCTCGTATGGGATTGATCTCGGACCATCGTCAATGTTCCGTTGTGTTGCTCTAGTACGCCATTAAAATTACCTTACCTTCCAATTGGACCACCGCGGCCCTTCTAATCGAAAGGATTAATGAAGATGGTACAAAGCGTAACTTTGCCCGTCCAAAAAGGCTACCACAGCCCATCCATCTGAATAGGAAGCTGGTGGATCTTCCTCTTTAAGAATGATATTTCGGCCATGGACATTTTCATAAGAAACAATAAAGATATTAACAATATGTTTTGGGAAATGCGTTGGTTCTGTAGTGAGAGTCATTCTTTAGTATGGAGCAGGGACGTAACGATTCGAAAGGGAGCGCAGGACATCATCCCATATGTTAAGAATGAGTACCGGGATTTATCCCGAAGGGGAAAATCCGACGCTTTCATTTTGAACCAATGTTAAAGGACGAGGTCAATAGTACAGCTGGCACACTTTATCCAAACTTCAACACCAAATTACAGTGAAGTATTTTGAGACCACGGCAGTTTTAACATACACACTACGGTTTGGATGGAATGAGTCTCGAACTCGTAACCCTCCGGTTGGTAATACCGGGCTACCACTGCCTCCTTAAATATTATAAATGAGAAAAAAACATCACGCGGTATTGTCTGCCAAACAAACTTTTCTATGAAACCCTCTACCGGGAACCTTGATGTATAAACTTTTGTAGATAGTCTTTTAGTATTAATTATAATCTCTTTTGTGATGGTTGTGACAATCCGCCACTTTAACCATCAACTGGGCTACAGTGGCCCTTGTAATGAATCAGAATCGTGACACTGCATGAGAAAATAATAATCAACTTTAATGAAATTCGTTATATTAAGGTTCTCGTTTGCTTTTTGTTGATGTGTGTTATCCAAAATATCGTTATGCACTTCTTTTTCACTTTAAAATGTACTTTCACAATTTATTCATTCGATTACCTTGATATCATAATAAGCAACTAAATTAAAGAATTGGATTTCGTATTAATGCCCCACCAACAAAATTTCTCTCGCAATACATCCCAATGAGGCAATCACAGAAAATGACGGAGTTAATTCCAGAATCACGCACGTTACTAATACTCCCCAGATTCGGTCTCAACTGTGCAAACAATACGATTTCTTAATATACTGAATCCACGAACACACATTTGATTAGAATGAAACGTGAGACGAGGTGGCCGAGTGGTTAAGGCGATGGACTGCTAATCCATTGGGCTCTGCCCGCGTGGGTTCGAATCCCATCCTCGTCGGAGTTTTTTAAAACTTACTTCGTTTGACATCCCGAAAACCATTTCATACCGTTTGAAATCGAACCAACCGACAATTTGTCAGTTCTAAATTATCGGGAAGCAAAATAATCGTGTTTCATTACTTTTTTAATAACTGGTTCTTGTACGTTGCTAGGCACTTGCAACTTCATATTACATCAATACTTCAACAATTTTTTTATAATATTTAGCTACAAAACGAGTTCTTAACTTCCCCAAAGTCCACGAATGGGGTTGTTCTTAGTGTGACGTAAATTAAAATAACTACCTCCTCACGAATGAGCTCTGGAATTAATTAAGATAACGACAACGAAATAGAGATAATTAACGATTCTACGAACTGTGAATTGGCATATTTTGAGCTGTCTTCATTGCTGAAGATGAAGGTTAGTCGGTGAAAAATTCTCCTTACTTATACATATGAAAAATTATCTATATATATAATTCTCTTACGTGGCACGCAAAAAAGACGTTATTTGTAATCGCGTTTTGGCAACACTGTACGATTGTTTCTTTATCGCGAAGTCTCGCGCATCGATTGAATTTATAGCGTTATCGGAAGAAATTTTATTGAAAAAAAAAAGGAAATTTTAATGAGCTGTTGCAGTTAGTTTATAATATAAATCAAAGAAAGCGGAGGATCTTTTCAGGGCCATTTAAAAATGGTCCTTTTCAGGGCCAACAATTATAGTTCAACAAGACGCTTGCACTACAACTTTCGGCAACAAACTCAATGAAAAAGTGTGGGTCGTCCGAGTGCTGGGAAAATGTACACACAAACAACATGCTGGGTATTTAATTTCCAAAGCAACGCTCACATTTCTAGTCAAAATTTGCACAAAGTTTTCATTTGAATTCTGATTTTAGAGATACTGTATATATTTTTTCTGTAATACAGCAAATTTAGATTTGAAAAACATTTTTTTGGTAACATATTTTGTAAACAATCCCTTCTGCTAGGACACATGTCTTCATTGAGGCGAGCGAAGCGAGCATAGGTTCGCGCAGCGAACCAATGAGCATTGCGAAGCAATCCTCCGGGGGGTTGGCGAGCGTTAGCGAGCAGGGGGCAGGCCCCCTAGTTCATTATATTTTGGTCTCAGGATATGATTAGGGGTTCCCGCGGTAGACCAGTTGAGAATTTAGGTTGAGGAGGGTTGTGTGTGCAGGTGCAGAATTATATATTCACTGTTCTCCAAGCAATTGCAATTGTTCAGCAGGCCGAATTTTGGTCCGAATTTTGAATACTGCAGTCCAATCAAAAACAGACATAAAACACAAGTATCGGCTATATGTGCATAATATATTTATAATAAAACATCAAAATGAATTCACTTACTTTATTTAAAACCAAGGCATACTTTCAGAATTTGCAATTCTGGTCGATCACTTTCGTAGTTAAAATATTTTGTCATTGACATAGAAGATGTGTTATTTATAAAGTGTTTGTGGTCATTTGGGAGGTGTAGGGAAGTTGTTCCGTAGCCAGAAAAGAAAAAAATGTGTGGCAAGGAGCGTGCATTGCACTGCAGGACATCGTAACTTATAATTTAAAAAAATTGGCCAAAATTTTGATAAAATTAAGGAATAATTGTTCTGTGAAGTCTTTGTTCTGCGACATAAATCGTAGTTTTAAGCATTTTCTGCTCCAACCAGTATATGGTTAGAAGAGAAGTACTTGAGTGAATTGAAAGAAAAATTCGGAGACACCTCCGTTTTCTGGTGACTCTCAAAAAGAAGCTGCAGCGCTTTCCTATCGATATGAATCAGTCTGCCTTTACAACCCCGATTGCTTGGGTCTTTGGAACAATTAATTTTGCGTGTTTGTGCAGTTCACTAGCTGCATTATTGGAATGTTTGAAATATTTTCTCATATGGGGTTAGCTAATGAGTAGCAAGCCACAATGACCGTATAAGAGACAAGCCAAACACTCGTGTTTGGGGGAGTCGAGTTTCAGCCATGAGAAACATACAAAGTTGGTTGGGTTTTATGGAGAAATAATTCTGATTTGGTCATGCTGCGCCAAACACAAGATCGACAACTTCAAGTAATGAACATAGACACACAAGTGAAGTTTTCCTAACACAGAAGAGGGGAAGAAACTTGTTTTGTTTAAACTCACTGGTTGATAGTGCTGTGGGTCAATTATATATAGGTCCAATTATGGGTAGGTAGGACTTCCCCAGGGTCATCTGCCTTATTTTTGGTGTATGTGGAGATGATGATTCGTTTGCACTACGTCTCTCACTAACCGTGGTTTGTGTGTCCTTTTTTTTTGCAGAGGATCCGCGGATTCCGTCGCTCCTACCCCAAGCTCATCCTGACATGGCTGGGCGTGTTTCTGTCCTGCGGCATCCTGCTCATCATCATGTCCTGGAAGAAGAGGATCTTCATGCGGTGTACGCACAGGAGATGCGCCCTAGAAGTCGCAGAGAAAGTCCTCCTCGTTGTGAGTATCCTGCCTTTACAACCTCGCTACAGGTCTACTCACAACAACATTGCTAGTAGGGTACTAAACAAACAAAATGCAGAATACATACCTGCCAACGTCTGAAATTTTGAAATCCTACAATTTTTACGGCCTTATACCATGAACAGAACAATGAAATCTATACATTTTAAAACACCCCAATACATCAATTCAAAAAGGTCTGGTCTTCTCACCTTATAAAATTTCACGCATTCAAAATTGCAGGGTTAGCTTTTTTTTCTTCAAAAAGGGATGTTTTTAACTCCAGGTTTCGACGAGTTGTCTTTCATTAAGATCCGATCGATTTTGCTAATAACGAGATATATCGTCATTAGCAAACCTCTGTATCTCATCATCCAGAAATTGCCGATTTTTTTATGACGAGATCAAGATCTGATCCGTTTTCCTCTAGAGACGAGATATCTCGTCCAACCAGTATGGTTAGTTTTGCTATAATGACGAGATATCTCGTCAAGAGAACCACCAGGGTTGAGCTAGTTTTTAGGTGAAAGGAAGGGAAACGGTAAACATAAACTATTTCGTGACAATCACTTGACACCCAACGACATTTTTAGAGACTTGCGTCTTAAAATGCGCAACATATTAGATGGAAGACAATGCTGTAATATTACACAAACAGTTAGAGGTTAAACGAACTTCAAGAACGAAAACTTTATTTACCATAGTTTACGTTTTACAATGTAGTACAGAATTTCTCGCTGTAGGAACTGTAGAGAAAATATCTGTGGTCAAGTGGAATAACTGGATGTCTAAAAACTACTTTTCAGGTGCGCGTTTTTAAGATTTGCCCTTTTCTTGTAATTTGAGCTTTTGTAATAATTTATTCTGACTGCATTCTTTGGTATTTTTTTTTCATTCACATTACTTCTCCACAACGCGTAAGGCGCTAAGACAAGTCCTCCAGCTGACGCACTTATCTCATTTTGGCAAATTTCGACTTATCCAGTTATTCCCAAATGTCGCCTAAAATAGTACAATGGTTGGTTACCGTATGGTTGTTTTGTGGTATAATAGAATCTTATGTGTGATCAGCCCGAATTCGCTCCATGTACAGCGGACGCGATATATCACCAAGACATCCACCAGGATGGAGGTAGTTTCTAGGGGAAAGGAAGGGAAAACTTTCAATGGCAGGTATGGCAAGTAAAACATTACGAGGATTGAGGGGCTTTGAGAATTGCATCACAACAGCTATTTGTCTTTGTTGGTGGTCACTTCAATCCTCCAAGTTGTTTAGAAGTGATATCTTGTCCACATCAAGATCTGATCCATTTTGATAATGAGATATTTCATCAACAAGACATTGCCGATATTTTGATGACGACGAAATGTATATAATCTTCAAATCGTCTTCTGAGATCAATTTAATTTAATGGCAATTTTTATCTTCTAATGACTGGATATAGACTAGATACTAGATATATATCTCGACCTTATTAAGATATTGTCAGTTTTGTCGATACCAAGCCACTCTTCGAGACAACTAGGAAGGGTTAAGACTTGTTAATATGATACTCCAATGTTGAAAAGCCTGATTTGGATCACAACTGCAATTTTATGTATTCTATTATTATTTATCGTGTTATGCTTTCAGAAAGAGTCAGGCAAATGGGGTAGATTTAGAAAGCTTTCTGAGTTGTATCATAGCAGTAATTTTACCCATCATGATATACATACACTATTAGAACTTTGACCAATCACAAGAGTAATGTAAAAGAAACAAATTGAGAATCTTTCTGAGATTGGTCATGAAACCACACTATCTGTAATTATGCTCTCCATAAGTCGCATTAGACACTGATCATCTACTGCAGGGGAATTTTGTAACACACTTTGTATACTAAAAGTGCATTTCAAATATGCATGATACACAATACACATTAATATTACCAGAGGAATCAGATTTATCCATTCATTTTCCATAAAGTATTTAGCCATTTGGCCCTAGAGCGTAAACTTGGTCACCTTTTTTTCCCAGTCGTGTACATACACACTGTACCGTCATGTAAGAATTTGACGGACAGCTGATTTATAATTAAACTATTTATTTACATAAATATTTACAAGATAATTATGGGCACAGCCATCAACAACCGAAACCTGCCTGAAGCCAAAGTAACACAATTGGCAAAACAGAGACGTCTGTCTCTCGTTGAATCTCGAGTCCGAATTCCCTCAAAATCCACGTTCGCTTCGCAGAACCGCCGCTGACAACAAGAGGGGGGTGAATTCCGAGCCCTCTAGAGATGTTTATGTTCTCTGCCGAACAGAAACACCCCCACACAGCTGCGAAAACCGTCTCTCATGCCACCGCAAAAACGTGATCCCAGATAAGAAACCGGGGAACCGCACGTGCAGAATAAAGTTGTTTTCGCATTCCGAAACATTCCAGCGTCCACGTGTTAGGGAAAAGGGTCGGCAAGTACCATATGGTACAACCGCCCCCACTACTGAAAAAACTTTTCCCAAAGGTGAAAAGTTTTCAACGTACTCATCCACAGACGCACGGATAATCACCCACTGGCAATTCAGAATAACAGATCACTTACCACCACCATATCCTGAAACCGTGACTCAAGAATATGTGTAAGGCAAGTTAAATCCAATCAATTTAAAATTCATATACCGGAGTAACTTTCTACTCCCTTACAGTATGGTCACTCAAGGCTCAAAAAAATACCAAATTAAAATAAAAACAAAATAAACACCAAACATTAAGACTTATACCAAATTCGTTAAAACTAAAACCAAATCACATTAACCACATCACATATAAGAATTTCGTTAAGCGAAACCCAAAATTTCAATACACACAATACGAACTATAATAATACTTTCATTAAACCAACCAAAATACACCAAAACATATATAAAATATCAATCTTGTTAAGCGAAAACCAAATTCCTAAGTTTCACTCAACACACGTCATGAGTTGCAATTTTAAAACTACAAATCTTCGACAGTGGTTTAGAATGACAGAGTGAAAACATCCTAAACACAAAATTAATTTCCACTCTACACAAAACATAATTTAAATTTGCACGTAGCTTTCAGCGAAAAGTACTCGAGTGAAGAACATAGATACAAGAAATCAATTCCACCATACGCAAAACATAATTTACAACTTTTAACATTTAAAATCCTCAGCAAAAGATACTGATATCATTGAATGAATATTTCATAATTACAAGGCTACCAATTTCACTCCGAGCAAACATGATTCACAATTTTAGCACTTAAAATCTCCAGAAAGAAAAAAGAAACATTTAAGTGAAGTGCCCATAACTACAAAAATGTCCATTTCACTCAACTCAAAACATGATTCGCAATAATATTACACTATACAACACAAATCTTCCTCATTTACATTTTATTTAGCTCCTTGAATTTTCGTGAAAAGCGCGACTCAGACTGTCGGCATTAAATTTTTTTTTTCCTTTCCCAGATCGGTGTTCGATCGCGGAATTTCCAATTTTTTTGGTCGATGCATTGCCAAAATCATTAATACCCTCCCGATTTCACATTCCTGCCAATCTCGTGACAATTTTATCTGGGGTCCTAGCCATTTCTCATACCGCAAGGTGTCTGGGGTTTTTATACTCTTCCCGTGCACCAATTCTGCCGGGGCGTAAACGCTGCTCACGTGTACCGTGGAAAACACTAACGGTGTAAGTTGTGGGTCCCAATCTGATCCGGCTCCGGAACCTAACGCTAAAGGTCTTGGCTTCACCCCTTCACTCACTAGCAACTCTTTTCTTTTCCCCTTTTTGCCCACGTGACCTATTTCAAAAGTTTCCTCCTGAACGGAAACGGAAACCTCTAATTCTTCTTCTAACCCTGGGCCACCTTCCGTTATCTTTCCCTTACTGCTATTCGGTATTTCCAGGAAAATCATTCCCGTCGTTTCACTTGCTACCCCCACTGGAAGAACCAACGGTTCTTTCGATCGCACCTTTGCGATAGCGGTCTGGATTACCACCCTCGGAGAGCATAACTTGGCTACTTGGGGACTTACTTTCTCCCCTCCAGAAACATCGTCGTCTCTCTGCCCCTTTAGTTCTTTTTTCTGGTCGTTAGCCTCTGTCATAGGAAGACTAATAGGCTCGCCCGATCTCAACTCCGCGTCGGTCTTATTTATCGCCAACGGGGCCTTTTTCCTGTCATTCGGCTTTCCCGCCCTTTGACAAGGATCACATGACCGCACATAATCTTCCATCTCCCGAAAACAACCGGGCCAATAAAAATACCGCGCAAGCTTATCCTTTGATTTCGTACCCCCCATGTGCGCCGATGTCCCTTCGTGACACAGCGCCAAAACCTTTTGCCTTAACGCCTTTGGCACTACTAATAATTTCTGTGCCAGACCCATTCGGTCTTCTCGACCTTTTACAAGTATTCCCTTCTCAAATGAATATGGTTTATCCCTCTGATTTCGTTTTGGGTCGGACGCCATCTCTAACGCCTCTTTCAAACTAGGGCAATTTTCCTGCGCCTTCTTAAATTCCTCTCTCTTTACTTCCAGAAGCTCCAATTCCGTGCCGCTTGCCTCCGCCACGGGAATAACAAGCGGTTCGTCCAACCTCAATTCTGTAGCTGTCTTGTCTATCCCCGGCGAGGGCGAAATCGAAACTACTTGGGGGTTTTCCCCCTCCCCCAAAACATTCGCTTCTGACTGCCGTTTCTGTAAACGCGTTTGAACGGCATTAATTTGCTCAGTTTCCGAGAACTCATATCCCGTTAATTCGCGAATCATCTGAGCTGTTCGGTTACCTAAGATGTATCGTCGCACATCGGCGGTGTTTGCAAAGACAGCTGCCTTGGTAGTGATTGACCCAAAACCTCCTTCTACTTTCACTTCCGCTAAGGGTAACGAAATTTGATAGGAGTCTAGCGGTTGCTGAATCCACACGGTCTCTCCCGTGTAGGATTTGGGGTCCACGTAATTCCGGTGTACTAAATCCAAGGTCGAACCCGAATCTCGAAGGATGTTTATTTCTTTAGCGTTTACAGATCCCTTTTGTACATACGGCATCAATAATTCATGTTCGGCTTCCCGTCTGAGTCTATTTACCGATTCAACTGTCACCCTATTCCCCAACCTCGGACAATTTGGCCTTAGGTGGTCGCTCGCGTTGCACTCAAAACACCGCGGCGTGCGTCTCCGGTCAAAAGTGTCGAATTTCCTTCCCTGGGAACTAGGCGGGAAAAAATCGTTCTTCCCTCGAGCGGGAGCAGGATGGTATTTACCCTCTCTGACTTTGGCTGGGAAAGGCGTACTTCCTTTGGGTTTTTCGAAAGGCTTTCTTTTGGGTTTCCGAATGTCTTCGTAGGAATCTAGCAGTTCGGCTAATTTGCCGGGGTTTTTAATCTTAGCCCAATCATCGAGGAAATGGTCCCTCACCTCCAACGGGACACGTCTTTTGACTTGGTCCGTTATCATTAAATCTTTTAAAGATTCATAGTCCATAACCTCCAACCCTCGAATCCACTCTTCCAGATAATTTCGGGTTTCGAAAATAAAATCCTTCCAAGTGCTATCGGGTTTTCGGCTACGGTGGAGGAATTTTTGGCGAAAAATTTCGGGACTCAACTTATACCGCTTTAGCAGAAGCTCTTTGACGTGGTCATAGTTTTCTGCTACTTCATCTGGTTCGCGTGCGATGATCTGCACGATATCCAGAGGCAATACCGGTTGTAAGCAAGACACCCAGTCTTTTTTCTCAATGTTAGCCCTCTTAGCCTGACGCTCAAACATTATCAGGTACAGACTAATGTCGGTCTGGTCTGAATCGAATTTGGGAACCAGTTTTAAAATATCTATTCGTGGTTTTCCTTGGGAACTTAACGAGTCGACGTGATCGCGGGGTTCTCGTCGGGATGCCTCAATCCGTAGTTTTTCAAGCTCAAAGTTATACTGTCGTTCTTGTTCCCTATCCCTATCCTTACTTGCTTGTTCTTTTTCCTGCCTCTCCCTCTCCCGTCTTTCCTGTATAATCCTTTCTAACGCCACTTTTGTGTATTCCTCATCGTAGGAATCGTGCGAGAGGATTAACTCCTTAAGTTGGGATGTCATTAATCCCGGAGTAACCATTCTTTCCAAAAATTCCGCTAGTTCCTCTAGATCTTGTTTCCTACCTTTGCCCAAGTACGCCATTTCAAAAATTCAAAATTGCCAAAAAACCAAAAAATTCAATTCTTTTGCACAACACCCAATTCAATACTTTTTACGACATACCGTAATCTCACAACATACAATAATTTAGCAATTCTAAAATGCACACACACACAATACAGATTCAAAAAAAATATACTTAAGCTAAATCAATTCCCTTTGGAGTGACCACACTAATTGAGATTAACAAAATTTTAGCTATTACACAATTCTTGAAACTTAGTCACAGTGACAAAATAGGGAAATGGCACTAACCTGTATCTGCTGACTTGGATCACTTGGCACCACTGTCCACAGGCTGGACCACGGGTGGAAACACTGCACTGCACTGCACTATCTTCGGCTAAAAAGCCCACAAACACACTCTTCGGCTGAAAGCCCACTGGTGTAGGTCGTCTCGACCTCTTCCACAACGCGCACAAATAGCACTGCGCCACTGACGAAAAAACGGTTCGCGATGAACCTATAATAGCCGATCAAGATGATCTCTGGACGAACCGGTGGGGAATCTATTCCCCTGATGAACAGGACTTGTCGAGCTTTCCGTCGATTCCGCTCACGCTCCGTTGAAAAGGGCCGGCAACTCGAAACCAAAACCAGAACTTCTTGCGACGAGTTTTGGTGATGGATGGGGTCGGTGACTCCGGTACCTCCTTCTCGCTTTCTCTAAGACTAGGGAACGGTCTCCAGCGAAAATTCGAACTTCTGGTTTCGAAGTTCTATGGTTTCAGCGAAAGTGACAATCCGACAGCGGAAATGACAATCCGAACTTCTGGTTTCGAAGTTCTATCGGCCTTCTCTTTCAGGCAAAACGGCAGGTTCGATTTACTTGTCGAGGCTGTTTTAATCTATCAACCCCGCTGCCACCAATTTAATAAGCTGTACCGTCATGTAAGAATTTGACGGACAGCTGATTTATAATTAAACTATTTATTTACATAAATATTTACAAGATAATTATGGGCACAGCCATCAACAACCGAAACCTGCCTGAAGCCAAAGTAACACAATTGGCAAAACAGAGACGTCTGTCTCTCGTTGAATCTCGAGTCCGAATTCCCTCAAAATCCACGTTCGCTTCGCAGAACCGCCGCTGACAACAAGAGGGGGGTGAATTCCGAGCCCTCTAGAGATGTTTATGTTCTCTGCCGAACAGAAACACCCCCACACAGCTGCGAAAACCGTCTCTCATGCCACCGCAAAAACGTGATCCCAGATAAGAAACCGGGGAACCGCACGTGCAGAATAAAGTTGTTTTCGCATTCCGAAACATTCCAGCGTCCACGTGTTAGGGAAAAGGGTCGGCAAGTACCATATGGTACAACCGCCCCCACTACTGAAAAAACTTTTCCCAAAGGTGAAAAGTTTTCAACGTACTCATCCACAGACGCACGGATAATCACCCACTGGCAATTCAGAATAACAGATCACTTACCACCACCATATCCTGAAACCGTGACTCAAGAATATGTGTAAGGCAAGTTAAATCCAATCAATTTAAAATTCATATACCGGAGTAACTTTCTACTCCCTTACAGTATGGTCACTCAAGGCTCAAAAAAATACCAAATTAAAATAAAAACAAAATAAACACCAAACATTAAGACTTATACCAAATTCGTTAAAACTAAAACCAAATCACATTAACCACATCACATATAAGAATTTCGTTAAGCGAAACCCAAAATTTCAATACACAATACGAACTATAATAATACTTTCATTAAACCAACCAAAATACACCAAAACATATATAAAATATCAATCTTGTTAAGCGAAAACCAAATTCCTAAGTTTCACTCAACACACGTCATGAGTTGCAATTTTAAAACTACAAATCTTCGACAGTGGTTTAGAATGACAGAGTGAAAACATCCTAAACACAAAATTAATTTCCACTCTACACAAAACATAATTTAAATTTGCACGTAGCTTTCAGCGAAAAGTACTCGAGTGAAGAACATAGATACAAGAAATCAATTCCACCATACGCAAAACATAATTTACAACTTTTAACATTTAAAATCCTCAGCAAAAGATACTGATATCATTGAATGAATATTTCATAATTACAAGGCTACCAATTTCACTCCGAGCAAACATGATTCACAATTTTAGCACTTAAAATCTCCAGAAAGAAAAAAGAAACATTTAAGTGAAGTGCCCATAACTACAAAAATGTCCATTTCACTCAACTCAAAACATGATTCGCAATAATATTACACTATACAACACAAATCTTCCTCATTTACATTTTATTTAGCTCCTTGAATTTTCGTGAAAAGCGCGACTCAGACTGTCGGCATTAAATTTTTTTTTTCCTTTCCCAGATCGGTGTTCGATCGCGGAATTTCCAATTTTTTTGGTCGATGCATTGCCAAAATCATTAATACCCTCCCGATTTCACATTCCTGCCAATCTCGTGACAATTTTATCTGGGGTCCTAGCCATTTCTCATACCGCAAGGTGTCTGGGGTTTTTATACTCTTCCCGTGCACCAATTCTGCCGGGGCGTAAACGCTGCTCACGTGTACCGTGGAAAACACTAACGGTGTAAGTTGTGGGTCCCAATCTGATCCGGCTCCGGAACCTAACGCTAAAGGTCTTGGCTTCACCCCTTCACTCACTAGCAACTCTTTTCTTTTCCCCTTTTTGCCCACGTGACCTATTTCAAAAGTTTCCTCCTGAACGGAAACGGAAACCTCTAATTCTTCTTCTAACCCTGGGCCACCTTCCGTTATCTTTCCCTTACTGCTATTCGGTATTTCCAGGAAAATCATTCCCGTCGTTTCACTTGCTACCCCCACTGGAAGAACCAACGGTTCTTTCGATCGCACCTTTGCGATAGCGGTCTGGATTACCACCCTCGGAGAGCATAACTTGGCTACTTGGGGACTTACTTTCTCCCCTCCAGAAACATCGTCGTCTCTCTGCCCCTTTAGTTCTTTTTTCTGGTCGTTAGCCTCTGTCATAGGAAGACTAATAGGCTCGCCCGATCTCAACTCCGCGTCGGTCTTATTTATCGCCAACGGGGCCTTTTTCCTGTCATTCGGCTTTCCCGCCCTTTGACAAGGATCACATGACCGCACATAATCTTCCATCTCCCGAAAACAACCGGGCCAATAAAAATACCGCGCAAGCTTATCCTTTGATTTCGTACCCCCCATGTGCGCCGATGTCCCTTCGTGACACAGCGCCAAAACCTTTTGCCTTAACGCCTTTGGCACTACTAATAATTTCTGTGCCAGACCCATTCGGTCTTCTCGACCTTTTACAAGTATTCCCTTCTCAAATGAATATGGTTTATCCCTCTGATTTCGTTTTGGGTCGGACGCCATCTCTAACGCCTCTTTCAAACTAGGGCAATTTTCCTGCGCCTTCTTAAATTCCTCTCTCTTTACTTCCAGAAGCTCCAATTCCGTGCCGCTTGCCTCCGCCACGGGAATAACAAGCGGTTCGTCCAACCTCAATTCTGTAGCTGTCTTGTCTATCCCCGGCGAGGGCGAAATCGAAACTACTTGGGGGTTTTCCCCCTCCCCCAAAACATTCGCTTCTGACTGCCGTTTCTGTAAACGCGTTTGAACGGCATTAATTTGCTCAGTTTCCGAGAACTCATATCCCGTTAATTCGCGAATCATCTGAGCTGTTCGGTTACCTAAGATGTATCGTCGCACATCGGCGGTGTTTGCAAAGACAGCTGCCTTGGTAGTGATTGACCCAAAACCTCCTTCTACTTTCACTTCCGCTAAGGGTAACGAAATTTGATAGGAGTCTAGCGGTTGCTGAATCCACACGGTCTCTCCCGTGTAGGATTTGGGGTCCACGTAATTCCGGTGTACTAAATCCAAGGTCGAACCCGAATCTCGAAGGATGTTTATTTCTTTAGCGTTTACAGATCCCTTTTGTACATACGGCATCAATAATTCATGTTCGGCTTCCCGTCTGAGTCTATTTACCGATTCAACTGTCACCCTATTCCCCAACCTCGGACAATTTGGCCTTAGGTGGTCGCTCGCGTTGCACTCAAAACACCGCGGCGTGCGTCTCCGGTCAAAAGTGTCGAATTTCCTTCCCTGGGAACTAGGCGGGAAAAAATCGTTCTTCCCTCGAGCGGGAGCAGGATGGTATTTACCCTCTCTGACTTTGGCTGGGAAAGGCGTACTTCCTTTGGGTTTTTCGAAAGGCTTTCTTTTGGGTTTCCGAATGTCTTCGTAGGAATCTAGCAGTTCGGCTAATTTGCCGGGGTTTTTAATCTTAGCCCAATCATCGAGGAAATGGTCCCTCACCTCCAACGGGACACGTCTTTTGACTTGGTCCGTTATCATTAAATCTTTTAAAGATTCATAGTCCATAACCTCCAACCCTCGAATCCACTCTTCCAGATAATTTCGGGTTTCGAAAATAAAATCCTTCCAAGTGCTATCGGGTTTTCGGCTACGGTGGAGGAATTTTTGGCGAAAAATTTCGGGACTCAACTTATACCGCTTTAGCAGAAGCTCTTTGACGTGGTCATAGTTTTCTGCTACTTCATCTGGTTCGCGTGCGATGATCTGCACGATATCCAGAGGCAATACCGGTTGTAAGCAAGACACCCAGTCTTTTTTCTCAATGTTAGCCCTCTTAGCCTGACGCTCAAACATTATCAGGTACAGACTAATGTCGGTCTGGTCTGAATCGAATTTGGGAACCAGTTTTAAAATATCTATTCGTGGTTTTCCTTGGGAACTTAACGAGTCGACGTGATCGCGGGGTTCTCGTCGGGATGCCTCAATCCGTAGTTTTTCAAGCTCAAAGTTATACTGTCGTTCTTGTTCCCTATCCCTATCCTTACTTGCTTGTTCTTTTTCCTGCCTCTCCCTCTCCCGTCTTTCCTGTATAATCCTTTCTAACGCCACTTTTGTGTATTCCTCATCGTAGGAATCGTGCGAGAGGATTAACTCCTTAAGTTGGGATGTCATTAATCCCGGAGTAACCATTCTTTCCAAAAATTCCGCTAGTTCCTCTAGATCTTGTTTCCTACCTTTGCCCAAGTACGCCATTTCAAAAATTCAAAATTGCCAAAAAACCAAAAAATTCAATTCTTTTGCACAACACCCAATTCAATACTTTTTACGACATACCGTAATCTCACAACATACAATAATTTAGCAATTCTAAAATGCACACACACACAATACAGATTCAAAAAAAATATACTTAAGCTAAATCAATTCCCTTTGGAGTGACCACACTAATTGAGATTAACAAAATTTTAGCTATTACACAATTCTTGAAACTTAGTCACAGTGACAAAATAGGGAAATGGCACTAACCTGTATCTGCTGACTTGGATCACTTGGCACCACTGTCCACAGGCTGGACCACGGGTGGAAACACTGCACTGCACTGCACTATCTTCGGCTAAAAAGCCCACAAACACACTCTTCGGCTGAAAGCCCACTGGTGTAGGTCGTCTCGACCTCTTCCACAACGCGCACAAATAGCACTGCGCCACTGACGAAAAAACGGTTCGCGATGAACCTATAATAGCCGATCAAGATGATCTCTGGACGAACCGGTGGGGAATCTATTCCCCTGATGAACAGGACTTGTCGAGCTTTCCGTCGATTCCGCTCACGCTCCGTTGAAAAGGGCCGGCAACTCGAAACCAAAACCAGAACTTCTTGCGACGAGTTTTGGTGATGGATGGGGTCGGTGACTCCGGTACCTCCTTCTCGCTTTCTCTAAGACTAGGGAACGGTCTCCAGCGAAAATTCGAACTTCTGGTTTCGAAGTTCTATGGTTTCAGCGAAAGTGACAATCCGACAGCGGAAATGACAATCCGAACTTCTGGTTTCGAAGTTCTATCGGCCTTCTCTTTCAGGCAAAACGGCAGGTTCGATTTACTTGTCGAGGCTGTTTTAATCTATCAACCCCGCTGCCACCAATTTAATAAGCTGTACCGTCATGTAAGAATTTGACGGACAGCTGATTTATAATTAAACTATTTATTTACATAAATATTTACAAGATAATTATGGGCACAGCCATCAACAACCGAAACCTGCCTGAAGCCAAAGTAACACAATTGGCAAAACAGAGACGTCTGTCTCTCGTTGAATCTCGAGTCCGAATTCCCTCAAAATCCACGTTCGCTTCGCAGAACCGCCGCTGACAACGAGAGGGGGGTGAATTCCGAGCCCTCTAGAGATGTTTATGTTCTCTGCCGAACAGAAACACCCCCACACAGCTGCGAAAACCGTCTCTCATGCCACCGCAAAAACGTGATCCCAGATAAGAAACCGGGGAACCGCACGTGCAAAATAAAGTTGTTTTCGCATTCCGAAACATTCCAGCGTCCACGTGTTAGGGAAAAGGGTCGGCAAGTACCATATGGTACAACACGCATTTTGGGTTATAGAATTGTTATCATAAACTTTAAAGAAAAGAGGGGGCAAAGGCATTGGAGTTATAACCTTATTTTTCCGAACTAAAATCCTATATGTATGTTAATATTTACTAAAAAATAATAAATATTTCGTTCTTATGTTTCTTTCAGGATTCGTACGACCAGCAGTATGTAGAGCAAGTGGTGAGGCCACTGGACAAATCTCTTCCATCCAAACAGCATACGTACTTTCACAACAAAAAAATAAAATACATATGGGACCACCAAAATTCCAGATTTATAAAGATCTTGTAAGTAAAGAATATCCTTACACTCTTGATCTACTTATCAAATAATTTCAAAAGTGTCAAATCAAATCCCATCGATGATTTCCCATGGTTGAATTGGGTAACATTACGCGAAAATCCAGCAATTCCATTTTTTGGGTCAATGATTTTCCAGGGTCCCTTCTTGTAAATTGTAAGACCCGTTTGATGAACGATCCTTTGGTAAGAAAGAGATTCATTGCCCTTGTTGTTTTTGGCACTTTGTAAGTGGGAATTACTACCTTGAACCTTTTCTACTAATGACTGTAAATCAAAGATGCATTATTATTTTTAAAAATTGATCCGACCCGTTGGTATAGTAGTTAAGGTGTTAGCCTCTAGATCGGAAGGTTACTGTTTCGAATCCGGGTCAGTGCAATGAAGTTTGCAAGCGTATGGTGTAGAGGAGGCTGGTGCGCCTTAAATCTGTCGTGGTCGAAAGTCCTGACATTGGGTTGGTGTGGAATTTTGGAGAATGGGGTGCCAGCTCAGATGTTGCCTCGTCATCTGATCGTGGTTTACAATTACGCGGTTATACACCGAATGGCTTTGGCTGGAACTGTGGTAACTTCTAGTTGAATTTCTAAAAATTGAATATTTTTTTACATTCTAAATTAAGCAACTAATGTATCGTAGAAGTCAGCATAAAATTAGCATTTATGTGTTTTATTCTTTTAGAGTTCAATAAGATTTCAATTTGATACTTTTTTTCAGGGGTCTGGAAATCAAAAATTGTTCCAATTTTCATAACCTTGTAGATGGCCTAAATACTACCGAAGCCGTATTTAGGTTGCAGCAATATGGCAAAAATTCCATTTTCGTCGAAGTGCAGCCAATTTTCAAATTAGTCCTGGGAGAAGTAAGTGTTCTCAACTCACTTCTGGCATGGTCTTGCATAAAATATGAGACAGGCCTCTTGAACATAGATAAGATAAGCATTACATAGAAGGGAGATAATGTAAAGATTATAATCATGTATTTATAACTCCCAAGAATTGGACCGAAAGTAAAAGCAAGCTCTGTGTTAAGTAACTGCATAATTGACGTTGTTTCTTTCGCACAAAGACAATTCAGTACAAACTGTTTTCAACCCTAAAATTAAAAGGAGCCAAGAGGCAAACGCGTCAAATCGTGACAACTCTGCTCGACATCTGACCGTGATTAAAAATTACATTGTGTTGTCCTCGGATCTTTCACTTGTTGGAATGATCTCGGACCGTAGTCAATAGCCAGTTAGTTCTGTTGCGAGATTGCGACGTTAATTTAAATACCCACCTACATTGGCAACTCTGCATGGATGATTGAAATGTTGCCTAAGAACTTGAGGCAGTCTTACAAAGACGGGAAAGCATGAGGAATGATATACTATGCGGCAAAGATCGACAACGCATGTTATCTAGACTAATGTCCCCATTGCCCATGAAAATCACTTTTCGCCATTGGCCTTCTAACGAAATAAACTCAGTATTTATGCTTAACTTCACTTTGTTTTTGCCGATCTTTTGGTTTGAAGATCTGACAAACTGCTGTCGTAGGAATAAACATGAATTCTAATCTGAGACAAATTATTGATTGATTAAATTGGTAGCAGGTGTGAATGAGAAAACACTAATCTGAGCTCCTACAGCAAGTAGACCTAAGACGATTCGTAAACTCTCCAGAAAAAACATGAATTCTAATCTGAGACAAATGAATTGTTTAAAAACCAGTGTGGTTGAAAAGCCTAATCTGTGTTCCTACAGCAAATACACCTAGGTGCATTCGTTAACCCTCCGGACTCTTTGGAACGCTTTGTTTACGCTGCCACCACTCTCCTAATTTAGCTAATAGACTCCTTCAAAATCACGTTCTCGGGAACCGCACTTTATACAAAGTGGTTTTTATTTGATTTATTTGTTGCTAAAAGTCAATTGATTAAATTTTTTTTTTTCATTTTAAGCACAGTATTAAGCGCAATTTTCGTTGAAACAGCTTTCAGTGTTTGAAACCTAACTGTCTCGATGCTTTCTAGATCCGGAGTCCATTTTACATTTACCAGATGTTCATTGTTACTGTATGGATGGTTCAAGTGTATTACCAGTTTGCATTGTGCATTGTGTTTCTGTCCATCATGTCCATCACGGCGACTGTTTGGGAAACCCGAAAGGTATACTCCACTAAACTATTTTATTTATGGTATCGGGTTGATGCAAAAGTTCGTACCGGTTTTTGACAAAAAAATTGAAGAAAAGTTATTTTATTTCTTAAAATTGACGTTTAGACAATATAGTATGCTCTGTTCTGTTCGATGATATTTCTCCATATTTGCGGTAGCTGTATAATTCCGTGCTGAGGTTCTGAGAGAGGTTTCTGGCTAAAGAACGGATCCAGGTGACTAAACTTTCTGAACAACTTGCGGCACATGGAATCATCCACGCATTCTGACCCTACACAATCAATAACACTACCCTACAATAGTGGACCGGACAGCAAGATGTAATAGTATAAGTGCGTGCTGCAATTACACTAGCAACCCTTCTGGGTATACTTTCAACAGGGTTTTGATATACAACTATGGGTATTTGTGTCCACTCCTGCTGCAAGAATGTCGCCAGCTCTGCTGTATATATCGGACTTGTTCCCTGGTCCGTAAGCGTCGCTCTATCTCGTCCCACAAATGTACTCTGAGCAGGTCAGCAAAGACGTTTTACATCCATATCTCGATACCACTGCCTGACTAAGGCTGCAACATGACACGGAGCGTTGTCGTCCTGGAAGTAACATTCGTCTATTCCATAAAATTGTCATAGCGTAGGAAGAACCTGATTGCCAATATGTTCATGTAGGCGTCAGCGTTCAATTGACCAGAAACAGCATGTAAAGATCCCAGGCCATACCATGAAAAACACCCCCAAACAAGTAGTCGGTTTTTATGCAAATCCGCTGGTGTCCGGTCCATTATTATAGGGTAGTGTATCTTCTTTTGTGTCTGCGAAGCAGTCTTGACTTTTCGAAAATAAAAAAATCATAATAGCTTCTTGTTTTCTGCCATTTTTAATGCTTAACAAAAATTAAAAAACACAATCCAATTACACAGTTTTTTTCCCCAAGTACCCGCTGAAATTCCTTCTTTCAAACGACATCAGCACTTGTGAAGTCAACATTTCGGTTTTGCGATGCAATGCCATCCAGCGCCAAAAACGGGATGAACTTCTGCATCAACCCCAAAAACTTCCCTTTACTGAGCACCCGAGCTGTTCTGAAATGAATCGTTTCTGCTTTTCAGCAAAGCAGAGCCTTGAGGGACGCGGTGAGAACAGATGCCATTGTGACAGTCTTGCGCGATGGGAAAGGTAAGATATTGCATTTATATATTCGAGAACATCATTTACTTCTAGATTGAGAAATTTTATGCATTTTGAGAAATACTCCCCAGGGGGGTTGTAATCAACTATGCAATAATAGAGCCACATAATTCCTTATCGAAAACTTAGTTGTAACCCGTGCAGGTTCGATTCCTGTGTGTATTTCCAGATTCTGTGTAAGTAGGAACCTTCCTTCGTATGTACATAGTCTGCCTTGAGTCTGGCGCATCTTGACCCAATATGGCGCCTGAGACATGAAATCCAATAAAACAACCAATAGTGGCAAAAACCAACCCGTTGTCCGTTTTTCGATTGAACGCTTAGCGTGTCTACAACTCATAATTTAACGGAAGATTTCTCTTTCAACTTGCTGCTTCTCCAGGGGACTCTTGGCACAATCTGCACTTAACTAATAGTTATTACTCTATAGTTACAAACTTCGTTCCTAAAATATTTTTTACAAAAATTTTGTCACGTTCGTAATTTATCCGATCTAAATACGTAATACTTTTGTGGTGCATGCAAAAGTATATAAAACCATTCGGATTTGCATTTCCATGTGGTGCTTTGTTTGCGTTTCGATTGACTCTCAGGTACAGGAAACATCAACGACTCCAAAAGAATAGTTAGACAGATTTAGCACTGAAATTTAGAATGACCAGAAGTGGAATACCTCCGGAATTCCCAATCCAATAGATAAAAGGTCATCGCCTAGAATCACAGCATGAGATGAAGGTAGAGTTAACATGGGTGAAGACGATAACCTTTAGTTCTGGTAGCGTACCCAATCATTATTCCAGTATCGGCATTTGCTTGTATCTTGGTACGTTTTGCTTCAAGGATGTTAACCTAAGCTAGTGAGCCAAAAAACCCTTAAATGACGAACAGAAGGTTTATAAACCGTCCGTAATTCGTAAGGTGCTTTATGTTTAGTTAGAGCATGTTCAGATCGGTTTTTACCGTGTGCAAAGCAATGCAAGGCTTTTGCCCTAAACCTTGCTAGTAAACAGCTATGGAGGAACATAGATCGTATACCTTCTCTAGCCTGATCGGTTAAAAAAGTTCTGCTACACCGTTTTGTTCTGGTGTGTAGGACGAAGTTCTTTCCATTTTAACCTCAATACTTTTAAGATAACCTTCGAACTCGTTAACTCTAAAGAGCATTTTCACTATCTTAACTTTAACCCCTAATTGCCTTTAATTTCTAATCAGACATTCCTTAAAATTAGAATAAACTCAGATTTATTTTTAATCGTAAATACTTCTACGTAACGAGAATAATCGTCTATGAGAGATAAAAAGTATTGAGCACCGCCTAATGCGTTTACTGGACTTTTACGCTATAAATCCATGTATACTTTCTTAAGAACATTTTTTGTGGTTATACCATAATATGGTTTTAGACTTTTTCTTGTCGATTTTGTTATTTTACAAACATTACAAGATTCTAGTTTACCACTTAACTTTTAAATAGCTCTTACAATATTATTGTCACTCATATGTTTTAACAAAGGTGTGTTAGTATTACAGAAACGTTAATGAACTAGTTCAGTACTTAAATTAACATTATATCGCACCCCGGCAAAAAAAAAATGACACAAGTCAAAAAATAAAAAATTTGATGTCGTCATTAAAAAATATGTATGAGGTGCCCCAGCGTGTTATATTACTATTCTGTAGAATAAAATAGAAGTTAACACCATGTATACTTACCTAAAATTTAAAAGAAGCTCATACTATTTCAATAAAAGTTTTATAGTATCCTTTAGGTTGATGTTTCTTAAATTCTGGAATTTTGAGTTGTGTCACTTTTCTTGCCGGGGTGCGTGCTGATGAGAGGTTCTCTGTCCGGGTCATTCCATGTGAAATGAGCACAAAAGAAATGTGGTCGTAGGGTGACGGATCTTCATGAAATTGGCTATAGAAGTTACGTTTATGCATAATTAACGATATTCAAATTATTTTGTCTCAAAATAAAATATTTTGGAAGTTTCAGTCATTTTAAGGACTTAGAACTTTGAAAAGCAGGTGTGAAATAGACACAACCCAACCAACCAATCTATTCCCCAGTCTTTCTGTCAACCCTTCCACCACATTTTTTTACTCGAAGTTATGTATCTTGTGTTTAGCTTAGCCAAATATGGTCCTTACGCCTTAAAACACCCAAACCAACCAATCTATTCCCCAATCCTTCATTCTACCCTTCCACCATATTTTATACTCGAAGTTATCTGTCTTGTGTTTGATGCAGCTTAGCTAAATAGGGTCCTTGCGCCATTGAGCATAAAAATAACCAACCGACCCTATGAACATGCACAAATAGTTGGTACTATTTCGGAAAGAAGTTTCGAATCGTGGTTCTAAAGTTGAGCGCCTGGAGCATTCTAAGAAATCCTGTGTTTCTCTCCTCTAGAAGTGCAAAAGTCGTCCGAAGATCTGGTTCCGGGAGACGTCCTCCTTCTTCCGCAATCCGAATTCATCATGGTGTGCGACGCCGTCTTGATATCCGGCAATTGCGTCGTCAACGAGAGCATGCTCACAGGTGGGTGAAACACTTCTTAGAATTTTATGGAGAGAGCGTTCTCGGCTCACGACACACTAAAGAACTCGTGTCTTTTTGCAGGCGAGAGCACACCAATCACCAAGGTGCCCGTGGCGAACGACCCAAACACACGATACAACACGAACAGCAACAAGAGGAGCACGCTCTTCTGCGGGACGCAGGTGCTGCATAGCAGGAGCGTGGATGGCACGTCGGTGAGGGCAGTCGTCTATCGCACGGGTGAGTATTCCTATAGACTAGGGATGGGACATCGAAAGCAAAACATCGATGTTCAAAATACATCGCCCTAAAATCATCGATGTACTTAAACTGTTTTTTCTCTTTTTTTTTTAAACTGGTTTAGTACTGTTTCAAAAAAAAAAAAAAATCGACAGCGAATAAACATCGATATTAAGCAAACATCGGCTCCAATAAATCGATCTTTCGAAAACATTGACATCGATGTCGCATCCCTACTGTCTCGTTGCTAGGGGCACCGTTGCTCCCTTTTATCCTCGTCCTTTTCAAACCCTTCACCCTTGGCCACTTTGGTCTAAAAGTATGTCCAATTGACTGATTATGAGAAAATTATGCTACCTGGTTATTTTTTTTTTAATTTTATAATGGTACTTTTTTCATTTAAAAATAAAACATCGACAACGTAAAAACATCGAAAAGTATAAACATCGATGTTAAAAAAACATCGGCTCCAATAAATACATCGATGTTTTTTTTAGAAAACATCGATGTAGCATCCCTATTATGGACCTCGGAATAACTTGGCCAAACTGGGGTCGCGGTAGCTAAGTTGGCAGAGTTGCGGGTTAGCAGCCGGAGGGTTGCGAGTTCGAAACATGGTCCAACCAAAGACCGTTGTGTACACGAGGGTTGGTGATCATTAAATCTGTCACGGCCTCAAATGTCCTCGCGTTGGCGGGTGAGGAAGTTTGGAGAGCTCAAGTGTTAACTTTGTGACATAGGCGGTGTTGTTGTGAGTATTTCTTTTCGGTTCGCAGATAGCAACGACACAGTTTTAGGCAGAGCTTTTGGCAACGGCTGAAAGGAGGCGATATAGTTAATGTTCTATAGTTCTCATCTAAAATGTGTGAATTAATGTGAATAAAGTGTTGTTGTACAGAACTCAACTATCGTCGATACTAAATAACAATCATAGTTCTAGTATCGTTTGTTAGAACAAAACAGATGTTTTCTAGCAACATTTTCGATTTGGAATAAATCACAAACTTCGTCATCTGATCGTGGTTCAAAGTATTTAGCCCGTTGTGCTGCTCATGTGGGACGCTAATTAACTACCTACCATTCTTTCAATTGGTATTCGGACGGACAACGTGAATGAAAGATTTCTAACTTTTCTTTGTATATTGATCACGGATATGAAAGGTTCAGCTCATCCTCACTAATATCACTCTGCTAAAAAAAAAAAAAAAAAAAATTGAGCTCCGACACTATTCCTGCTAATTCTTATGCAAAATGACCTCCTGAATCCGAATATGACCCCCGTTTTCCACCAGCACCCACTGTATTTTGGAGACGCACTCCCCTGTTTATCACTTTCGGATATAATGTTTTGGACATAAATTTGATTTGGAGTGGGGAAAAGGATTATTTTAGCCATTAAATTTCTTCTGGGGGGCTAACAAAGTGAAAAGCTCAAAACATGAACATTTGTAGCAAGAAGAGAGATTTGGGTGAATTTGTCCCGTTAAATTGTAAAAAAATCATTAAAAATAATCGTTTTTCTGGGTTTTTTTCGCAATTTTTTCAATTATTTTCTACATATTCTAGCTTTTAGCCCCCCCCCATTTTCCTCCCCCAAACAACACCAACTAATAAAAATATATAGCAACAATTTTGGCTAAAAGCAGGTGACGGGGGAGAGGTCCCGAATCCCTCGCAAGAAAGTTTGGAAGATTTACTGTACGATGGTGTCGCTCTCAATAACTCGCGCGCTTCGTGGTTTGCGCAAGAATTTTCATGCTTTGACAAGTTTAAACTTGCATTGATTTTATGACTCTATTTGTGAACTGTAATCGTTATCTTGCCTCATTCTTTCGCTATCGTATAGTCAACGTTTGGGTATTCTATGCGGGGATTCTGTATTTCTAAGTTGTTTAGATTGTGTAAAACGGTCCAAATGTTTTTGCTACGGCTTTCTCAAAGTGAATTACAGTACGTGAGTATAAGTTGTGATTAATACCGAGCTTCATTTACTGTTTATGCCACGCGAGTGTAAAAATCACCCCGATAGCTTCTGCTATGTTTGCGGTGAATTGACTTTAAAAGTGCAACAAAAACCCCTTTCTCCGCTTCTTAAAACTGCTTATCCATTTTACTTTGATTGCCAAGTTGGCGATCAGGACAAGGATGGAGATCCAAACGGTGGAGTCATACAAAAGCAACAATCCGTGAGATGACAGAGAGGTTCGTGCCAAACCAAGGGCACAGCAAATGGCATTGATTTACGGGTAACTTTGAGCCTTTTGGACAAGCTACTGCAACAAGTAGTGCAAAACTTTGGAACCCAATCCAAACCACGAAGCGCGTGAGTAATTGAGAGTGCCACCGTCGTACAGTGAATCTTCCAAACTTTCTTGCGAGGGATTCGGGACCTATCCCCCCCCCCACCCGTTTTTAACCAAAATGGTTGCTATACATTTTTTTTAGTTGGGAGTGTTTGGGGTAGGAAAGGAGGGGGGGGGGTAGAAGCTGGAATAAATAGAAAATAAGTGAAAAAACTAAGAAAAAACTCCAGAAAAAACGATAATTTTTATTGATTTTTTTATAATTTAAGGGGACAAATCCCTCTCCTTGCTACAAATGTTCATGTTTTAGAGCTTTTTATCTCTCTAGCCCCCAGAAGAAATTTAATGGTTAAAATAAACCTTTTCCACACTACAAATCAAATTTATGTCCATAAAATTATTTCGAAAAGTGATAAACATATTGGAGTGCGTCCCCAGAAAACGGTAGGCGATGGCGGAAAAAGGGGGTCATATTCGGATTCGACGGTGTTATAGGGGTAGATGGTATTCGGGGGTCATATAGGAGGTCATTCTACATAAGAATCAGCAGGAATGGTGTCGGGGCTGATTGTCATGCAGAGCAGTGTATTTAGCATGAAAAAGTTGTAAAGTTCGAAACTGGACTCAAGAAAGACCGTCGTGCGCGTGGGGGGGGGGGTAACTGCACGTTGAAACTGCCGTGGCCTCAAATGTCCTCATGTTGGCGTGATGTTGAAGTTTGGAGAGGGTGTATGTGCACCAACTCAAGCGTTCAACTTGTCGTCTAAACGTAGCTCAAAATGGCGTTGTAATCGGATTTTCCCTTTCGCGATGGATCCCAAATCTTCAACAATTGTCCGTTATTGCTGCTCTTGCGTGACGTTAATTGAACTACCTAACCTCACATATTCCGGAATAAACTTTAAAGGGTGGACCAAAATGGACATTTTTTTTTTGTCAAAGACCTCAACATTTCCGTGTAGGTGGTAGTTTTGCAAACAGTTCTGTCTCTTTCTTTTACAAACGCTGTCATTTGTAGCGAGGATGTCGCATGCGGTGGAGCATAATTCCGAGTTGCATCTAACGCCTGGAGCTGTCTAAAAACGGAAAGGGAAGAGCTATTCCAAGAGCGAACCACGGACGCTTCTCCAACAGGCGATTGGTGAACCCTTGGTTTCGCACAGCGTTTGCATCGCCAGCTGTATGAAACCGCAACATTTCACGTCAAAAGGCATGATGTGGGCGAGCCGTGAAGTTCAAGCACTCTAGGAAAACTGAATGAATTCTGCGACAGGTTGAGAGAAATCCGTGCAAATTAAAATTTATTCATAACATATTTCTGGAGTGCTCACACTTCTCGATTTGCTTTTAAATCTTGGTGTATTTTACAACAAGTTCGGACGAGAATTTCAAATTTCTCAGTATACACGATCAAGTCCATATTGAAGTCAACTGAATAAAAATATTATTTCTCATTATTTGTTAACTACCTTGATCAATCCAATCGTAATTATTAGACTAAATTATTCTTATTTTACTCCTCGATTTGATGGTGTATTATGCTAACACATTCATATCAGAAATGGATTTTAATGCTTGAAATTGCTTTGAATTCGGAAATTTTGTTATCCTCACAGTAAAAAAATGCGATGCTGCATTTAATACTTTTCTTTGATGTTTAAGGGTTTTTTAGTAGTTACTCATATGAGTGTTAATTTTTATGTTTGCCAGATGAATTGAGTGGGACACTTCGTAATATAATTTCACGGGATTTTATGATTTAGAAACGAGAGATTTAAATATATTAAGAAAACAAGCAATGGATTAAAAAAAAAAAGAAGCCTTAATATATGTTGTTGTTTCTTACCCTCCAAAATGGTCTGACGAGGTCGAAGAATCCGTTGACAGAGAAAGTCGATCCCAAGAAGAGGAGATGAGTATATATCCTCCCTAGAGAGGTCCATGCAATCCAGGATGTACGCAGCAGAAGCCTGGTGTGTGTGGCACTTTGAGCATGTAGCATAGAGAACAAATTCATCGGAATAAGAGCGCAAAGAAATAGAAATAGTGTTTCATATAAATGAAATTACCTTTTACTAAGGGATAAGCTGTGTTTGTGACGTCTTCAAGTTATCCGAAATACTACCATCCAGTAAGTACGTAATGTCGAAAGTTCGTACGGTACCTACCAAATATAAACAACAAACGTTTGTTAAATAGACCGAAGATGTAGTGAAATATCCGTAAGAAAAGGGAATACTCTAACCCCTCGTTAAATCGCACTTTCGGTTAGATCGCCTTTCATACATGTTCCTCGAGGAATTACGGATAGCATACAAAATCAGAATCCGTTTCTTGATATTCTGGAAAGTAAAGATAATTTCTTTCAAGAAGTTGCCCTAAGCTGAATTTATAAAAAGCATTCAAGGGTCCTGAAATCGTAAATGAGAAGATAATTTCTGTTTTCATATTCTACACTATTTAATTTGTAAAAGGTTTGACATCAATTTCCTGTTTAACTTTTTTATATTATTTAAAACCCCACATAATTTAATGTTTTGTTTGGTCATACAAATCTCTCCCTGAATTAAATTTAGGTACATGCCTAGCTTAGCCTTATTTATACTGTCCTTAACCGAATATCAGCTCTGATATTCGGTAGCTAACAAATACTTTAATGTTTTTGTTTGAATCCAATTCACTATAATTGTTTTATGTATGTAGATGATACTGTCAAGCGAATCAATTACTACTTCGTTTTGATGTTTTAATTCCTAGAGGGGATTTAGCAACTAATTTATTACAACCACTTATTTTGTGGCCGGCCATAGATAAAAACATTTCTTCACGGAAAACACTCGGGAACTTTTGATCTTAAAAGGTTTCAGTGATTTCTGTTAAGGTAGGCAAACATCCAAAAATGTTCTACTTTAATATTGCTTGGATACTTTTCATATTTTTATCGATGATGTATTAGCATAATACAAATGTTTTAAGGATAACAATTACATTTTATATAGAAATAACTTCTTTTTAAATCAAAATTTAATAAAAAATTATGACAGTACGAAAGGTTTCTAATAATTAGCAATTTAAATTTTGCACCTATTTTGTTGTTTTTGTACTAAACTCTTCGTTTATATTTGGCAAGTGCATTAAACAAAAAAACAAAAAAAAAAGGAATAATAATAATATAATAATATAATAAAGGAATAATATAATCTGAATAATAATATATCAAATATGAAAATAATCTAAATATTTTTTTTAAACTGACTGTATCACATTATTTTACAAAATTAAAATGTTTATTATAGTTACATTTATTTTTTGTGGTTCAATGCACAGTATAAGGACTAATAAATATTTTTGCAAAATATCTAAGAAAAAAATTGAATAGTTTTTAAGTAACTCGTAGAACATTGCTTTTTAATACTACTATACTTCCGAAAAATGCCTATAACCTCTCTAATACTTAATGAATTTTAAAACTGTTTTCAGATATTGAAAAATAAATGTTCGACGCACATTTTTAATGATTAAACTCAAAAAGGATTTTTTTTTGTTGTAAAATTTGAGTGTTTACCTACCTTAAGAAATATATCTCCACGTGAAATGACATTAGTTGAGATGTTTAGAACCTGCGAAACATCGACATATTATTGTAATGAAATAGCCTGCCAGTCACCAAAGCAAACCATTTTCAACGGTCTCTTGGAAGCTTTGACTATCAAAGTAATGCATGTTTTTCAACAACTCTTGTCGAGGTTTTATGTTGTTTTGTTAGCATCACTGATAGTCTTGGTTCATAAATTCAGCCAATTAACGTAATTTATAATTGAAAGCCATTTATGTTGCTCTAGTACGACGCTAATTAAAAATTAAAAATTACATTTATAATTAAAATGACGGGAAATAGCAAGCCCATCTGCATTTTACATTTATTTGTGGATGACAATAAAAATATTCAAAAGATGTGCTGTACACGATGAATTAAGAAAAAAATCTACTGCTAACAAAATAACTTAGTTTTGTGTACAAGATGATGCAAGTATACCAATGTAAGTTTTTTTTAGTCTGAAAATATACTAATGTGTCTTTCAAACCTTTCCCTGGTCAATAATGCTGATCTATTTTATTAGGTTTCGCAACTGCAAAAGGAGAACTCGTACGAGCTATTCTCTTCCCGAAACCAATCAATTTCAAACTGTACTCGGAGTTATTCAAGTGCATGATTTTGTTTTTAGTTTTAGGTAAGATTGAATCGATGGATACTTAACACACCAACCTGCTCATATAAAGGGTGTAACTTAATATATTCTTTTCCATTTCAGGAATTCCTCCAGTGATATACACTTCCATCATATGGATCGGACTCGATGTAAGTAAAAGTTGATTTTCATTCAACTTAATCTTAGAATTTTGAAAAATCTGCTTCTTTTCAGTTGTTTATTTTTTCGAAATGTCTTTAAAAGAAGCAGTTCAGGTCTGAGAACAGGTCTAATTGATATCTGTTTTCACACTTTTCGTCTTACGCTCTGAATGTAATGTGTCGAATCTTCCTTGTCAGGGACAAAGGGGTTAAGTCAAAATGAATTTAAAGTTCTTAGACTCGAGGCAGATTTTATTGAATAAAATAGTAGATTAACCTGAAAGTCGAATGAACATCTCGGAATCTCAAGTTGAATATTTCACTGTTTATCACAAATATTCAGAAAAAAAAGAAGCCTTGTAACGTAAACATCCTGAATAGTTCGAGAGGTCTCAAAAGGGGGCGCTCTCTCCCGGTCTGACTGTCTGCATGACGTTAAGCGGAGGCGGGCAAGCGAGCGAACTTTTTCAGATGAAGTAGTAGTCTGTTCGAATCGCATACGATTTCGGTTGATTTTAGTTTTTGGCTTCTGTATTGAATCGGTGATGGATCTCGTCTGTAAAATTTTTAAATTGTAGGTTGTAAATATGTCAATTTTTATGATAATGTAAAAAATTTTATGATAATATAAGAATTTTTATGAAAAAATAAAAAATTTTATAATATAAGAATTTTTATAAAAAATAATTTTTATTTTTTATAAAATAAGAATTTTTATTTTTTATAAAAAAAGAATTTTTATTTTTTATAAAATAAGAATTTTTATAATATAAGAATTTTTATAAAAAAGAATTTTTATAAAAAAGAATTTTTATAAAAAAGAATTTTTATAAAAAAGAATTTTTATGATAATATAAGAATTTTTATAATATAAGAATTTTTATAATATAAGAATTTTTATAATTTAGAAATTTTATACTATAAAAATTTTTATAATAATATAAGAATTTTAATTTCGTAAGTGATTTTTTTTATCATCGATATGGTACACAAGCCATGTTACAAATAATTGCAATTTACATAGTTAAATTCATTTAGTTTGGATTTCAAGTATATTATATTACTTCTGCAATTAGTCCCTCGGACCCTTTAAAAGTCAGACTTAACCCATTTTACCATGACACGGAGTAAATGTAAAAAAATAACGCATGTTACGATAAGTGAAGTGTCAATTTATCTTGCAGTATTTCGAGTAATTCACATGTAGTATGGCCTATTATGTAACTAAGTGTAATCTGTAATCATAATTTTGCAACAAAATCTTCATCCCATCACAGTGCGATATTGTTTTCGTTAAGTTGTGCGTTCTACCCTTCAGTGAGTGGCCACAAAAACCGCTCATCACCTGCTATCACAGCGGGGACGAGGGGAGCCACCTGCGATGTCCTAACCCAAGCTGTGCGTCCTCGAGACAGATTTCATTAAATAAAATACATTAACTTGAAAGTTGGAGCCCTGTTTGCATCTGCATACCTCTTTCATTTAATTATCAGTAATTCAGAAATACCTCGTATGCACAGCTTTTGTTGTTCCGACATTCTAGAAATAACAACTGCCTTCACACTTCTCTCTAATTCCACCTTTTGGTATTTTTCTTGTCAAGGGCATTGGATGCTCAATTAGAACTCCCATGGCTATCCCAGAGATGCCAACTACTGCGGATTCTCCGTAGTTTCCACGGAATTTAATCGGTTTTCTACGGAAAAATTCAATTTTATTTATTTTTCACAACACATCAATTAGTTTACTTATTTCTGTATATATTATTATTATTATTTTTTGGTTAATGCAAAAGAGGGCTTAAATATAATTATTAAATGTTTTTTTATAGATAATTCTTTCATACATAATTATTGGTTCTATATATGAGTTTTCATGTATGATATACCTTACTAATCATAAATAACAGTATAATGCGTTGCATGTATGTTTCAAATTTGTTATTAAATATTTGAATTAATGATATTTGCGTGTTATTAAAGCCGATTTCTTAATTTTTACTTGACTACTGAAAAATTCCTAAAACTATGGATTTTTTCCTTTGGAACTGCTGAAAACTTCCATCGCAGTTTGGCATTTCTGCATCCTTAGGGTCAAGGAAGCAGTATCTTTAAATTTTTTCGTTCTAAGGGACGGTTGCTTCATGCTGCGTATATATAGTGTCTGATACTTAAATACTCTTGATAACAGCATGATCACTCAATGTACTATTTTTATTATTTTTTTAATCTAACCAAAAATAACTAAACTTCTTGTAGACACAGCATGTGTATAAGTCCTTTTTTTTATTTTATTTTATCCTATTCTCTACGTGAAAATAAATGTTCATATACAATTTTTTATTTTGCTCGTGAGAGATATTTCTGAACCACGGTATTTTTTTCTGAAAAGCCAGGCGTGCACCCTGAATTTATCTTCTTTGGGAAGTGATCATGTTCACGACACAGATGTAGTTATTATTATTTTTTGAGGGTGTGTGCTTTCCCCTTCAATCTTCAGAAGCAATCCCCTGATTTAATAGTCCTCCCACGTTTAAGGTATGAAGGCGGGCGGATTCTTGTAGAGACTGGAGCCACCGAGGACTCGTTGGGTTTGCCCACTGCTCTTTCAAATTGTGAGTTGTATGGTATGCAGGCTAGATTCCTCCTCGGGTTTATTTCTCTCTTCTGTCTCAACAAAACTTTCATTGCATGTGTATGTCCCTCACTTGATATTGTATGTCTAGTGTCTGGCGCAGCTGCTTGTCCATATATAGGCCTTGTACCATAAAACTCAATGAATGCAACCTTTTATAGAGCCAAACATCCAAATGACCGAAAAGAAATCACTAGACACTGTACATAATGTAGGGTAATTGAAGTTAACCCATGAATCAAACCTTTCAAAAGAGATTGTCTAGGATTTTGAAGTAAATTTACTGCATTTCAACTGATGTTATATAATGTTCCCGGGAGCAGAAAGTGCTTAATACTGCGACGTACATCGCAGAACAAAGTCTTTGCAGAACAATAATTCCTTAATCTTATCAAAATTTTGGCCGATTTTTTTTTCAGGGTTGTTTTTTCGTTGAAATAATTTGGTCCTAGTGTAATGTTTCCCGCATTTTCCAGGCGTATTTGAAGGACATCATCATCATCGTGGTGGACGTGTTGACGTTTTTGGTGCCTCCCGTGCTACCGGCCGTACTGACCAGCATCAACGCCCACTCCCAGCGGAGGTTGAGGCAGCACGGGATTTACTGCCTCAACTCGCGATACATCAACTTCTGCGGGGGACTGGACGTCGTCTGTTTCGACAAGGTGAAAAACTCTACCTCTACATCTGTCTTTTCTATGAGCTCAAAGAAATTTGGTATCACTCCAAAATTTTGACGGAATTTCAGATTGAAACGTTTTAAAGGTCAGAGCACGTGAGCAAATGGTTCTTACGATGACATCGGAGGAGCGTCTGCTAGTCTAACGAGAAAGAGATGTTCGAGTACTCACAATCAAGAGACTGAAGGTTCCCTTCAATATTTCTGGGGCTGTTTGGGACGTTTAGTCTAAGTTTTGTAATATAATTTCCCCCTTACCATGAGTCATCGAGGGAAAAGCTGGTTTGGATTGCTGATTCATATGCTCATTATGCTTGTGGAATAGACTGAAATTGGAAAGAGTGTTTTGCGAAAGACCTTGGTCTCTTTATAACTCACGAAATCTGATTCCAAACCGCATAGAGCAGCAATTTTTCTGTTTTCAATTTAACCATCCTCTTCTATTTGTAAGACTGTTTCCCAATTTGGGATTCATAACAACAACGAATGCCCACTTTAGGACCTCGCGCCAATAGGTTATTGTATGTCTTGTGTCTGGCGTGGCATGGCAAAATATGGCTCTTGCTCCATAAAACCAAACTATCAGCATCATTTCGCAAATAGGTCCTACCTATCAGTTACCATTAAGTTTTAAAGCGATACAAAAAGGTTTAAATTGTGCAGTCTGTTAAAAGTAATCTGTGCCCACTTCTCCCAGCATTAAAATGAATGTTAATCACATTTGAACTGAACATACATAGCCTTATAATAGCAAATGAGCAATAGTTGTTATTGAAGTTACTAATTACCTTTGATTACCGAATGTTTTGAGGGTAACCCCATGCTCATGTTAATCCGAACATGACAGTTTCAGAACCTTCTAAATTTTTCGTAAGTTAAGAGGCAAATCGAAGTCATCAAATTTTCAAAAAGAAATTATAATAACAGTTGTGAGCAATTACACATTTGTTTTTGATATTATTCAGCCATCAAAAGAGGTTAAGAGGTTTCGTTCACTCATTCCACAAGGGTTATTAACCCTCCAAGTGGTTCCGTCCATCAAGATCGGACCAATTTTGCAATGGACGAGACATTTCTTCATCAAAATAGTGCTGATATTTTTTTATGATGACGAGATCAAGATCTGGGCAATTTCCTACTGACGAGATACCTCGTCGAGGCAACTACCTGGAAGATTGACTGTTTCTCAATTTTGCCATTTGCTCAGTTTAATTTTAAATATCTGTTACATAGAGTATTTTCCAAGTATTTAAATCGGATGCATATCTTCAATAATGAAGTTTGCATCCGAATTAAATTTGGTAGTTTATCGGGAACTGGATTTCGGTAAGTTCTACGTCAAAAGAGTTCTTTTCACGCTTCTACTATTGTATGCTTTTTATCTATTATAGACTGAAACGCTTATTTTTCTCAGACAGGAACACTTACCGAAGACAGCCTGGACATTTCCGGCGTGGTGCCTATTGACGACGGAAGGTGAGGTTTCGTTTCTTATCTTTAATCGTGTGTTATAGCAAAAAACTATTTTTAAGGCTAATAACTTATCAAAGGACACACCTGAATCAATATATTTGTATGTGTATATATTCATGTGTGTATGTGTTTTCCAAAAATTCAATACATTTTTATACTTTAAGCGCCTAGGACATTTGTTGTGATAAGATTTTTTTTAGATAAGTTATCTCAACTTAAATTTTATTTTGTAAAAATAAAAAAGCTTTCAAGATTTTAGAAGTGGTTTATAAACTTGCTTTTACTTATGCAACTAAACAGTGACTTGGTGAGTAGTGGAAAAGAATTCAAATCTGTGGAGAAAAGGTAATGGGTAAATACTGGTAAGGAAAAAAATGTTAAATCATTACTCTTTTCTATGAACTGTAGCAATCAAGTCCTCAATCATACTAACAGAAAAATTAATATACGGATGATAAGTAATTCGAGGTGCGACACTGTTAAGGAAGTTATACTATTCAGACACGAAATATAATTGAATTATTTTTATGCTACACGTTTTGTTTTGTCCTTTTAAATACATAATAAGAAAATACAAGTAATATTCTACCTTTTCTGTGCTTACATGTATACTGTGCTTAATTGTATATTCCATAATTAGAACTAGGACTGGTATAATGACATAGAATTCTAAAAATGTCCTAGAAATTATTTTTTTGACCCAAAAGACTACTTAGAATGACGTAAAAAGAACACAAATTATCTAAACAATTGTACTTTTCTTAAAGAGGTTTGTGAAACACAAATATTAATCTAAATACCCCTATACGACAAAAAATACACCTAAAATACTATTTCTATATTTTCTGTAGACTTTTTTCGCCAAAAAAGTGCTTTGATCCCATAAAGTCACTCTACATCAGTGCTCAGATGCAGAATTCTATTCAGTGTTCTGCAACACAACTCCAAGCAATTGCAATTGTTCCGAAGGCATTTTGTCCGAATTTTGAAAACTGCAGTCAAATCAAAAACAGACATAAAACACAAGTATCGGCTAAATATGTATTACATATTTATACTAAAACACATCAAAATGAATTAACTTACTTTATTTAAAACTAAGGCATACTTTCAGAATTTGCAATTCTGTCCATCACTTTTGAAGTTAAATATTTTGTCATTGACATAGAAGATGCGTGCATAGAGATGTGCATAGACATAGAAGATGAGAAGATTTATAAAGTGTGCGTGGTCATTTGGGATGGTATAGGGAGGTTGTTCCTTAGCTAGAAAAGAAAAAAAGGTGTGGCAAGGAGCGTGCATTGCACTGCAGAACATCATAACTTATGATTAAAAAACAAATCAGCCAAAATTTTGATAAAATTTAGGAAAAATTGTTCTCCGCCGTATGTTGCAATTTTAAGCACTTTCTGCTCCAGGGGATCAGTGTAACTTTGATTTATCATGTTTACTAACATCTATGAAAATAAAGTCCATTACAAAAGTGTTTCATGTAGTCTAAAGATAAGGGCTATGCTCAGTAAGGCTATTCCTGTCACCCCCCCATACCCCATACTCCACAAAGAGCACAGTGCTTGTTTTAGACTGTTGACAGAGCAGAATTGCTTACTTCTCACATTTTATGAATTAATAGTGTTGATTCCTCAATCTGTAATTTGAGACTGGGCAACCAATGGTGGCTAATCACTTAGAAAATAAGTGTATTGAACTAAGAGGTTTTGCTGTGTCGTTCAGAAGTACGGTTGTGCTAGTTCACTAATGCCACGAGAGCTAATGTCCGGTATATGTAATTTTTTTTCAACAACAAACAAACATTTTTTCAAGAACAAACTCAAATGCGATTTCCACTTTCTGATAGTTTTCCTATCAAATTGAAAGTTTCTTTTAAAAATAAATTTTTCTTTCCAAAACAATTCAATTCAATATTTTTAGTTCGCCATATTTGTATTTCATCTATCCAGAAATGCAAAGCAAATGCAGGTTATCAAAAGAGAATAAGAATTTATTTTCCATAGTCGGCCAGCAGGTTTTTTAAATTTCTAGGGCGCTTAGCCCCCTGCTCGCTTACGTTCGCCAACCCCCAGGGATTAGGTTCCCCATAGGTTAGGTTAGGTTAGGTAATCCCATTTTGTTTGCTTCGCAAACTAACACTTCTATCACAGATCCAGCAATATCCAGATGACGAGATATCTCGTCATCTCGAATTTGGCTAATGATGAGATATCTCGTCATTAGCCAAATTCGTCCTATCTTTATGGACAAGATATCACATCGAAACCACTTCGAGGATTAAAAATAACTTTTCTGGCTCTAAATGAACTCAAGTATGTCCAGCTCAAATAAAGACCAGTGGAATAAGTAAGAAAACAAGTATCTTTAGAAGAAAAGTCTCTCAATAGTGTAACATGGAGTAAAATCTTCTTTTGGCGGTTTGCTTGTTTAGACTGAAAACATTGCTTATAATATTTATTTGTGAATGAATGGGCTCACATTATGACAACCTTGGTTCCAATGTTTCCTTTCATGCTCCAAGGTTCGAGCGAGCCGTCAAACACCTGAATCACCTCCCCAACAGCCCCCTCATGAAGGCCATGGCCACCTGCCACTCTCTGACCAAGGTGGACGGGAAGCTGCTGGGACATACCTTGGACGTCAAGATCTTCGAGGCTATCGGATGGGTAAGGTCCTATCGCATGGTCCAAGGCTGCATTCGCGCAATCACTGCATTGTTTGTTGACACTCATAGCAACGACTTTTCTAGAAGCTTTTGGTAGTCTAGTTTCTCTGTGCTTTGCTACATTTTCAAGTGAATTGACATGTTTAGTGGGAGTTCGTAAAGGACCGTAATTATAACAGTTTTTAATACTTAAAAGTAACTGTAAATATGTTTCAATTTAAATGCACAGATATCGAAAATACTAGAAGCAGCAAGTCAATGGTTCAATGAAATTGAATTAAAAATTACCATTTATCCATATGAACGGAACATTTTGTAATTTTTAAATATTTCTTTGCCCACAGTATATAGTAAACGCATGTCACCAAAATGACAACAGGAGACCACTGAAAAACATGCAACCGTTAAGCATACAAAGTTTTATTCAACTTAGGTTCAATCATTACATCCATGTTATCTTTAGAAAGGTGGGAGTAGTATAGTGAAGAGATATAACGAGAGAGAGAGAGAGAGAGAAAGCAGATGACTTGAGAGAAGTCCATTTTCCAAATGGGGTACAGCTTCAGTCTCCGTTTATAGCGGTGCAACGGCTTTGGCGCGTTTATTTGGCCCACTAGTAAAGTTGCTCAGGAAATAATTACTTTGAATGAACCAATGAAATCAAACGACAATTTAACGGATTTTGAAAGAACTTTCTAGAATATTCAAAATGAGAAACTTTAAACTTTCCGCTTGCTATAAAAATCGCAATAACCGTAATACAGATGGGTTGCCTTAACGAGTCATAACTCGCTACTAGAAGTGCGCCAAAAAAGAAAACTCCAAGGCCGTTTCCACCGCTTTAAACGAAGACTGAAGCTGCACCCCAAATGGTATTATTAGTGTCATGTGGCTTCCATACATGTTTGGCGATCGCTCGCGTTGATTTTCCCTCCACCAACTCGCAATCACAGCTATCGTTTACGACACCGAACGATAAACTCGTAACCCGTATCCGAGCTGAATATGGGATATGCATTGCATACGCTTTTAACCTATCACCAGGTTTAAAGAAAATCCTGTTTAAATCCACGTGACTCAATTGTAAACGCTTCGGATCCGGACTAAGCCATGGTATTGGAATCTGGAGAGACCAAGCCATGTGAAAAGTGTCCACTCTATTGATTTCTAAGTTTGTGAAGTTATAGATAGTTAGGTAGACGCACTGGAGCAACGCAACGGACTATTGCCGACGGTCCGGCACATCGTAATTTTGAACCATGGTCAGATGATGAGGTCGACATCTAAGCTGGCAACCCATTCTCTACACTTCCACACCACTCCAGCGTGAGAGCATCTGAGGGCACGACAGATTGAACATGCACAGTCGTCCCCACGGTCTTTGACTGGATCGAGTTTCGAACTCGCAACCACCCTTCGGCTCATAATCCGCAACTCTTACAATTGGACTATCGTGAAGTTATAGATGTCGTTAATATATTTATTATAAAGCGGTACTAGGTGCTAGCCAAAAAGAGAAAAGCTTGTGTAAGTTGGGAATTGTATACTTGGTTGACGAATCGTAATTTCGTTGCGGACCCGACGCCTACCTTTGTATTTTAATGCGGAGATAGGTGAACCCTCATTTTCAAATTCGCAAAAAATAGAAAACTTAAATTTTTTTAAACAAATACCAATTTTATGAACGTTTTGTATAAACTAAAAATAACTCATGCATTTAAAAACGTAGGCACAAACTAGAAGTCTATTAAAATAAAGGCAAATCGAGGATTTCTAAAGGTAAACTGAAATTTTAGGAGCCTTAAGTACTGGGAGATCCTGTATTTATCATAGAGGTATAGATGCTTCAGCTGTACATGAATAACCACTATTTCTTCACAAGTATGTTCGCTTAGTATTATTTCATTTGAGATGGTAACCCATACAAAAAGGTTATTTTATTTTATCGAAATCTAAGTCACGTATAAATTAAGAGAACTGTAATTCAACCCGGTTCAAGTGCTTAAACATTACATGTGTTTTTCAGGATTTGGAAGAACCTTCCTTTGGCGATCAAGTGCCTTTCGAAAAATTGCCCCCTCGAATCGTTTATCCGAAGTCCTCAAATTTTCCTGATCAGGTATTACACAGTACATTTATCATTTTACATACTTTTATTCTTATACTATTTATATAAGTAACTTTTATTACATACATTTTCTATCTTCAGAAGTGTAAGTTTATTTAAGAGTCCGTCCCCCTGAACATTGACGGGGGAACAATTATGTTTTATGTTTGAAATAAAATAATATATATATACATACGTATTTCCTTTGTAGCAGAGACACTTTTTTTTATGATTTAAAAGAATTAAAAATACTAAAAATCGAAAATTAATGTCGACACAGGATTCAAAGCTAAGCTCAACGTACAAACTTTTAGGGGAGGTAGAAAACACAAAAGCCAAAGAGAATCCCATAGGGATGTGTGACCGGAAACCCCAATCTGATCAGCTGGAGGAAGATGCAGAAATGACAAGTCAGTAATGGATGGAAAGCTCTTTATTTAGCAATACTTTACACTAAGACAGTACGTGTACACGTTACGTTTCACAACAAGTGCTCAAGTTCTTACCATCTACAGTTATGCAAACTTGAGGGCGCTGTTGTCCTCTTGACCCATGAATTCATTGCCTATATGGGTATCTTTTAAAGGGACAGCATTATAATTAGATGCCTCCCAATGCATTTAGAAGTGTGTGTCTCAGGGGTGTGATTACAGTCTGTATCTCATGTCTAGCCAGCTTCTAGAATCGCCGTGGTGCGACAGTTCCCCTTCGAATCTCTGCTAAGGAGGATGAGCGTGGTGGCCAAGTCGCAAGGCAGCGGACACTTCGAAGTCTTCCTCAAAGGGGCTCCAGAGTTGGTGTGCTCACTCAGCAAGCCAGACACAGGTGGGTGCATAAACTTCTATACCTAAGCTGCATTTGAAATAGCATTGAAATCAAACCCGTGGCCTTGGGACTCTTGGGATCGATAGAAGACAGCCTTAAAGTTACACAGTGTTTTTCGAAATTCCCTGGACAAACTTTTAGGGGTGCGCAAAAATAAAAATTCTTTTTAAATCAGAGCGTATGAGCTCGAAGGTACTAGATGGCTCTGTTTTGATTGCTCTCAACCCCGTGTAGAATGTCTTCTTCCGTATAGACTATTTCTCGAGTGCTCGAACTTTTCGGCCGACCCGCATCATGCCTGCTGACATGGAATATTCCGGTTTCACACTACTTGTGGTTTGCCTGCTAAGCACTCGCTTATTGAGGAACCTTTGTGATACAATCCTTAAGTACCTCTTACATTTCCTTTGGCTGGCTCATGTGTTCGATGCATGTCAGTCATTTCGAAATTCCTATTTTTCCATCACGTGCGAAATCCTCGTTGCAAGAATGCTTTGCAAACAGCGCCCTCTAGCAACCTCGTGCCTACAAGCCTTGACAATTTTTTTCATTTGGGGCATCTTACCTCCTTTAAAATTATTTGCTCATGGAATTTCAAATCACTCTGTATAACTTACATAAGAGAATATAGATACTTCGAAAAATCCCAGAGGATATAAAACAAGTCAAAAGATTGACTCAGGTTATAGTTTATAAGTGTTCCAAAACTTTTAGAGAAACTTCCCTTTTTTAACAAGTTTTATTCCACCTCATGTCTATCCTCAGGTAGGATACAAATGGAACCAATCTTCTTCGCCGGGCATGGTCCATTTCTACCGTATACGATGAAGAGGTTCTCAAATATTAATAAACATTCACTCGTATGGTAAAGTTGGCACAATTCTACCATAAGGACATCAGTCTCCCATTGATGGCATACTATGAAGAAAGCCAACTTCCTTAAAATCACCGGTAGGTTCGGGAACATCGCTTCTCATAAGGGCTCGATAATTAACATAATCGACATGAAATTCGTGGACTTCATCTGGTCATGAAAATTCGAAATCATTGATTATCTAACGCGCATGTTGTAATTGTAACAAGACTTACGATATTATATATTCGATGGAACATATATAATATGATATATCCAGTGGAACATAATACACTCTATAACATAAAAATCGACGCACCAAGAAGGAGTTATCGGATGGAGACAAAAATTGGTGGATAGAAAAATTATGTACAGAATAGAAAATGATTAAAATTTCAGAACAATTGAATGATTTATTTCAGAGTTACAGTAACGAGGTCAATAAGGTGTTGACCCGCCTCTTGCCTGGATGCAAGCTGCCACACGGAGTGGCATCGACCGATAAAGCTCCCGGATGGTCTCCTGCGGTATTTCTTGCCAAATTTGCTCCAATAGTCGGACTACGTCATCAACATTCCCTACCGCATGCAGTCGCCTTCCCATCATATCCCAGGCATGCTCGATGGGAGAGAGATCTGATGATCTGGCTGGCCAAGGAAGTGTTTGACAAGCTTGAAGACAGTTCATAGCAACACGTGCCGTATGTGGTCTGGCATTGTCTAGCTGGAAAAAAGCCCAGGGTACTGCGAAAGGAACGGTAGCAAAACAGGTCTCAGAATGTCGTAAACGTACCTATGTGCAGTAAGTGTACCTCTTATGACGACCCAAGGGGTCCGGCTATCAAGGGAAATGGCACCCCAGACCATAACTCCTTGTTGAGGGCCCGTGTGGCGTGCAATAGTGAAAGCAGGATCGGCACGCTGCCCTGGGCGTCTCCAGACACGTCTTCGATGATCGTCAGGACACAGTTGGAAGCGGGATTCGTCGCTAAAAACTATACGTTCCCAGTCAGCATCATTCCAGCCTGATCGAGCCAAGCACCACTGTAATCTGGCTCGTGAGTGGCAGGTGGAGCAACGGTCGGTACGAGCGTAGATTTCGCTCTCTCAGCCGTCTGTGAATGGTCATGGTGGACACTCGTGTGTGGGTCGCACGACTGATGGTTGATAGCGATGAATCAGGCACTGTGACAGCTGATCTGACAATCACTCTGTCCTCGCGATCTCTTGTGGCCCTACGTCGACCGCTACCATCATGACGCTGAAATCTGCCATTGTCCACCCACTCTTGCCAGCATCTTCTAATCGCCGCATCGCTTCGACTCACATGACGAGCGATTCTCCGATTTGCCCAACCTACCTCTTTCAATCCAATGATACGACCTCTTTCAAACTCAGAAAGTTGCTCGTAATGAGCTCGAATCCTGCGGCGAGGCATTTTTTCAGTCGTTGAAAGGTATCCTAAATCGCAATGCAGCAGAAATTTTTAACAACAGTTGAAGAACAACTCCTTATATACACCTGCTGGATGCGCAGTTCCGATGCGCTGGAGATCTCACTATTCATTCATTGGAAACCAAATTTTAATCATTTGCATATTTGGTCAAAACATTTTTGCATACGAAATTTCAAAGCAATCGGATGATTCCTTCTTGGTGCGTCGATTTTTGTGTTATAGAGTGTAGATAGTGCTAGAGTTTTAAGGGTAAAACGTGTTTCCAGCAAGTATTTCGTTATTTCGTATAGGGTAACAGGGAGAAATATCTTCATGGTATCATTGATTTGTTTGCACTGAAAATCCCTCTATGTACCTAATTTGTGGTTACAACTTTAATATAAGCGTAAAATACAAATGTTTGCAGTCCCTGAAGGTTTGTAATGAGGGATTTCGTTCAAGGGATCGTTGACATTAGTTAACAACTAAAAATATTAGTACAATTATTGAGAATATGTAATTTTTTTAGAGGGAGACTTTTAGAGAGGAGGTTATGGCCCAAGGGCCATACTTGGCCAAGCTCCCGAAAAACGTCAAGTAAATGCGCATACAGACACAAGGAAAGTTTTACTATCATAGAAGAGAGAAATAACAAAGAGAGGGATCGAATCTGCCCATCCAACACTTTGTAGGTTGCTAGTGTAGTGGGCAAACCAAACTGAGTCACGGCGACTTCTTTTTTTATGAAAAATGTGCACGCTGCTCAAAATACTTTCGCATCGATTTGTTCAGTTTTCTTTCCATATAGTTTCCTGCATGAATTAATATTTCAATTTGATTACAGTTCCGGAGAATTTTAAGGACGTGCTTGAATTCTACACTCGACAAGGCTTCCGGGTCATCGGGGTGGGATGCAGAAGTCTGGAAGAACACATCTCCTGGGATGAAGTGCTCAAAATGCCCAGGTATTTTAACAAAACAAGATACTTTCCGCCAACGGTTAAAAAAGATCCAATTTACACTTCTCGCCAGAGATCACGACCCAATATGGTTACTTAAAATCACTATCTCATCTTAATTGTTTAATTAGTTTACTATCCATTTATAATTTATCATTCATGCTAAATCAAATCTCCTCTTGGTGTTCTAAAATCAAACTTAAAGAAGCGTTATTCTCTAGTTTAAGGTTTTTTGTACCTCGGGATCGTGATTCCCATACATCTTTATATACTGCCTCTTAACTGCCTCTTAAGAAGGGATGCCCCTGAGGGCAAAACGCAAGGAAGACTCATGGGATTACCTGAGTCAAAAATAAGAGACTGTCGTGCGAAAATTTGACCTGGCTGGCCGATTTGGTATAGTATCGCCTCGTTTGGCGATATGACAATTTATGACAAGGTGATCTGTGAGACCAAAGTGGGAGTGGCGACAAAAAAAGGTGAAATTACCAAAGTCTGCCACTATGTCACACGGACCAATCAGATGATGAATCAATGTATGGGTATTTTGTCCCGTCTTTTGAACCAACCAGATGAGTGCTTGTTTCTTAACTGTAGACGACATCCGTCTAAGGGTTTCGTTACTACTTTTTTGGTCACATGATGCTAGGCACATAAAAAAGTTACCATTACTCACTCTACTTCTCTATGGGAAGACTCCCATTTTAAACTTAAGCAGATCACACATTACAGTGCTAAAGTGTTTCCTAGTTACCGAATCAAGAGGACCCAAACAACACGCTTCAAGACGTCTATATTGAGAATGCATTTTCTGCGTTCAACCTGCCCCAAATGTGAGCTCACAGAAGCCGAACGAAACACAAGATAAAAAAAAAAAATTGCAAATTTTCAAGAACTAATGTCGCTTTTATTCGTAGGGAGGAACTGGAGTGCAGCCTGGAGTTCCAAGGATTGGTCGTTTTACAAAACAGACTGAAACCCGAAACCATCCCCACTCTGAATGTTCTGAAAGACGCTGAAATCAGGACAGTGATGGTCACAGGTAAGAATCTGGTACCCATTGACTGATAGGATTGTGATACATAGTTCCTGGCAGCAATAAAGACAAAATGCATAATAAATAATACTGTTGAGTATTTTCCTTAGAGATGATGGTGTGTAGACAGTCCGACCACTCGGGAAGTCATCGTACCAGGACAGTTAAGTTTAAAGGGCTGATTGACCCCTCCCCCCCTCCTGTCTTTTTTCTCTTGCTTCCAAGGCGACTGCCTGCTAAGCTCTCTGTTAAGTCTTTATATGTTGATAAAGAACATGTTTGTTAGTCCTGGTAGCTAGGTATTTTAATTAACGTCACGTATTTTAATTTTAATAACTCGAGCAACACAATGGACTATTGGCGACAGTCCGAGTTCATTACCCAAGGGAAAGATGTGTCGTTTCTGAATGTTCTCAACGAGAATGCGAGGACAACACCACGTAATTTTGAATCACGGTGAGATGACGAGGTCATACCTGAGCTAGCACCCCCCACGCTCCCAACTTCCACTCCACGTAAACTTTAGAACATTGAAGGCCACGACAAATTTAACGTGCACCGCCCACCTTCGTACACGGTGGATTCGAGAATGTGTTCAGGACATGAACGGGTGCACCTGCTCTTCAGAAAGGATGCACACGTAACGTTCACCTGTCATGCATGTTTGTAACCGTACAAGAGGACCCATTGAATGACATCCAAACAAATACCATACCATTACGGAGTGACCATCACCTTGTACAATCCTCTGTTGAAATACGGTATTCAAGGCTTCGTGGGATTTTCTCCACACTCCCCCTTCCATCTGGTCGAAACAGTTGGAAATGCAACTCGTCAGAGCAGGCTACTCGTTTTTAGTCCACTGGGTGTTCATGGTCTCAGTCGAAGCGCATGTATCGACCATCTAATGAAATAGAGGGAGCTTATGCCCGCAGCTCCATGTTATTTCTTCCAGTTGCTCGGTTATAAAATCTGTCACGTGGTTGGTGGTAAAATCAAGAATCTTAAATTATGGATTGGTTAAAATGATTATCCACCGTGATCAAAACCGCTAGTCTGCTCTTCCATAGCCAATCGGCTAAGTCGATGTATGATTTATCCTTCAGAGATCTTACGACACAGAGTTCGAATCACATGGTCCGTCTATTTTATTTTAAGGTCGATGGACGCTTGGCTGTGTGTCCGGTATTCATAAAGGGTACTCGGGTGTCGGCTCCTAAGCCCAATTCTTTGAGGGAACCTTCCTTGCACTGTCCTCATATCGATGTCCTCTGAGGGCCCGGTATTGAAATCCGATGTTATTTGAGGCAGTGTTCGATTCCTGTCGCGTGAAAGGATTCTTAGCAGTCGACTTTGGCCACCTTCACCCAGTCTTTTCACGGCCACACTTCTGTCTCGGGTAACAGATGTTGTCAGAATTCTTGCAGTCACGGAACACCCTTGAAAAGTTACTACGTGAAAATGCAAACTTCTCATCTATCTCTGAAATGCCATGGGTCGAGGTAGCTCGGATGGAAGAGCATCGGATTACCAACCGGAGTCTAGTCCGGGATTAATCGTCAAGGGTATCCTCAATTTAACTTATGTTATATTTATTTAATTAACCATCAAGGATCCGAGGATAGCACTACGTAATTTTGAACCACGGTCAAATGACGAGAGACGCTTGAGCTGGCGCTCCACTTTCCAAACTTCCACAACTCGCCAACCTGAGGACATTTGAGGCAAAACCCTCTGGTTGCTAATCCGTTACTTTTCCAACCTGTCTACCGCGGCCCGTTTGTTAATCCTGAGTTCAATACCGTTGAATCATCAAGCACAGAACGGGATTGATCGACGTGTACTATTGTATTAACAATAGTTTGTTTTTGTAGTAATAAATATAAATAATAATCTAGTATATTATGCAAGTGGTGGATGATTTTAAAAAATAACTTTTATATACGTTCGTGGGTCTGTGAGTGAAAAAGGTTATAGAGTTTTTAATTATCTTCATCCTTTTAAAACGCAGCGTTTATTTAATATCAATCGATGGGTTTTAAAAATTCTATTTGCTTTCCCTCGATGAGCTTAGTAACACACGACCTCTAACTATGCAATACATGGCCAACGGCAAACATGTGCATCTTATCGGTAATCAAAAATAGGGTATTGGGGCAGTGGGATCATATCCAAAAGACCAAATGCTATTCTATACCAAGCTTTCAGTAAAAACAAAGACAAACACTTCACAAGCAGAGTTAATTTCGATAGCCTTTGAAACCACTATTGTTTGAGCGTGTGTTAAGCTTAACACTATTACCCCCATAAGTTATGGAAGTCCCTGCAATATGCACCTTTACTTTAAAATAGGCGTCCCTCTCCTTTTACTGTCCGCTGTCCAAATGCTAAGATATTAATCTCCTCTACATTAAGAGTTGCACTTTATCATAAAATCTTAACATTACTACTGTCGGTCTACCTGTAGAACTCAAGCTCGTGTGGTGGCGTCGCTATATGATCAAGTGATCTTTTCATTTTGAGCGATTCTGGAGGATAATTAAATTATATTTTTGGCCAATGTCCATAACACGAAACAGGTAGTTTACTTGTATCGCTATTTTCGGCAAGACGCTAAAGTTATAAACCTATTTCTAATCTGCTATCAAGAGCGTCAATGATAAAACTCGAGTTCATCTTTTCAAGCATCTCCTTACTGAAAGTGGGATGAAGTCCGTTTATACGTTAGCAAAGAGACTATGTGGCGGAAGCAGTTCTCGTTGCATACAAACACTAACCTAATTGAAGTAGGGAACTAAATACGCCGCGTCGATTGGAGCACGCGTTACAGTGCTTAACACTTGGATGGATAAGGAAGCGTGTGAGCCAATCAAAAAGTGACAACAAGATACGATTAAAAATGATAGTTGTTTCGACGAGTTAACTTATCATTATCAAAATTGGTCAGATCTTGATAGACTACACATCGTGTAGTTATCAAAATTGGTCAGATATTGATGGACTAGATATCTCGTCATCAACAAACTTAGTCAGATCTTGACGAACTATAAAAATTGTTCAGGTCTTAAAAGTTATCCAGATTCTTGATAGACGAGATGTCTCGTCGAAACCACTTGAAGTGTTGAAAAACAGGGTCGTTTCAGTAAAGGTTTGTGTTCTCGTTCAGGCGACAACCTGTTGACGGCCATCACTGTGGCTCGTGAGTGCGGCATGGTGGAGGAGTGCGACGCCGTCGTCTCCGTGGAGGCCTGTCTCACGGCCTCGGACTCCAGGCCGAAACTGCAGGTCTACTACAATTACGCCAAGATGCCCGGATTCAGCGAGAAGCTCAACATGGTGCAGAACGGCATGGTCGATGTGAGTACGCTTTGTGCATTTCAATTGAATATATATCTTTGTTTTGTCACTCACTGCACTCTAACATCTTTCTATTTTATACAACTCACGTTTTTAAATACACTACCCTACAATAATAAACCGGACGCCAGCGGATTTGCATAAAATTCGCCTATTTGTTTATGGGTGTCTTTCGTGGTATGCCCTGGGACCTTTGCATGTTGTTCATGGTCAATTGTACGCCAACATGAACATTTTGGACAATCAGGTTCTTCCAGCACTCTGGCAATTTTATGGAATGGACGAATGGTACTTCCAGGACTACGACGCTCCCTGTCATGTCGCAGCCACTGGTATAGCAGTGGTATTGAGATATGGATGTAAAACGTCTTCCCTGGCCTGCTCAGAGTCCCGACCTAAACCCTATAGAGCGTTTGTGGGACGAGTGAGAGCGACGCTTACGGACTAGGGAACCACGTACGAAATCTACAGCTGAGCTGGTGGCATTCTTGCAGCTGGAATGGACACAAATACCCGTAGCTGTGTATCAAAACCACGTTGAAAGAATGTCCAGAAGGGTAGCTAGTGTAATTGCAACACGTGGGGTACTATCCCCCTATTCCCCCTATTGAAGCATGTATTCTCTCCCTTATACCATCCATCACATCTTGCTGTTCGGTCCATATTGTAGTATATATATATATATATATATATATGAAATATAAGAGACTGAGCATAGTGTTATTGAAAGGAGCTTTAAAAAGTTTGACCAACATGACGACTAGTAGTCACGTGACTGCTCTGTGAAAAATTGATTTGGTAGGCCGATTAGGCATGTTAACACCCTGATTCATGATAAAACATCTTATGACATGGTAGGTGCGTGAATGCTCTTTTCTATAGAGAAATATGGTGAAATCGGAAGAGTCTGCTACTATATCGAGCGGACCAATCAGATGATGAAACAATGGCGTCGTCGCAATTTCCTTGCACTAATCACGTGATGGATGTCCGTTTCCAACCGACAGACGAAAGTTGTGAAAGGGTCACCTTACTATTAGTTTTGGTCACATGATCCTAGGCACATAAAAAGGTTAGCATTTCTCACTCTACTTTTATATTTTTTCTGGTCAGAACCGAACACATAAGAATCTTATTACGCGGTTCCAAACCACAAGCCTACCCAAAGAAATGCTCTCCGTTTTTCGATTGAACGTGACATTTCGGATATATTCGAGTGGACTGTTTCATGGCTTTTTGTTCTAAACTTCAGCGTTAAGAATACCAAACTATCTTTTTAACGTCCCTGGAGGGGCCGGTACCCGAGAAACAATCGACAAGAAACTAAAGCACAATCTGTAGGTATCGTGAAATCACCACTCGCAAGGGGCGTAAGGCCACAAAAGTGATGCCTGAGTGGAAGAGATGGACCATGGAGAACCAGACAAGTCGAAACCTCGGCAGTGGGCCACCCAATAGGATGTCAGCACGGTACGACAGACACCTCATCCGCATGGCGGGGACAGACCATACAGCATCCTCTAGTGCGTTGGCACAACATTGGAGTACGTCTACAGGTGTTTCATTGTCTGCCCCACGGTTCGTCGACGTCGTCATGGGCTACGTGCAAGGATTCCTCTGCGCAGGATTCCCTTGACGCTATAGAGGTGAACGCCTTCTTCCGGAATGTCTTACTCAGCGTCATACTGGACGAACGCCTGGCGTTATGGTCTGGGGCGCTATTGGATATCATAGGCGATCCTGCCTACTCCAAATCTTGGGGACCCTGAACAGTGGGCGCTACATCAGTGAAGTTGTGTAGCACGAGATCCTATCACTCAAGCAATGCATTCCCGGAGATGTATTTCAGCAAGATAATGCCCGTCTACATGTTGCTCGGAATGTACAAGCCTTCTTCAGTGTACGACACGTTCCGCTTCTTCCATGGCCTGCATGTTCCCCGGATATGTCGCCCATTGAGTACATCTGGGATTGCTTGTATTGGTGGTCGGGCAGAGAATACGTCTGAACTTTAGCATCAGATAGAGGCCATCTGAAACGCTATTCCTCAGTATTACAATCTGAATCTATGATTAGATGCCACGACGTGTACGTGTTCTCATCGTTGTGCGTGGCGGATGCACGAGATATTGATTTTCGGCATTATTACTCTGTAAATAAGATAATTTATTTAAACCACTATAAGTAATTAGTAGAATAATTTTAATCTATTTCTGATGATTCTTTCGTAGTGTTGCAATTTTCGCAAATAGTTGTGTATTTAGATAAATCATCTCATTTCTTTATATGCTCAGTCATTTGTTTGGAAATGAAAGTAATGTGAATACAATTTTTTTTTCAGGAAATCTGTATTTCTACTTTGGGGGAAGGCAGATACCACATTGCCATGGAAGGAACAACATTCAATCTGATCCGCCTTCACGATTGCCAGTTGCTGGACAAGGTACTTTAATCCAGTTTTTCAAAACAAACATTCGTGGGAAGCAATTTAAAGAGTGTTGATATCAAGTTTTCCAAGCGATTGTGAAATGACCAGGCTTTGTACTGTATTTGATGATATTGTGATAGTCAACAGAATAAGAAGGACTTTGTTATGGGCCGGGACAAATTTAGAAATGGAATTTTTTTATGACAAATGAAAATCTGGACTTCATTTCTCTCTATTTAAAAAAGTTACCGCCACCGCAGGATTGAAAACTCGCTTTTTACACTCGATTGTTAGACGATTTCCCGAGAAAGTAAGGATCAGAAAATTACGAAATTAGCATCATCTGTTCAAAAGTGTACAGAGAATAAGATGGAGAAAATTTTATTCTGATGCGACAAATTTCCAATATTTAGCCGTGTTTTTTTAAATACCTCTAAACGTGAATTTTTGCACCTTTTGGAATGTTTTTAGAAATTTCAATTTGACGTTTTTTTTAAACTGTCATATCTATAGCTTATTGCTATTAGTTTTTAAATTTGAAAACATCACTGGAATGCTTAGAATGCACTCTTTCTTATGCTATAAGTATTTGTAAAATTGGTTTAAAAATAAATTTTCGGTGCGATGAACAGTATAATTTCGTGATAGTGTACAAATTGTTCAGCACGGAGATGAAACGTCAAACTGCTTTGGTGAAACTCGCTGTGACGTCATGGCCCGGAAAGTCCAATCAGGAATATTCGTATTATTAAGGTAGTTTCATCGTCTAAGAGTATTAAAAACTCTGCGAAAGGAGTGTTGGTTTGCGAAGCAAACCAAATGGGATTGCGTAGCAATCATCGTGGGTTGGCGAGAGCAGGCGAACAGGTGGCGGAGCCCACTAATAACATTTTAAAACACTAGTTGCATCACTAAGTCTTCGTATATACCATTAGATCTCCAGACCATTGGATAACTGTAAATATTTGAGAAGATTTTTTCATACAATGTACAAAATACATTAAAGGCAATAAATAGCATTAAAAGCAAGTCCACACGTTTTTTTTTAAACTTATTATTTGCCCCACTATTGTTGGACGGTTGATAGGTAGTTGAATTGAAGGAGCACAATAGCAACACGACTATTGACGACGGTTGTTTGGAGAGGATGTTCGGGTTTTATGATTCTAGTTCCAAAAGCAGACAAGCTGTCCAAGCAACGATTCGAGATCCACCCCGAAAGAAAAGATCCAAGGACAACACCTTCTTATTTTTAAACAGGATTAGATGTCGAGGTTGGCACCCCACTCTCCAAACTACCACTCCACGCCAACGTGAAACGTTTCGAGGCCACGGCAGATTTAACGTGCATCAGTCCCCACATACACGACGGTCTTTTGTTGGATCGAGTTTCAAACTCGCAAACCTCCTGTTGCTATTTCGCGTCCCTTACAGCTGGGCTACCGCGGCCCACCTGTTGGATGCGATGTGGGGTTGAACTTGAGGGATGACTGCAATCTCAAGAGAAAAGCAAACTCTACAGTTATTATTTTGAAAGCGTTAACGCGTAGAGGAAAAAAAACCTTGTTAACTGACAAAAGAAAAATCCAATGCAGCTGTTTTAAAGACTAATATTAAAAATAATATTTGTAAGTATCTTGTGTTGCATATTTCCCCTATATATATTGCATAGGGCAGTGTATTTTTTATCGTGAAAACGAGCATTATAATGTCTCTTAAAAGATTCCAGTTAATGAATTTCTACTCTAAAACGACGATATGAATATTCAAATCCGTGATGAAATGTAAAAGTATGCAAAAAGTAAAGAATCCAATTATTAAGAGGGTGCAGTAAAGTCCCAGTTGCTATAGATAAGTTTTCGAAAATATTATTTTATTTATACAGAAAATTGCCAAAAGGGAAAGAAAGAATTGACCTGAGTTTGGAGATCGTTCTTAGACCCAATCACAAAAATATTGTGTCCCAAGCGGGTCGGTCCCCCAGTGTGTGGGTGTTTAGTTGAAACAACGCATTGACTTTCTGTTTTTCGTTTTCGTCCATTACTAACATCACAAAGTATTCAGGCTTTTGAAGCGCTGCAAATAAGTTATTGAAAATATAATGTTTGTTTTTTCTTTTGATGTGAAAACATGTGTATTATTCGATTAGTGTATTTTTTCCGAACTCATTTTTCAATTTTGTGCACCAGTGGCGGATTTAGGGAGTAGCTATAGGGCTTCCCCCTTCGGAATAAACAACAATAAAAACAAAAATAAATAAAAATGTTAACCAATTTGAAAATAAAAAAAACATGTGGGGGGGGGGGGAATTGACGGTAGCCATAAGCGGCAGAAGTATAAATCCGCCACTGTAGTACCGTTTATATGAGCCAAATACCCGGGTAAAAAAAAGAGTTAAACCGGTTTTTTCTACTTCGCTTCCCCTTAGTGGCAAAAATAATGGGACGCGAGTAATTTTTGAAAATCTCTTTCACCTTCGAATTACCCGGGCCGGATCGTTTGGTTTGGTTATGTAAACGATACTTGTGTGGGGGTATTTGATTCAAAAATCAGAAATCAACATGAAAACGCTTTCAATTTGTATTTCGTGCTGCCATCTATAGAATATCAATGTAACTATTGGTAATAATCAATGTAATAATCAAAAAAAAGTATGCAAATAAAGCAAAGTGGATAGGTATTTTCATAAGAAATAAATAATTTTATTGAATCAGATAATAAGCATTTTGATTCTGTTTCATAAAATCGTACTAAGGCAAGGTGCAAGCGAAACTTAAAAAGTACTTGTAACCTAACTCGATTTCTTTTTTGAAATGCATGTATGCAAATTTAATAGGTTAAAAGATTCTTTCATTCAATAAATATACTTTTTGAGATCCTAACTTAATTCTAGAATAGCTGTATTACATTATATACCCAGTAAGTCTTTTGAAAGTTCCACTTTTAATTTAGCACAATTTAGAAATTCATAAATTCGTTACAATAATCAGTTCTTAATTACCAGTACAAATGGTAAATTTCATAATGTATCTATTTAATTTCTATTAATGAGTTCCTGAATAACCAATAAGCACTTTCCTCTGCATAATTCCTACCCATTTTTACTCTTCTTGGCCAATCGTGAGTTTACTTATATTTTCTGTCAACTACTAAGGATAATTAGCCACCAAATAATACTATAGGATTCCATTATTTTCGCAGAAAATACAATAATTTTTATAGAATGCTATAAAAAATTCAAAAGACCCCTTATAGAATTATGATTCATTAATTAATTTATAAACTCTATAAAGCAGCCACAAAGAAAGCTGTAGAAATATATATAGAAATCTTTGTGTAGAAATCTTTGTAAAAATATTCATAGAAACTTCTAAAATTTTTTATTAAAACCTACTGAAAATTTTATCGAAACCTCGATAGAGAATGCTTATTAGGGTGGGCAGAAAAAGGGTTTTTTTTTTTCTATCACATTCTTATGCTTATAGAAGAATGGATCAACCTTCTTTTGAACGTCTGTGCCCAAACTTATAAATATAAATTCTTGACTACACTGAACAAAATTTTAGACTATTATTTAATAAAGATTTAAATACATTACTAAAGTATTAATTTTGTCGTATTTGTTTTCATTCTTGAGTTTTTATTAGTATACTTTAATTTTTAAGATTCAAGAAATTAAATTCTAAAAATTTTAGATGATATCATAAACTTTTAAAATTTTCATCGAGCATTCACAGCATAGACTTAATTCGAATTGCATATCTGAATTCTGTCTTAATCAGTGTTTCTGTAACTTCAAAAAATTTTCAATCACGAGAATGGTTCGTGCATGAAAATGACATTGATTCATAATTGCCTTTCTGAATGTTGTCTAAACCTTTAGACTACGTCCGGTACAGCAGTTGTATCGTTATTATGCCAAGGAAGAATTTAGACTACGTCCAGTAGATCACTTGTACCATGAAAGTTATAAGAATCGCGCAAAGAAAGAATTTAGACTTCTGCCAGTGCAGCTGTTGTACCTTGAAAGTTACAAGAATCGTGGTAAGGAAGATTTCAGACTACGGCCGTTACAGCAGTTATACTTTGAAAGTTATAAGAATCGTGCCATGAAAGAATGGCGCCAGTTATATCTATAGCCGTAGTCAAAAGGTTAAGCAGTGTTTCTCCAATTTGAAACATTTTCACTTACGAAAATGGTTTGTGCATGAACGGACTTTGATACATGAACGTATTTGATTTGACCATATTTGAACGGACTTTTGCAGCGGCCCTTTGGAACACTGTGTAACGCTTTGCTCCCTTTTCTAGGTGGTGCTAAAAGGTACAATATTTGCTCGCATGTTACCAGAACACAAACTATTTCTCATAGAAACTCTCCAGAATCTCGGGTAAGTCTATAGCAGCGTGATTTGTCAAGTGTTTCTCGCGATGAACGAAATCGCTCGATTCGATTGATTGTGTATGCAAGTGTTTTTGTGTTTAACTGTTTGACTCTCGTTCCAGCCACCAGGTGGGCATGTGCGGTGACGGTGCAAACGACTGCGGAGCCCTGAAGACGGCCCACGCGGGGGTGTCTCTCTCGGTGGCAGAAGCATCAGTCGCCTCGCCCTTCACCTCCACACAACAGAACATACAGTGCATACCCACCGTCATCAGGTGAGACTGGAAGTAGACCCTGATTAAGGTGGTTCCGGTGAGAGGGCAAACGGTTCTGGGGAAGTCCATCCGTAGAAAGGTGGTTAAACGCACCTGGAAAAAGGTCTGCCGTGCTGAATCATAAAGGCTGACCTCCCTCAGGAGCATACCTCCATTAAGTGTGGGGGCCACGATTGGAGGAGCAACGGATAGGGGGGTTGCGAGTTCAAATTCAACTGAAAACCGTCGTGTACAAAGATGCCTGGTACAGGTTAAATCTGTGGTGCCCCCCCCCCATGTGCAAAATTATATTCAGTGTTCTGCAACACAGCTGCAAGCAATTGCAATTGTTCTGCAGGCATTTTGTCCGAACTTTGAAAACTGCAGTCAAATCAAAAACAGAAGTCAAACACGATTATCGGCTAAATATGTAATACATATTTATAATTAAACATCAAAATTAATTTACTTACTTCAGTTAAAATAAAAGCATACTTTCAGATTTTGCAATTCTGTCGATGACTTTTGAAGTTAAATATTTTGTCATTGACATAGCAGATGTGTTACATTTATAAAGTGTTTGTTGTAATTTAGGCAGTGTATGGAGGTTGTTTCGTAGCTAGAGAAGAAAAAAAGGTGTGGCAAGGAGCGCGCGTTGCACTGCAGAACATCGTAACTTATGATTGAAAAAAATCGGCCAACATTTTGATAAAATTAAGGAAAAATTGTTCTGCGACGTAAGTCGCAGTTTTAAACACTTTCTGCTCCCGGGGTGTCCTCAAATGTCCTCACGTTGACGTGATGGGGATGTTTTGAGAGTAGAGTGCCATCTTAGATCTGATTGTGGTTCAAAATTACGTGTTGTCCTCATGTCGTTCCCCTTCGGAGATTGATCCCGGGCCAATAGATCGTTCGGTTTAAAAAAAGTACCTTTAAATGTGTTCCCCACCCGAGGAAGTCTAGTGATCTTTTGTATTCCAATGGGTTTACCGTCTTTAGAAAACATGGGGGTCTCTCTCCGGGGAGCGATCCCCATGTTGGGTTGGGTTACCCAAGCGATCATTCTTCTGCTTTTACCCATTTCTTTTTTTCCGTAACACAATATTCTTTACTCGAAGTTGTCTTTCTTGTGTTTGGAGCAGTTTGGCCAAATAAGGCCCTTGCGCTATAAAACCCTAAAACAATCAATAAGGCATGGTGACCGCCGTAGGTTTCAATCCTTCTCTCAATTCCTTCCGCATAAAATCGAAGCCAGTAACCAGCCTGAAGACGCCAGTTGTGGGAACGCTTTATCTCCATTGCGTAACAAATGGACTCGTTCAAACGGAGTGCCAACTTGCCTGACTATACCTGTTGATGTCCATGAAAACAATTATATGGCAATTATGAATAATCGTCTATATTCTCGCCATTTCTCTTACAATTATTCTAAGATATGACTTTATGAAGCGGAATTATTCAGGTGAGTCATTAAAAAAAATCATGCATATAAAGAACCTTTGAATATGAATAAAATTTATGCCAAGAAATAGACACAAAAGTATGTTTAGGTAAAAATAAATCCACCAAACTATAACGGAACTCTAGATATCGGTCAAATCTAACGTATATCCATAAGAAAAAAACTATGTTATAGAGTGGCATCAAAAAAAAAAAAAAAAAAACGAAACTACAGAACTCACAACGCTTATTCTATTTTAACAGTTTCACTCAACTAAACATATTTAAGGTGAATTAGTTGTTTGTTATTGGGTTTCATGGCGGGCAAGGGCTATATTTTGGTCATGCTGTCAAAGTTGGGCAAACGAAAGCATACATCATCGAATAATGGACATACACACAGTCTTACTGACACATAAGATAGAAATACTCCCAGGAAGAAATCGAACCTGTGCCGTCTACAACTCACAGGGAACAGACTTCAGAAGGTAGGAATTTTAATTAACGTCGTACAGAAGCAACGCACCGGGCTACTGACGACTTTCTATGAAATTATTTAGTTAGGGTGTGATTAAGGATAGATATTTTAATTAACGTTGTATTGGAGCATCACAGCGGGCTATTGACGACGGTCCGGGATAAATCCTCCAAGGGAAAGATACGAGGACATCACTTAATTTTGAACCACGTTCAAATGGCGAGGCATCACCTGAGCTGGTACCCCTATCCAAACTTCCACACCACGCCAACGTTAGGACGTTTGAGGCCACAATGGATTTAACGTGCTCCAGCGAGATGTCTTGTCACCATAGAAAAACTGACCAGATCTTGCCCTCGTCGTCACCAAAAAAACTGACGCTATCTTATTGACGAGATATATCGTCAGAAGCAAAGTTGGTCAAATCTTGATGGACGATATGTCTCGTCAAAACCAATAGGGGGGGGGATAAATAACCATTACTTGCTGTAGTTTTGGAACAGTCTGTCATTAAACCACCGTTCATAATCGTACTTGGGGGGGGGGGTCTTGGCTCAGTGGGTATGTCCACTGCGCTCGCAACCTTCGAGTTGTAAGGCGGTGCAGGTCCTGTCAGGTGCATTCCTCCCTGAGTGTATATCCCTCTTCTGTGTCCTTAAGACTTCCATTGTGTGTGTGTGTCTGTTACTTGACACTCAGCGTGACCAAATGAAGCCCTTGCGCCATAAAAACCCCAAAGCCAAGCAACCAACGTCACTTGTCTTAAGAGTTGTGCCTTTAGTCACCGTTTCTTGTTCTGTGCAGGGAAGGAAGAGCCGCCCTCTCTGCCACTTTCGGTGCCTTCCGGTACATGGTGTGCTACTGCTTCGTACTCCTCTCCGCTGTCCTCATCCTGTTCTGGGTAAGCAGTGGACATTTCTTAGACACTAATTCCTGTATGGACATAAATTCATGCTCGAGTCATCGCATTCTTTTCGACTTTACAGGATGGACAGAAGCCTTCCGATGGTGGATACGTTGTCATCGACATTGTTCTCAACTTGATTCCTCCCATTCTGTGTACGTATCTTTTCTCATCTCTTCTCGTCATTCTTCTTTTAACACCATTCGCTGCCGGTCACGTTAGGATGTGTTGATAGTTATTGCCCCGCCACGGCGTAGAAATGGGTTTTTCCCAAAAGCCGACTTAATTTTATAACAAATATGATTGAGAAGTGCGTCCTCCAAAACCAGAATAGATTGGCGAAAGCTCAGCCAACACATTTGCAATTTCATTATCAGTTGAAGGCTTTTTAGAAACCACATACCTTTACAATTAGCTTCTAACCTTTACACCATGCCAATACCTAACATATAATGACAATTAAACGGAGAATAAGTGTTGAGGCGCAGCTCTTCCCGCGCGAAGGCGTGACTGGCTATTGAGACATCACTCCACACCACGCGCTGCCGCATGATTGACTCCTTAGCGTTGACGCCACATCACTTTTGCGAGATCGGCAGCAAACGTGTTTAAGTGGCAGTTTTGATTATAATTACATTACTTAAGTCCACAACGTCTGGACAACAAGATAGTAATATGCAAATTCTTTGTATCTCGTCCTATGACGTGGCAGACTAAAAACAATGACAACGAGGATTATCTCGTAACGTCATAAAGGTATAAAACACAATGAACGGTTCATCTCGGCGCTAGATACCACGATTATTCTTCTCTAGGCATTCGTATTTTTGTAACTAACAAGAAACTATACTTATTTTTAGATTTTTTTTTATCACTTATGCTGTTAATGAATAATTTATTTTACCTTTAAACCGTCTGATGTAGAGTTGTAGTTGGGTGAGATACTCTCAAACATATCGCACCCCGGCAAGAAAAGTGACACAAGTCGATAAATAAAAATTTTGATGTTATGTCATTGAAAAATATGTATGAGGTGCCCCAGAGTGTTGTATGGCTATTCTATAGAATATAATAGAAGTTACCACCATAAATACTTACCTAAAATTTAAAAGAAGCTTATACTATTTCAATATAAGTTTTATAGTATCCTTTAAGTTGATGTTTTTCATATTCTGCAATTTTGAGATGTGTCACTTTTCTTGCCGGGGTGCGATATGATGTAACTATATCAAATATATGCCATTCTTACAATTTCAAAATAAACATAAAATGTTTTCCGTTTATCCTAAATGCACGAACTCACAGGCTTCCTAGGCTCAGATTTTCATACAACGTTTTAGATTTCCATGACTTCTTTAAGAATCCTTTGATGGTTTGAAGAAGCGTGGTTTCATGGACTGAGATACAAGTTAGAAGGTACACCACAATTATAAATAAAGCAAATAAATCCCTTTGCTCTGGAAATTATTGGTTTGGAAAACAATTAAAAGGATACATAAGAAGTTGTAAAGAGTTATCGGTATCTCATGTTGGTTTCTGTCATATCAAAATCACAGATTTATGTCAGAAATGCAGGCTTGTAATTTTTTCTACCACCGTGAGAGACTTCGAATATCTTCACCAAATCGTTAAGCTAAGACTACGTGAAATACGGCACGCAATTTACGACTGTCGGAATCGAGCAGCTGAAGAAAAGTGACCGTCCAACGAGGGACTGCATCCGAAATTTTCTGGATTAGATCGTTTTCTAACAGCCCATGGAGTTTGAACAATTCTTTTGTCGTCTTAAACAAAATCGAAAATTCATCCAAAGTTTTGTGTTGTAAATCTATACAAGTATTAGGGTTATTAATTGGCAACTGAATGAAGTTAAAGAAATCCGCAGCTTCCATAACAATACGCTGAAGTTACAGTTCCCATTTTAAACTGGGGATGTCCAAGATTCCCTTCTAAGAAGCAAATATATGAAAAATGTTTTATCGGGAAGACTATAGAAAGAACAATTAAAATAATCAAAAGAAACTAATGGTTCGGTTCGTTGTGTGTTAAATGGGCGCTTTAAAGCATTTTTTAAAGGGAAAACTGACTCTAATTATACTAGGAAACAAACAATCGGAAACGTTTTAATACTGTCCGTTTAGCACAAGAGCCATAGACACGCCTTGTAAAGAATGAATCCAAACTTTTTAAGACATTGCAAATTAAATTTATACGGACATACACGATACGATACATGGATTCATTATTGGAACACGGAGAGCACTACAAATGCTAAAATATGAAAATAATCATCCCGTTGCTACGGAGACGTTCGACTAGACGGAGTCCGAAGGCTAACTGCCTTCTTTTTATCATGCGTGGGCGCGATCATCATCAAGGCTCTTGACCGGCCGGTATCCTTTGAGAGCCACTTAAGCGAGGCAGCTGACGCCAAGATGTTGCAGCCTCTTAGGAATAGTTCATTTTCTATCGGGATATAAGTGAGAAAACCCCGTCAGTATTTCCTTTTCTGCTAATGTACTAACTAATCAATGACATTCACGTTAAGTCAATTTTTATTCGAGACCAAATAAGACGTTGTAAAGTTCGTTAGAACTGGACAACCTATTTCATTAAGTTCTGCTTACACCTGTCTAAAGCAGGGATTTTCAACCGGCGTGTCGCAAGTATGAAGCTGGTGTATACCAGGGATGGGGAAACGGCATCAATTGAGTAAGATTATATTTCATTTAACGGTTTAGGTTTGGATTGATTACGGTTAGTTTTTTGGCGCGAGGGTCGATATTTGGCCATGCAGCGACACAAAACAGACAATATCGAGCAAAAGGGTGTTGTTTTGAACAGCTAAATAATGTGTCAGAAATAATTTAAAGCAATTCTCACATAAATAATCTCGAGTATCAAAATATGCAATATGCTCTTTGGTATGAAACAATATTTTATCGATTAGTTTTTATGTTTGCCATGGAGGAAAAAGGTTGAAAGTCGCTGTTCTAAAATAAAGTACAGTACAAAGTCCCAAATCCAGAGTCCGAAATCCGGAATTGTCCAATATCCGGACGTTTTGCTAACCGGCGTTTTTTTTTTGTTTTTCTCACTTATTTACATATTTCCGACAATTCTTAAGGAACAAAGAGTTAAATCTGGACCTAATTGATGAAACAATGCAAAAAAACGGACATGTTCATAGCTTCTCTCTTGAGGTGAGCATGATGAATCCAGCGGGTTTGCACGACGGTCCCGTGTTGAATGATAACTATGAGCTGGGACGGACACCTTATGCTTGGGCCGTGCAGGCTGTCGGGGGTCTCCGTCCACGTCTCGGATAACCTAGCGCGCCTCCCACATGCCCGGTTGTTCTTTCGTTTTCTCATTCGAGTCTTTCCCTGCCAATCCGGTGTTACGGAGGGGACTACTTTCCCTCAGAGAGAGGGTCAATACCACACAGAAAAATTTGCAATTAAAATTTGTTGCATTTGTTTAAAAAGGTTTCTTTTCCTTTTTAAAAAATTATTCCAATTTATGTATCTGCTATTTTACTATTGCAAACGCAAAATTAGCAAAAAAATGCAAATGATCCGAAACCCAGAAAAGTCCGAAATTCGGAATGGCCGGTGTCAGGAGAATTCTTTATTTTGGATTTTGTACTGTAATCAAACCGTCAGGCACCGCGGTAAGGTCGCATCTCCTGGTGTTCGGAATTGAACGACTGAAATTGTAATTTTCTCTCTTTTCAGTTGGCAGCACCCACGCCTTCCCTGGTCTTGTGAAGAGACCCCCCACCCGAAGCATCATCAGTTTCTTACCCCAGTTCTCGATGTTTTCATTCATGCTCATTCAAATAGGAGTCTACGTGCTGGCTTATGAGTACTGCCTGATGCAACCTTGGTAAGTGACCAGAGAACAGGAGTGCTATAGAGGGGTGACACGGACACAGCACTCCAGAATAAGCACATTTTTAAAAAGTATCCTCTTAACCCCTATTTTAAGACCAATATCTGTGGCCCGGATACAAAATGAATGACTAAAATGCAAACACTTTTTAATTAAGATGTTGAACTAGCCAGGAAATTTAAATTTCAAAAGTAAGGTATACGTTAAGGTTACGTATACATCAGAAATCACGAAAATTGACTAGAATATCAATAATTTTTTTATTAATTCAAAATAATTTCTTTCTAAGCTTTCAAACGATGCCAGAATCTTATAAATATTCGAAATATTTTTCTAGTTACGAGGGTTCTTGCTAGGTACTGTCATATTACGTACTGAAATATTTGAGTTATTGATGAAATGGTAAAATTGGGATTCACTGAGGTTGTGAGTGTGCCAGGAAATCAGAGGCATTGAGAATTTTGAAACAAGTTGGAGCGTCAATGTATATTTGTTGATATTTCTTACATGTACAGTCGCGGAAAAAAAGTGAACCACCTTTCTTATTTCGAGCATTATTCATACTAGTGCAAATTCAAAAGTATCATTCAATAAGAAATACATCCTCTACAAAGTCAAATTCATGAACGTTGCATTAGAGGACGTCTTCGTATCAAATTTTGCACAAACAAAATTTCTAATGGAAACACCGTGTTGTGATGCCATAATCAGATTTTACATAGTTAAATTGGTCTAAATATAAAATTTCATGACTTTAGTATGAATATATTACGAAATATTCAGTGTTAGAGTTCGTTTCAATTTCAGGGATCATCTCTACATAGAAATACGCTATTCGTAGATCGAGATTAATTGTAGTGATCGCTACCCGAACTTCAAATGTGAACACTATTTCAAACGTATTTTTTAGCAAACCGAGAATTATTATATTTATTATGCAAGTTCAAACGATTTGAGAATGGCATTATTATATTTACTCTAAAAATGCAAACGATCCGAGAACTAGTATGCCTAGAACTAGATTTGGGAAGCCTTTTACTAACTTTTGGTTGGTCCCTAAAATTTAAATAATTAGGAATATTTAATGTAGCTCAAAACTTAATCATCGGAAAGAGCTGAAATTTTGCATGGCCATACTAGAAGTTTTTTTGAATCAATTCCCCTAAAAAATGTAATACGGTTCCAGTTCAACGTTTTTTCCAATATTAATTCAATAATTATTATTGCATACTAAAAACTATTTTTGAAATAAAATACTAGACCAATTGTTTTTGGGTTATTCTACAGTAACACGGTACAAAATATCAGCGCTCTAGAAATATTATTTACGAAGATATCCATAAAAGTCTAAGAAACTGTTTTAACATTAGGAGCTCCAATCTTTCTGTCCTCATAACTTCGAAACGGCAAGTCCTAATGACACGAAATTTGGTAACTGAAAATAAATTTCAATATAGATTCGAAATTGCGTGTCAGAATAGGGGGTTCCTATTCGAAATTTTGAATTGGTGCTCAATTTAATATGAAGACAGCCCATTGTTTAAATTTTTGAGGAACATTCTGCACAATTCCAGAGAATGATTCACCACCTTGATCACCCGACGTGAATCCAATCGAACGTATATATTATATATGGGACATGATCGAAAGGTCAGTTGGTGCACAAAATCCTGCACCGGCAACACTTTCGCAATTATGGACGGCTGTAGAGTCAGTATGGCTGAATATTTCTTCAGGGGACTACTGACGACTTGTTGAGTCAATGCCACGTTGAGTTGCTACGCTTCACCGGGAATAAGAAGATCCCACACGATATTAGAAGGTATTTCATGACTTTTGGCACTTCAGTGTATATAGTATATGTCTTACTCAAATAAAAATTATATATATACTATATATATAAGTGATCAAATAGAAAATGATGAATTTGATGTCTATGAGGAAAACCGTAACTTGGTTTGTTGGGATTTTATGGCGCATGGTCCATATTTGGCCATTGTGTCAGACACAAGACATACAATATCAAGTACACAGAACACAGAAGATATATATATATATATATACAGAGAGAGAGAGAGAGAGAGAGAGAGAGGGAGGAATGCGCTTGACAGGAATTGAATCTGCGCCGATTTACGATTCGAAGGAAAACTGTACAGTGGTTTTTAAGGAGGGATTAAATAGTATTTATTCTTCGAACAAATGAACAAACATGCTAGTAACAGAAGTTGTAATAAGTATTGATAAGTGAACCATCAGGTGTATCCTACACCAAGATAAAACACTTATTACTACCATTTACAATATTTTGATGAAACAATGTCGATTTTGTTTAGAAAGAAGGTCGCAACCCACATTTAAAATATTTTACAGAAAAGAAATTAGTTTTTGTCTCGAATTGGGAGATTTGTTCATTACATTTAATTGTGAACTTTTATTTCTCCTCTTCTTAATGGATTAGTACTTCAACTTTTTAAAACTAATACTTCTAAGCATTTACTAATATATAATTTGGTATGAACTTAAAATAACGTTCATTAGTAGTTTTCGATTTTTTGTCTAAACTTCATCAATATATTCTTCTAAACACTTAGGAACTTATAATATTTGCTAATATGTCTCTTAATTGTAATGTAACTCACTTAGAAATTTTCAGCTATCAGGAGAAGATTAATCTATACAATCGTTACACTGGAAGGTTATTATAAACTTTTGATCTTGATACATTTCCTTACACATGTAATGTATTGCAGTTTTAGTAAACCATGCTTCGTCTTCTACTCTAAGAGGGGATTGATAAGGTCATGATTGAATTTTTTAGAAATTAATATCTCCTGAAACTAAGTATACTAATAATACAAATAAACTTTAGAAAAATGTACTTCGAACTATTGCATTATTATATTGATTATTATTTATTTCATCTTTATACTTTAAAAAGGATTTCTGAAATAATTTACTCTCTTTTTACGTTTCGTGAAATGGATTATCGTTGAATTGAGGCAAGGCTTTTATTTCATGTACTGCTCTTGTGTTCTTATCGTGCCCAGGTACGAGCCCTTCATCTACGACAAGGACAAGACCCACACCCCGGATGCCTCGCACTCCGGCACGGCCATTCTCACGGTCAACATGATGTCGTACGTTATAGCGGCGACCATCTTCTCTCCGGGTCCGCCCTACAGGAAGAACTTCTTGTCCAACAGTAAGTCTCCTTGTCACTCTACAGAGCGACTAATTGCAATTTGTGATAAGTCACTCTGATTGAAAAGAAATCATTTTTACGAGTTCAAGGGATCGAATGGGTTATTTGTTGTCTTTGGTGTACAGCCGTCAGAAAAAAAACAATCACCCGACCGCAATTAACAATTTACATCACAGAACAAAACGGAAGGTAACAATCAATAGGGATTAATGTTTTCAACAAATATCAATACTTAAAATTTGTCTAAGGGGCCGTCTTCATATTTAAAGTGGACGCTTCCTCCAATAATTTCAATACAAACCCCCATCTTTTATCACACATTTGGATTCTGCACAAAATTTCAGGCGAATTTGATGAAAAAATAATGTAAAACGGCGTAAAACTGACCAAGAAAATCCTTAAAAACCATTAAGGGAGGTTATAAATGTTCGGAATTCAATCACTTTATGAATCACATTATTTTCGTTTCAAATGTTCACTGTTTTTCTTACTACATGGCTTATTGTTTCCCCCTAATAGGGACTCACAGAAGCTATGAATAACACTCGCTATATCTGTATTCTCAAAATTCCAGTCTTGCGGCAACGTCTTAATGAGCTCTTTTCACCATTATTTATTTCCCGGCTTCCAAACCTTTGATTTTATCTTTAATAATGATGTCACTCATTTCTCTATTGCACAACACAAAGTATTTTCAGTTTTGAAATAAAGTCGCACAGAAATTGCAATTAAGCTTGGATAATTCAGATCGAAATTCGTCATAAATTATCATTAGCTTTAATGACGTATTCTTTTATCTAATTCTTCTACTTATTCCGTTATCCGGTTTAGTTATGTGGACAGAATTATTTAAAATATATTTGATTACATGAAATATTGGTTCAATAACATGTTCTTTATTGGTTCTCGTTAGTTTAGTCTGGTGGAAAGATGTTAGTGGAATATCCTTTCTTGTAAACTCTCTTTTTCGGCTAGTGAAATATATTGAACTAGAGGGCCTGCCCCCTGCTCGCTAACGCTCGCCAACCCCCGGAGGATTGCTTCGCAATCCTCATTGGTTCGCTGCGCGAACAATTGCTCGCTTCGCTCGCCTCAATGAAGACATGTGTCCTAGCAGAAGGGATTGATTACAAAATATGCTACCAAAAAAATGTTTTTCAAATCTAAATTTGCTGTATTACAGAAAAAATATATACAGTATCTCTAAAATCAGAATTCAAATGAAAACTTTGTGCAAATTTTGACTCGAAATGTGAGCGTTGCTTTGAAAATTGAATACCCAGCATGTTGTTTGTGTGTACATTTTCCCAGCACTCAAACGACCCACACTTTTTCATTGAGTTTGTTGCCGAAAGTTGTAGTGCAAGCGTCTTGTTGAACTATAATTGTTGGTCCTGAAAAGGACCGTTTTTTAAATGGCCCTGAAAAGATCCTCCGCTTTCTTTGATTTCTATTATAAACTAACTGCAACAGCTCATTAAAATTTCCTCTTTTTTTTCAATAAAATTTCATCCGATAACGCTATAAATTCAATCGATGCGCGAGACTTCGCGATAAACAAACAATCGTACAGTATTGCCAAAACGCGATTACAAATAACGTCTTTTTTGCGTGCCACGTAAGAGAATTATATATATAGATGTTTTCCACGGATCCACTGAAACCTTGTCATGGTGGGATCTCACTTTTCGAAGGACAGCTTTAAGGGATTCACAGTAGTTGAGGGGGCATAATAAATCACGCCTTGTCGAGAAAATGCAAAAGACGAAGATTTTAACTTTTCAATTGACAAACCAATCCAATTAAACTATTCTATTTCGAAGCTCAGAATTAACTTTTGCAAAGTAGTGTATGTAGCAGAAATTGGTCTGAAACAGCAAAAAAAAAAAAACACAGTCTTTTAGCGTTGACGTCATTGAATTTGTAGTTTATTCTGTCTGCAATTCCTAGGTCAACGCAACTATTTTCGGCTCATTACAGCATTCCATTAGAACCATAGAGTTAAAATTAAGTTTTTAACAATCTTGGAAGGTATTTATTAACATCGCACTGGAGCAACACAACGGGCCATTGGGAACAATTCCCGATGGGAAACATCCTAGACGAGGTCACACCTGAGCTGAGACACCCCACTCTCCAAACTTCCACACCACGCCAATTGAACAATCTAGAGATCCATTTTTAGTTAACACAAAACGTCAAAAGCTGTCACGAGCCGAGTAATTGGAAGAAGGAAAAAAACACAAGAACATGCAGCTGACCCAGCCAAATGCTGATCGATGCAATGAAACTGCCGAGTAAAAGAATTAGCTTGGTTTGTTTGAAGCAGCACATAATTCTCGGCTTGAAACCTGGTTATTTTTGCAACTGTAGAATAAAAACTACCATTCTAAGTGGAAAAAACTAAACTCGAGAAGCGCTTTTCGCGCTTTGGGACAAAGCAGTACGCGCAGGATTTGCCGTGGAAAATCTCGTCAAACATATATGTTTCTGAGAGATATTGCGATTTAAAACACGTGTCTCCTGTTTATGGATGCTAGGTATCGTTTTTACAATTTTTGATAGTTAAATTGATACAATTAATTCGAAATTATATTTGTTTAGATTTTTACTGTAATGCAGTTCGTTCAAATGCAATTTTGAAAAAAATTTAAGCTTGTTGGTAGTTGAGATAGTGGGATTAACGTCGAGCTGTAGCAACACAAAGAGGTATTGACGACGCTCCGGTATCCATCCCGAAGGGAAAGATCAGAGGATAACAGCTCGTCATTTTGAACCATGGTGGAAGACGAGGTCAACACTTCCACTAGCACAACACTCTCCAAACTTCCACATCACGCCAACAAGAGGACATAATTTAACGTGCATTACGGTCTTTGTTTGTACCTAGTTTCGAATTCACACAACGCTCCAGTTGCAAATCCAAAACTCTTCCAACCGGGCTATAAAAAATAAAGGAAACACTGAGATTTGGTTAAAGGAGCTGCGAAATAAAAGTTATCCACATCTTTAGCACGGTTAATTGTAAAATATCGGTTTTGAAATTATCTTAAATCACTGTATTTGTTGTCGTGCGGGCCATATATGGCCCAATTTGGGTGTGCCATTGCCCCGTAGGGTTGGACTTCTTCATGCATGACACATCCGTTTTACAGGAAGGTCCCTTTCACACATCCATTCACTCACACATATCGTAATTTAGATCCCAATCAGAGGCCGATAACCCCCTGATCAGGTGCTTCCAGAGGTATTGATTTGGTATGGGAACATGGGGGACTTGGTGACCACGACCTATTTAACGTGCCCCAGAAACCGTTAGCGAACAAGACGGTCTTTAGCCAGGTCTTAGCGCCGATCTCGCAACCATCAGGATTGCAGGCTCCGCTGAGGACAGAACCCACAACCCTTCCTATGCAAGCCCGACGCTCTTCTGACTGAGCTACCGCGGCTCAATCACTGTTTTTAAAGTATGTTTTTAAGGCCATAAGGGAGAGGTTAGATATTGCGTAGGGCGATATATTTTTGGTCAGACATTTTTTAGCACTAGCCAAATCTTGCGCTCTAGGACTAGGTAATTTTTAGAAACGTTTTTCGGCCCACTAATGTCTTTATGGAAAGAGGTGCTTAAGAGGTTCACTCAGTGAATATCATCGCTTAAAAAATTTACAATATCATCCGCAGTGTGCGATTTCAGGACTTACATCCTGCATATGGTGTTTAAGGTGGTAACCTCTAGATCGGAAGGTTCCTGATTCGAATCCGGATCAGTGCATGGATATTTGTAAGCGTATGGTGTAGAGGCGGTTGGTGCACCTTAAATCTGTCTTGGCCGAAAGTCCTCACGTTGGGTTGGTGTGGAAGTTTGTAAGTTGAGGTACCAGCTCAGGTGTTGCCTCGTCATCTGAAAGTGGTTGAAATTTATGTGGTGTTGTTCTCGGATCTTTCCCGTAGGTTATTGCTCCCGGACCGTCGTCATCAATCCGTTGTGTTGCACTAGTATGACATTTATTTAAAAATATCAAAAATTACCCTGCATGTGGTTTCGATGAGATATCTCATTCATCAGGATCGGGCCGATTTTGGTAATGACGAGATATTTCGTTTATCAAGATCGGGCCGATTTTGCTAATGGCGAGATATCTCGTTTATCAAGATCTGTCCGATTTTACTAATGACGAGATATCTCGTCGTTCAATATCTGATCCAATTTAATATAACGAGTTATCTCGTCGTTCAATATCTGATCCAATTTAATATAACGAGTTATCTCGTCGCGAAAACCACCAGGAGGGTTAATTGACATAAACGAGCTCTAAATCAGTGGCTAAAGAGGTTTTAGATGGTCTCACAACTAGTATCCAGCTACAACGAGTGCATAGAGTTTAAAGTACAATGTCATACAAACGGCAATTCATAGTAACAAAAATAATTTCTAACCCAATTCCCAGAACTTGGAAAATACCCCGCATAAAAGTACTAATCATGTCTTTCAGTACAAATCAAAACTCAATTTCCAGTTGAAAAAAAGTTTTTTTCTTATATACACTGGGACTGAAGCATTGCAATGTTGAGCAGTGTTTTAGAAAATAAGAATGGTGTCGTTTTCTTCTAGAATAGTGTCAATATCGAATGTAATTCGGCTTACTTGTCGATCGATAGCAGTATTTTAAAATAGTGTGTGATGCTTGTTATCAAGATACATAATGCTGGCATTCTTTACTTTTTTACCAGTATTTTTTACAGCTGCAATTGTGTTTTAAGATGCATTTGGCCTGATTTTTAATAAACACTTTTTCTTTTCTAGAGCTCTATGTGGGTGTCATCATAGCAGAATTTTTACTTGTGTCGTACTTGACAATATACCCGGCGGAATTCCTGGCCAGCTTTATAAATGTAAGCACAACTGACTTAAACGCATTTTGTCAGAAGGGAATATCTGAATTGTATCATAATATATTATATGAATGTACATAGTCGCACCTGCGCATGATTTGAGTGGTCCTAGAAAGAACACTACATTTTAAACACATTTTCGTTTGAATCAAGAAAATGAACTGACATTCACAAGGAAAAGTTTTACTAACACAGATGAGAAATACATCCTCGTAGTTTTTGTACCACACGTGCAAATCTGGACAAACCACGCCAAACAATGTTTTATCTCCATCAAATAAATGGACAGATATGCACCAGGAAAGGTTTACTGGCACAGAAGCGAAGTACATCCCAGTAGTTTTAATACCACAAGGGTTAATCTGAACAAAACCCACGCCAAACAATGTTTTCTCCGTCAAGTAAATAGACAGACATGCACAATAAAGTGCCCCCCCCAAAAAAAAAAAAAAAAATTATTAGATTCTAACAATGCGGAAAAGTTAGCTCATGCAGTAAAACTAATGTGTCAAAAATTTCATCCCGATTTATTGATATATTTTGCCTTCCCAAGGGATTCTTCCAAAAAGATCAAAATTCGGGCATTTTTTATACAAAATAAAAATGTTTACAATTACATTCTAATAGTGCACAAAGTAAGCTAATACATCAATATTAACGGTAAAAAATTGTTTAGATGAGTACATATCTTCTGCCTCCCCAACGGAGGCCAAATAGCAGAAAAAACTGAAAAAATGACAATTTTGCAAATTATCGACTTTTGCAATTACGGTAAAAACGGGTGATCAGTTTCTTCTGCTATTTGGCCCTCGTTGTGGTGGCAGAAGATATGAACTCATCTAAACAATTTTTTTTACCTGAATATTGAATGTATTAGCTTACTTTTGCGCACTATTAGAACGTAGTTGTAAACATTATTATTTTTTTTTATAAAAAATGCCCGAATCTTGATCTTTTTGGAAGGTTTGAACCCCTTGGGGAGGCAAAAGATATCAATAAATCGGGATGAAATTTTTGACACATTAGTTTTGCTGCATGAGCCAACTTTTCCGCCCTATTAGAATGTGATAGCAAAAAAAAATAATCATTTTTTCAGCCCACCCTAATGCACAAGGGAAGTTTTACTGCTACAGAAGAGAAGTACATCCAAATAGTCTTTATATCGCAAGGGCAGATCTGGACAAACTCCATCAAACAATGTTTTCACCTGTCCAGTAAATGTACAGACATGTAGAAGGAAAGTTTTACTGTCCCAAAAGAATAATACATTCAAGTAGTTATAGTAAGTAAAGTAACCATGAACCAAAAGAGTTTGAAAAAGGCTGAAATGAGTGAATTCATTTTACAATATGAATAACGCACTGAATTGGTTGGTTGGGTTTTATGGCGCGAGGGACATTTTCAATGCAACTCCAAACACAAGACAAACATCACGTAATAGACATACACAAGGAAATTTTTACTAACACAGGAAGAGAGAAATACACGCTGAGGGGAACACCGCACTAAATTGACACGTCTAAAAGTGGTATATTAGCTGTTTCACCGAAACCGTTTCTAACTCAAATGCACCATGCGTCACCGTCTATTCTTAGAACTATTTGTTTGGAGCCGTCCGGTGTCCGTGTACTTTAATTACCGCCTCCAATGAGCTGCGATTTTTTGTAGGGACTAGCCTTGACTGCCACAGGAAGTCGCACACTCGTAAATATGGAGAAAGACCCGCTGCAATCACAGCTGGACTCTGGACTCTAGAGGTCAAGTGCACAACACACTCCTCTCGCGTTTTGACAATCAAGTAGGGAAGTTACTAAGAGTGATTTCGCTGTAACACTTAGAACCGTGGCTACTACCGAATGATATTAGTCTTTCTAAACTGTGATTGTGATTATAAGTTGACTGAATCAGGTTGGTTGGAATAGGATGCTGTTTTTTTATGATTTTAAGATATTTTGTCCCCTACCCCAGAAGTACACTGCGGTTATCGCTTAACCAAGTCACTGTTACTCACTCACAGTTTGAACTGCCAACGAATTTCAAATAACAGTAGCAGTGACCATTCACAATCACCGATAGAGGTTAAACGATATCACTCAGCCCACACGATACCACACTAGCCCCATGGAGGAATTTGCTTATTTAGGCCTACTACTGGTTAATTAAAACCTTGTAGAGCAAAAGTAAATATCAAAATAGCTATTGAATATATTCATTTATAACATACTGTCACCTTTTTTAAAAATATTGAATAAAATAGTTTAATCTAGTAATTAAAAAACAAATCAGGAACTTACTTTTCCACCATGAAAATCTTGTTTTATAAATTGCTACTGAACTATCAAGTGTGTTGCACATGGAAGTTTATTGCTATTCTACAAAAACTAGCAGATAGATTTTGACTGACAAATAGCAAAATTATTCAAGTTGTCCCATGTCCACACTAGCCCTCTTCTCCCCTAGTAGTCCTGTGATTTGCTTAACATCACTACAGTCAAGAGCTGGAAAAGAATGGTTTTGCCTTTTGAAGGAGAAAAAGGAATGAATTCAAAGCATTCATTCTTCATGTATATCACTACGAGAAAGACCAAAAGCGTAAGTTATCTTTATAGAAGTGTGTGCTGCAATCGAAAGATCAAAAGCGATCTTTAATTGGAAAATATTATGGTTCAGTGCTACATAAAAAAAAAACTGCTTTTAACAAGAACGCTTAGAACACAGAGTCTCGGATTTGGCGGCGTTTCTTAGATGCTTGAATCATGGGTATTATAGAAAGTGAGACTTGACAGAATTCTTTCCCCTCCAACTCACCAGATTTGCAATATTAAAATGAATATTCATTGCCTTGATGTTCCTTAAAATAACGGCCTGATGCACTGAACGGGAGTTGCACTGCCAGCATACGCATAACTTTTGATGTCCATGTGATTAGAGACCCAACAGAAAGGAATATGAAAATCCCTGTTCCTTAATGTACGTAAGATGGTAAAGAAATCTGACAGGATAGGATGACAATTGGTACTAAAATTCCCCAAGTGCTGTAGAACACATGGAGACGATAGTAAAGAAATCTGACACGATAGGATGTCAATTGATATTAAAATTCCCCAAGTGCTGTAGAGTGTAGAACACTTAGAGAAGTGTTGTCGAGCACGCTTGTTGTCAGTGTACAAAGTCTATGGAAGTACTGGAACTTATTTGCTGATAAATTGCTGCGGTTTTAGCGGTGTATACGTGGCAGGGAGGCTCTACCCATTTAGGGTATATAAGTGTTGTGGGGGAAAACAATACTACTCTACATAGAAATTACAGAGCGCAAAAACCGTTTGGTATTAGAACCCAGAATAAATTGGTGGTAATAGTGGTGTACGTCAAAATTGGTAGAACAAAGCTAATGAGACAAATTAATAAATAACTTCGTGAATGAACGTATAAGATCATTGACCCACTTCAATTGTCGATTCGTATTTCTTTGACGATGTATGCTTTGGTATTTAATTGACGTCATACTGGAGCAATACAATGGGCTATTGATGACTGTACGGAATCAATCCCGACGGAAAAGATCCATGCACAACACCAGGTAATTTTGAACCACGCCGACTTTAGGACATTTGAAGCCACGACAAATTTAACATTCACCAGCCCTATTTGTACACAGAGGTCTTGGTGCCCTCATTGAAGGCTTGATTTGAACTCGCAACCCACCGGTTGCGCTTCCAAACGGGCTACGGCGGCTCTTTGGCGATATATGCCTAGTTGCTATCCTTTTTCACAAAATTCGACTCCGTATTCAACAACAGATTATTCGTCTTTGCACTAGTTCATGATTGCATAAGAGAAGTTACTAAGAGATTAGATATAAATAAAATACTAATGAAGTTGCATGTGAGTGTGAAATGCAATCAAGTTACAGACTTTAATATCTGAATTTCTGTTTTCATTTCAGCTGAAACCTGCTCCATTCATTGAATACCACCTCATCCTCTATGTTCTATCTTTAGCTAATTTTATCGTTTCCTATATATGGGAGGTAAGTTCCATTCTGATTATATTATCCTCTTACATGGCACGCAAAAAAGACGTTATTTGTTATCGCGTTTTGGCAACAGTATACGCTTGTTTGTTTATCACGAAGCCTCTCGCTACAATTGAATTTATAGCGTTATCGAATGAAATTTTATTGGAAAAAAAATGAATTTTAGTCGAGCTGTTGCAGTTAATAATAAAAATCAAAGAAGGCGGAGGATAAAAAAAGGTCCTTTTCAGGGCCAACAATTATAGCCCAACAAGGCGCTTGCACTACAACTTTCGGCAGCAAACTCAATGAAAATGCGTGAGTGGCTCGAGTGTAGGGGTAAATGTACACACAAACAACACGCTGGGTATTCAATTTCCAAATCAGCGCTCACATTTCGAGTCAAATTTGTTCAAAGTTTTCATTTGAATTTTGATTCCATAGGTACTGTATATATTTTTTCTGAAAAACAGCAAAAAAATTTAGATTTGAAAAATATTTTTTTTTGGAATATCATATTTGGTAAACAATCTCTTCTGCTGGGACACATGTCTTTATTGATGCGAGCGAAGCGAACCAATGAGAATTGCGAAGCAATCCTTCGGGAGTTGGCGAGCGCTAGCGAGCAGGGGGCGGGCCCCCAAGTTCTGATTATTTGGGGGAAACGAGATGGACACTTGTCTGAAATAATCCGAAGGCATTTTTGCTTTAAAAACACGAGATAAAAATTCGAATAGGGATACTTTTATGTAATAATTATGGAGAATGCCAAGAGAAGCGGTTATTAGCGGTTAGAAGCATTATGGTATGGGGTGCGATATCTTGGCGCGGTCTTGGGCCACTTGTTATTCTGCATGGGAGGATCGCATCCAATCACTATCTCAGCATTCTAGGGGATCATGTCCATCCTTTTGTCCAGACTGGATTCCCTGCAGAACGACCGCTTTTTCAAGACGACAGCGCCCCTATCCACACTGCTAGGTGTGTTCAAGAATGGTTCGAAGAGCATGACGATGAAGTTGGACATCTCGCCTGGTCTCCGGATATGAATATTATTGAACATTTATGGGAATATTTGGAGTTCAAACTTCGCTCCCGATTTCCACCTCCATCCAGACTTTCGGAATTAGAGACCGTTCTGTAGGAGGAATGGCTTAACATTCCTTTAAATATTGTCCATGACTTTTATGCATCTATCCCACGTCGCATTAAATCTGTACTTCAGTCAAAGGGTGGTCCAACCCCCTATTAATAAAGATTTTCCATTATTTCACAGGTGTTCATATATATATATATATATATATATATATATATATATATATATATATATATATATATATATATATATATATATATATATATATATATATATATATATATATATATATATATATATATATATATATGTATATATATATATATATATAGAGAGAGAGAGAGAGAGAGAGTAAGGTAGCTGAAAATAAGATGTATTTTATAACTTAATGTGCATGTCTACATTTTTTGGCAGGTGTTCTTCATCCAAGGCTGTCTTTTCGAGTATGTTGTGCCGGCATTACGAAAGATAAAAGGTCCCATTCACAAGTTCGAAAAACTCGAGGCCCAACTCGCCCTAAATGCAAAATGGCCGCCTGTGGGTCGATATGAAATCACTAATATACGAGGTAAATATTTGTAGTACCATTTATTATTTATCTCTATGCAATATACTATTTAAATGGATATGCATACTTTGAATTCTGAACGGAATATATCAGAAGGAGAAACTCATTTTATGGCTACCTACATCTGTCTTAGCTATGACCCATGGCCCATAACACTAGGCCTACTCTTGCGAGTTCTAGTCGCAAAAATAAACTCATTGTTTTAAATACAAGTGATTTGGGACTAAACAATCACAGTGATTCAAAAGTTGCAACGGGTCCTATTTCACTGTGACGCGACTGTCGCTCTACCCAATGAATCACACAGACAGACATGTCCCACTTGCGATAGTTTAATCGCGCGTTTTCCAAGATCAGCTTTTCTTATACATTCAATTTTTTTTATTCCCCTAATTCAAGTTTCTATCTTTACGATCGTTGAAGGTAAAGTAAAAATTTCAACGGATTTCAAATCAGCTGAAAGTTTTACACCAGATCGATAACTTAAAGATATTTACTTTAAATTAATAATTAATTATTTAATAAATAATTAAGTGATCAAATGGCAAATAATTAAATAATAAATCGGTTTTTGGTATCGATCTAGAGTAGAATTTAACGCAGATTTGAAATCAATTTTTACTTTACCTTTAACGATCGCAAAGATAAACTTGAATAATGGGAATAAAAAGCATAATTTTAATGTATAATAAAAGCTGACCTTGGAAAACGCGCGTTCGAAAACGCTTCATGTGAACAGGGCCTTATTCTAATTCAGCTATTTAATTATCGCAGTGTGTGCACCTTGTAAATTTTCTGTGACAACGATTTTTTGGTCGCCGCGACAAGAAATCGCAGGTGGAGGCCAAGCCAAACGTTCAGCGCAAGCGTTAACTGAATGTGTTTCAAAGAAACAGGTATCAACGATTCCGCTCAGTACTTAGCTCACGATCTAAGCAATCGGTCAGTTTGTGGTAGCATCTATCCAATTCAGCCACTGTTCAATGTTAAAGGTTTATTGTTATATTAGGATGGGGGGGGGGACCACTGCAAAAATTAACCTACACTACTGTAAATAGTATGTGTTTGTATTATTTTTAACGGATTCTTTAACGTATATTATAAGAAACGACGTCCAATAAATGGGACAGTTGATGTTAACTTTGTATAAAACTTCTGTTAACATAAGTTGGAGAAACACTGTATCCGACATTATTCGTGCTTATTTAAACTCACGATTATCATATTATTTTGAGACTCAATTGTACCATATATAGCCGACGAACCGGTATAAGTGGTTAAGGTGTTAGCCTCTAGATCTGAAGGTTCCTGGTTCGAATCCGGGTTCGGGCATGGATGTTTGTAAGCGTATGGTGTAGAGGCGGCTGGTGCACCTTAAATCTGTCGTGGCCGAAAGTCCTCACGTTGGGTTGGCGTGGAAGTTTGGAGAGTGGGGTGCCAGCTCAGGTGTTGCTTCGTCATCTGACCGTGGTTCAAAATTACGAAGTGTTGTCCTCGGATCTTTCCCTTAAGGGACTGATCCCGGACCGTCGTCAATAGCCCGTTGTGTTGCTGTAGTACGACGTTAACTAAAAATTACCAATTACCAATTATGTACCATATATATTGGTTAGCATTCGCATCTTTCAAAATCTGCCGACCAACCGGTCTGGTGATTAAGGTAGGTTGAGGTAACTTAGTTGAACTCATCGGTCTAACGAGCAGCACATTCCGAGCTAGAGAATCTGTAAACCTCACATTCGAATCTATTTAGCTTTCCGCTTGTGATCCGACGTATAGCTGTTCAACCAATCTCAACTACATGGTACTTTTGACGTGAGACGCCTTTCCCGCAGGGTCCGGGGTGCCGACAAAGAAACGGATGGTAATTTTGGTAAATTTTAAGTTACGTCATACTAGAGCAACACAACGGGCTATTAACGACGGTACGGGATCAATCCCTTAAGGGAAAGATCCGAGGACAACACCTCGTAATTTTGAACCACGGCCAGATGACGAGGCAACACCTGAGCTAGCTTCACACTCTCCAAACTTCCACTCCAACTCAACGACTTTCAGCCACGATAGATTTAAGGTGTACAAGCCGCCTCTACACCATACGCTTACAAACATCCATGCCCTGGCCCGAATTCGAACCAGGAACCTTCCGATCTAGAGGCTAACACCTTAACCACCAGTCCGGTTGATCGGCAAGGAACGGACGAAACGCGGAAAGTGAAACACTTAAAACGCTGTAGCTCCGAAAGCGTAAAGTCAACGGGAATATTCAATAAGCCATTAGATATTACTCTTCAAGTATATTACAGAACTGGTCCGACCCATGCTGCGTACATGACATCGCACAAATCGGTGTAATTGCTAAACGTCGAAACTCCGTTGGCGGACCACGCGCAGTGACAAATCAGATATCGTTACCACTTCGCTTAAGACGCCAATCTGCAAAATTGACGTTTCTACAAAAACGCGTTCAAAGTTAGGATGTTTCGGAAAAAATCGACAAAGGTAGTTTTTTTTATGAAAATCGCCACTTTCACTCAGAATCAAGTTGATTCGTGACCTCGTAAACAGTATAAAACATGAAATGCGTGGGGATTCGAAAAATGTAGCTAGGTGAAAAGCGACAAAATGCAGGTGGGTAACTTTGGTGTTGTAAAAATATAATTTGATTTGCGTCTCTGACGTTTAGTAGCATAAAATTTCAGATCGAGTGAAAGATCCGAAAGTCATGGTCGGGTTGATGTGGAAGTTGGGAGAGTGGGGTGCCAGCTCAGGTGTTGCCTCGTCATTTGAACGTGGTTCGAAATTGTGAGGTGTTGTCCTTGGATCTTTCTCTTAGGGGATTGATCCCATATGTCGTCAGCCGACCAACCGGTATAGTGGTTAAGGTGTTAGCCTCTAGATCGGAAAGTTCCTGGTTCGAATCCGGGTCCGGGCATGGATGTTTGAAGCGTATGGTGTAGAGGCGGCTGGTGAACCTTAAATCTGTCGTGGCTGAAAGTCCTCACGTTGGGTTGGTGTGGAAGTTTGGAGAGTGGGGTGCCAGCTCAGATGTTGCAATAGCCCGTTGTGTTGCTCTAGTACGACGTTAACTAAAATTACCAAATTACCCATATGTCGTCAATGTGTCTGACAAAATAGGACGACAATTGGTATTCAAAAATTCCCCAAGCGCTGTAGAACACTTGGAGAAGATGGTAAAGAAATCTGACACGATAGGATGTCAATTAGTATTAAAATTCAAATGTGTTGCTATTGTACGACGCCAACTAGTCCTTGGTAAATTTTAGTTAACGTCGTACTAGAGCAACACAACGAGCTATTGACGACGGTCCGTTAAGTGAAAGATCCGAGGACAACACGTCGAATTTTGAATTACGGTCAGATGACGAGGCAACACCTGAGCTGGCACCCCAGTCTCCACACTTCCACACCAACCCAACGTGAGGACTTTCGGCCACGACAGATTTAAGGTGCACCAGCCGCCTCTATACCATACGCTTACAAACATCCATGCCCAGACCTGGATTCTAACCAGTAACCTTCCGCTCTAGAGGCCAACCACTATACCGGTTGGTCGGCACGACGCCAAACTAAAAATTACCAATCATCCAAAAATCCTGGACGATTTCTTTCTTTGATTCATAAGCAGCGCTGTCTTCCCACGTATTTCTACGGTACTTTGATTAGTGTTGTCCGGTTGGAAGAGCTAGAACCGGAGTGTTGCGACCAACGAAAGACCGTCATGGCCAAGGAGGATGTTTTATAAAAAACATCGATGTATTTAACATGGATGTACTGGAGCCGATGTTTTTGTAACATCGATGTTTATACTTGGCGATGTTATATTTTTAAATGAAAAATTTCATAATCAGCCTGGTAGGTATAATTCGGGTTTGTATTTGGCTCTGGATTCAAGACAATCATAAAATGGTTTCAGATCGGAGTGTTAACCCTCTGACTGCTCAATTTGTGGACCGAAATCGGTACAAAAATCGTGTATTTTTTTTTTTTTTGCATATTAAAAATCTATATATATTGGAGAATTGAAATATGCATTTTTTTCGTTCTAGAAAAGACTTTTTATATAGATTTTTATCATGAGAAACTAAACTGTCAGAAGTTATTGTTAGCTATATGCACAGTAATTCCCGGATTTCCACGTAAAGGAACTGGAGGAGGAGGAATATTCTTCATATCAATTTTGCACCACTGCCTAACGCTTTGCAAGTTTATTGAATCATGATCAGATTCATCGCTATCTGAGGAGCAGTCCGAAAAATCTATATCACTATCAAAACTAAAATCACTTTCAGAATCTGATAAATCATCAGGAATATATACTCTGTCAATCGCCGAATGTTTTCTAGCAGCCATTTCTGATTAGAAAAAGGCGCCAAACAAAGGCGCGAAGTTAGAGCGGTAAATACAAAGTACCTTCAAATGCCGCAATTTAGTGGACGACTAGATACAACTGTTGACCAAAATCTAAATTTAACGTCTAACACTGTATGTAATTTATTTCATTGGTTAAACGGTGAAAAAGCGGGATGCGCTCCTCACTAAAGATAGAAAAACACCTGCCCGCTAAAATCGCGGGATGAGCAAATTTTGCTACATTTGAGTTGCCCGTGGAAATCGCGGGATAAGTGGGTTAAGTCTTGTTAGATATATGTGGACACGCCATTGCTCCAGTGTGGCGTTAATTTAAAAAGTACCTTGATTTGTGTTTTCAGACGACTTCGCCATCGACGAAGCGGACATTTCCGTCTCTCGCCGCTCCAGCCGGCGACAGCAGTGGATGCGGAGGAGTAGCGAACTGCGACACTCCATGCTGGTGGGCCTCAAGCTGGCCCGCTCGGGCTCCATCGACGACCCCCCGGAGGAGACCATGTCCTTCGTCACCTTCAAGGAGGGGAGGCCCAAGATCAAGACGGGCATGGGCGTCGACAACGACCAGAACTTCGTGTAGGCGCCGAGAAGAAAGGTTTCATTAAGTACAAAAGTTGAGGAGTCTACTGTGGGAGAATTCCTGATGGGTCGGGACATTGTCTTTCTTCTGAGAGAGAGAAACAAACGTTTTGTTTCCCTGTGCCCGTTTCGAATCGAAGTCAGGAGAATGGTTCGAATCTTAAAGGCTCGCTTCCACTTGATATATAAGTCGAGGATTGTGTGGTGAGCAGCATGTTTCTTGTGAACGTTGGATTGGGTCTGCCTTTGTGTATGTGCGAGGACTCACCATGCTATCACACCAGAAAGATTTTGAATATGTGTCTCCGGATACCTATTCCATTTGTATGTGTAAATACTTCATAAATATACATAGAGCACTCACAAAGTAATATGTTACTGGTATGGACACGACACTTGCTCTTGTGATCTACTCGAATATGTTGAGAGCTTCGTCCATTCGTTTCATCCCGAATAATCTTTGATATTGGAAGACGGTTCATTTTACACCCTAGAATAATAGTTTTCAACATTTTTAGGTCCGTGGTCCTTGTTTGTGGATCTACAAGTTAACCTTCTGAGCATTGTAAAAGCATTTTTTCATATACTGCAACTATCGGAATGTTATTCAACTAGTTTCATGGATTTATTATTTTATCTAATGCTTGGAGCAGCTTATCCGTTATTGGACCTTCTGCCGAAAAACCCAACCAACCCAATATGTTTTAGACTTCTTGACCAACCGAAAGTTTCCTAGAATTATTTCTATATCAATTTAGCTATAGAAAAAGGGGTATAATATATAATATTCCAGAGTAAAAACAAAAGACCTCATAGAAACCTTAACGCTTAAAGGTTATATAGAACTCAATTACACTTAAGAATTGGGTTTTTAAACATGTTTGGAAGACAGTTCAAGGTATCATAACTTTAGTTCTTTACCGTATATTATACGAAGCGACATCCAATAATTGTGACAGTGGATGCTAACTTAATATCAAACTTCTGTTAATATAAAGTGATCAGTAGGAGAAACACTGGATTCGACATGATTCATGCTTATTTAAACTGCCTCATTATTATCAAATTATCAAATTATTTAGATTATCAAATTATTTTGAGACTCAGTTGAACCCTATATCTAGGTAAGCATTCGCATCTTCCAAACTCTGAAGGCTTTTTGAATTATCCATTTTCATTTAAGTATATGGGAGTATGCTCTTTTTAAAATCTGTATGTCGCTTTAAACTTATAAATTAAAAATTACTCGCACGTCTTATTAGAATATTTTTCTACTGAATGTATATTAAAGGTTTCAGTTCCACTTGTGACTACATCTTTTTCTTTCAAGTTTCCATGGAGAATTCGAGAACCAGTTCTGAAATAGGCGCACGGTCGGTCGTGCATATTCCAATTGCATCGCTGTCAATAAGTACTTAACTTTTACGTCAACTGTGGAACCGAGCCTTTAACGAATCTCGCATCTGGTTGAGTCCCAACTCTACTCGCTTCTCAGACTGTTTCAATGCTGAACATTTCGCATGAACAGAACACGAGTCCTTCCACTGTGGGCATTCAGCGATACTTTGCAGATGATTTACCGATTGCTCGGGGACTGATGAGGTAGGGAAAAGTTTGTATTTCAGAGAATGGTGGTGATAACGTTTCCATGGAAACGTTGCAAACAGTCATTTGTTTCACTTGTGCAAATCATGCATCGAATATTCGTGGAAAATGAAATGCTCATACATTGTAAGAATTCTAGGTATTGTTTAAAATGCTACTGTGCACTAGGGAGCTCCGGGTACAATACTCCGAATGCCTTGTGAGTGTTTTCAAGCATAGATATATTATGTAATTAAGAAAATAAAAACTTTGTAAATGGAGTTATTTGAGTTTCATTCTTTTTTAACACGTTCGCTGCAGGTCGCGTTAGGATGTGTTGATAGTTATTGCCCCGCCGTAGAAATGGGTTTTTCCCCCCAGAAGCCGACTTACTTTTTATAACAAATAGTATTGAAAAGTTCGCCAATACCAGAATACATTGGATTGGACGCCGTAGGCGGACACTGTTTCACCTGTGCGGCTTTCAGCTCTATAGTCCGCCTTAAGGAGGAGATTCTGGGATAAGGGAGAGATAAGCAATCCACAATATATACATACACATTTAAGTACACAGAAGGGGACAGTCAAGTGAAGGGCAAAACATGTAAGCACAAAAATACAAAATGACAATAGAAGAGGATGACAAAGTTGGAAAATTTGACACAGAACAAAATGAGAAAACAAAAACAAAAAAAAAGGACATAAACATAAACAAATAAACAAAGAAAAAAAATTGTTTTCAGAAGAAAAAAAAATAATAACAATATTGTAAAATACAAAAGTCAGAACGTTAAATACAGATGTCATACAGCCGAAATGACCTATAAAAGTTTCGAAAGGAAAGCAAAGTTATTTTGAGAACGTTCGACTTAGACTTCTCAGCTCTCACAGATATAATCAATGTTGGAGCTGAGAAATTCCATCACTTTAAGGATATTGTGGTGGCAGTATTTGTATTATTTTGTTCTTGGCAGTATTTTGGCACCAATGAGAGTAGTGTTGCAGAGAAGGTTTCAACAAATGCCCCTGACTTGTGAGATCACAATCAAAAAGGTAGTGGATGGGATCACCTTCTCGGCCGCATATACACAGCGCACTAGTTCGAAGGTGAAAACGCTCTAGATATGCCGGAAATGGTCCATGGCCTGCGAAAAATTGTACCAGCTTTGAGTTCTGGTATTTTAGGTATGTTGAGATCTTAGGGAATAATTGATAAGTGTATCTTCCTTTGGTAGAAGTATCCCATTCTGCTTGCCATTGGTTCAAGATCAGTGTATCAATAGAACTTGATCATTTGCACCTAGGCCACTTTAGACTGGTTGTTTGGTGAGAGATCCCATTTGCTGCAGATTTCGCAAGTAGATCTGCTTCTTCATTTCCCTCGATGCCAGCGTGTGCTTTAACCCATGAGATGTTAATTTGGGGTATTTCAGTGGCTTCCAGCAGTTTTTCCTTGACCTCATTAACGATCTGGTTGTGGGAGAAGATATTACCAAGAGCGGCGATACTTGATGCACTGTCAGTCCTGATGTGTGTGTGTTGGCTGCTATTCCCTCTGAAACACAATAGTAGACTGCTTCCTTAAGAGCAAGCAGTTCAGCTTGGTATACAGAGTTGCAAGGATGTAGGGTACTAGCCCAACTATGACAGATTTTGGAGTCCTCAAAAAGTACATATGCGCTACCAACACCTTTGGGAGTTTTCGAACCGTCTGTATAGATAGATGTTGTGATGCTGGGAGAGGGTGGTCCAATAATGGATTGAAGACTTGAGTGGATTGGGTGAGTTAAAGAAAAATATTTTTGTTCATAATCAGTGCAGATAAACCATTGACCATATAGTTTAACGTTTTCTTGAAGTTTCATTATTTTTGAAATGACAGCTTCCTTTTGTACAACCAGGTGCAGGGGCACAATACCAGCCAGTATCTGAAGAGATGCCGTTGAAGTCGTTCTGTAAGCTCGAGTGATCAGAAGAGCGAAGCTCCTTTGGAGACTATTTAGATGGTTTATCATCGCTACAGTAGGATTCAAACCCCATATACTGCATAACAAGCTGCCCTCTCAATTACTGTAGTGTACCAAGTCTTTAGAATTGAAGGACGCACACCCCAAGTTTTGGCTGTGAATCTCATCATGTTCCTTGTTTTAAGAAGCGCGTTTGATCGCAGGTACTTAACATGTGGAATCCATGTGAGTTGTTCATCAATAATGACTCCCAGATATTTTAATTGTTTAACAATCGGAATATTAGTGTTTTCAAATTTAAAGATAGGTTTTCTTTTGAGTTTTGGCTTAGAGAAGACAATAGCCTTAGTTTTTCCTGAGGAGATGTTGAGTTTTTCATCAGATATCTTGATGCTAAACTTGTTGAGAGCATCTTGAGCTAAGGTTTCAAGTTCCCTGCGTGTAGAGCCGGTAATAATAATAATAAAATCGTCTGCAAATGCCTGAGTTTGAATATGGGAACCCCAATCCACACTCAAGAACTTGTCGGCAATTATATTCCATAAAATAGGGCTCAGGCAAGAACCTTGAGGGCTACCTTTTTGTAGTTCCTTCGTGACTTGAATATCTCCGTACTTGAAGACTATTTCTCTGTCTTGAAGATAGCTGCACAGGATCTGGAGGATGTTACGTGGAAATTGTTTTTTAAAAAGCTCGTTAATAAGGGAGGGCCATCATACGTTATCAAATGCGCCTTCTATATCAATGGAGATGACAGCGGTGTACTTTTTAGACTTAAAATTTTTACCAATGATTTTCATAAGATTGCTTAAGGCATACTCTGTTGATTTACCTTCTTGAAAGCCGTATTGATTTGCGTTCATCACATTCTTTGTTTTCAAGTGATAATTTATTCTTGATTGCAGTAATCTTTCCAATGTCTTTCCGAAGACAGGTAGAAGGCAAATGGGTCTAAAGGATCTTAGATTTTGAGGATCTCGTCCAGGTTTGTTGATTAAAATGACCTCACCCTTTTTGAAGCACTTTGGGAAATGTTTGAGTCGAAGACAGGTATTGTAGAGTTCCAAGATGATATTGGGGATAGCATGGTAGACAATATCTTGAATTTTTCCATCAATACCGTCAAGACCAGGAGCTTTGTTACGGGGTGTTCTCTTAATAGCTTCTTTCAATTCTTCCAGGGTGAAAGGAGATTCATCTCTATTTTCTTGATTCAAACATGGGTTCGTCTTGATATTATCAGCATTTTGTCTCATGGAGATATGGTGCGTTTCATCTGTGGAAGTATCATCATTTGGGAAAATATCTTTGAGTTTATGTAAGATATCATCTGCAATGGTACTGTAGGGGTCTGATGATGTGTCGTAGAGAATGGCGGGTTTAAAGATTTTTTGGGTGGCTAATTTAAATGTTTTACCAAATGTTTGGTTGGTTTCCGTGCAGAACTTTTTTCATGTGTTTCCTTAGTTTCCCTAATTTGTCTTTTGTAAAGAGCTTTTTCTTTCTTATAAACTTGTTTCCATTTCTCTCTCTTCTCTCCAGTTTCTTTTTGACTACGTCTTCGAAGTGCTCTGACTTTTATCTTCATCACTAGTAAATCAAGGTTCCACCATTTACGGGTGGAATTTCTGCAAGTTCTTAAGATTTTATAAGCATCTCTACAGGCTAAGGTTATGATTTCCGAAAAATCGTTAGAAAATAGGTCTAACTCTTGCTAACTGTCTTTAAATTTTCCCAAAAAGTTTTCTTCCTATCCTTCATTAACTTGAATAAATGGTGATGACCACCAAATTTAGTTTTAAATCTTGGTGTTGTCTTGTGTAGCGTAGCATGGCTATTTTCGACTTCAAACGTGATTAGCTTGTGATCACTGATAGATTCTCGTTTGTTTACTTCCCAGTTATTTATGTAATTCAGCATTCCCGCAGTGGAAAAGGTAATGTCTGGCCAGCCCACTCCCTGGTCTGCCTCGAATGTTGGTTCGCAGCCTTCGCTGTTGCATGGGAAAAGATGGTTGGCTGCTGCAAAATCAATGAGTGTCCTTCCTCTGAGGTCTGAGGTTCGATAACCCCAAACTGGGCTGTGAGCGTTCCAGTCACCTGCTAGAACAATATTTTCTGCCTCCAAAACACCTGATGCTGAAATTTCCGTTAGAGTTTCTTCGATATCTTGGGATGGAGGAGCGTAAACGGATCCTATATACAAGCAAGTGTTATTCCATTGAGTTTTAATAATGACGAAATTAGTGCCTATTGTGGTGACTATTGGTTTAATAGTCTTCGTATTTACTGCAATTGTAGCCAAGTTGGAAGTGGAATTTAAAATCTTCCAATGGTTAGAAAATCCTGGGAGGTTATTTGATTTTACGTAAGCTTCTTGAAGGAGAGCGATATCAGTTTTTAGTTCTATAAGGTCAACGCTTTCTGCTGCGGTCGCAATGCTGCTTTTTCGAAGGTTGTGTTGTGCAAAGTGAAGTGACTCTAAGCGTTGACTCTTGCATAGTTTGTCTCCTGTGTTTCTATGGTTCGTAAAGTCGAATTTCTTGTTTCTAGCCATGTTCCTAGGGAATTGTTAAGTTTTAAATGTTTCAGAGCACTTTGATAAGTCGGACATTGACTCTCGTTACTACAGTGTCCTGTGTGGAAGGTTTTGTCTCGTTTTTGGTTAGAAATTATGCAGTTAATGCAATTCTTTTCTGCTTCGCAGTCTTTTTCTATGTGATGTTCTCCGCACCTATAGCAAGTTTGTTTATTCTGGCAGTTATAACTAAGGTGACCAATTTCCTGGCAGTTATAACACTTTATCACGCTGAAATACCTTCTGATGCTTAGGGAATGGAAATCAATGACGATGTTGCGATTTTTTAGAAGTGTTTGTATGCACTCCACAGTGGACTCAACAACAATGTTTGAATTTTCTTCAAGTCCTTTCAATTTTCTCAACTTCACAGGTTCATGTGGTGGGATGTAGGCCAGTTGTCTAATGGCATTAATGACTTGATCTTCTCGAATGGAATTCGGGACTCCAAAAATAATTGCCTTTCCTTTTCTTTTGGATGGTTCACGATAGCTTATAGTTTCCCTCAACTCTTCAGTTTCATTAAGGTGAGTTTTCAGTTGAGAAATTTGGATTTCTTTGTGGGCTTTAATTATAAGTTCTTGTTTCTTGGACAAGAAAATGCTTTTGACAAGGATCTCTTTTTTAAACTGAAGTAGAGATTTTCTCAATTGAGAACGAATTTGATCTCCACCTCTATTGCCGTTCTTATCTTTTTAACATAAGAACGTGTTCTGTCACCTTTGGTACGTCTTTTTGTATCCCAACAACCCCGGCTTTAAACTTGTCCGCGTAAGAAATGGGACCGTTGGCAGTAGATGGATCAGGATTGAGGATAATTTTAGAAACTTCTTCTCTCCACAGCTTGCCCTCTTCCAAGGCACCTTTGAGACCTTTAAGATCGGATTCCTGTGTGACCGCGATCTGTATAACGTCTTGAAACAAGTTAAGTAATTTTTCTTTAGATTTAAGAGCAATCTTGTGTTTAACCAGGATTTCATTAAATTCGGCCTCCATCGAACGAATTTGAGCTAACATATTGCAGGAGGGATCTTCCATATCTTTGACACCAATACAAGAAACTAACTATAAGCCGTTGGTATTTTTTTTTTTGAAACAAATGCAAAAATACGGTAATTAAGAAGGAAAGAGTTTTAAATCTTTCAAAAAGAGGATCTAGAAACATAGTGCAATTAAAAAGCCTATTAATCGGAGGAAAAGCGATCTCAGTAAAACGTCAGCCGACGTTGGAGAGTTGTTAATTTTTGAAGTGTAAGACGGGGAGACGTTTTTCGATGCTTGGAGGAGAGTCGATTGGCGAGTAAAAAAGTAAAAATCCCCTTCAAACTGTCGCAAAAGGGAGGTTTTTTTTCTTCGTTTGTTTGTTTTGAGCTGGAGAAAGCACAGCCAATGAATTTGAAATTTCCTCATCTGTTAGAGGCTTATTAGATTGCATTTTTGTTATTTTGGGGGGTGTAGGCCCTGCAGAACTATCGTCTAGACTACTCACATTACAATATTTCTTTAATAACTAATGAAGCTAGAAATTCGAAACCACATACCTTTACTCCACGCCAATACCATGCCAACACTTAACATTTTTTTTCTATTTCCAATGGCAGAGAATAAGATAGACGCTAGTACACAAACAGTACCGAAACTGTGAACAAAAACGTGAAAAGTCAATGCCTCATCATTTGGCCTCTACCGTTCTAATACTTCTCCACCTTTGAAGCTCCACGCAGCGCCGGGCACCTCCCGATGTGGGTCCTGTCCATTTCTTCATGCGCAAAGTGGGTACATTGGGCTGCTAAGAATACCAACACAATAGAGATGGCTCGAAAAGCAATCGTGACCCATTTCGAGCCTAAAATGGGCTACTGCTTTATCCCGTGGCTTGTCTGCTATTTTTCTTTCCAAAATGTCCCTCAAGCTCTTATCTGAGACACGCGCCATAAGATTCCACTTTTGTTTCAAAAATCTACGACCATATAGTTTTACAGAATAATTTAAAGGTAACTTCTGTATTATTTCTGTGCCCTTTTTTGCAAGTTTATCGGCCTGATCGTTTCCGTAAAAACCACAATGTCCGGGGATCCATAGTGAGACAATTTCTTTACCCCCTCACCTAACATAACGCCAATTGAAGCGGAGAATAAATGTTGAGGCGCAGCTCTTCCCGCGCAAACGTGTGACTGGCTAATGAGACATCAAGCCACGCGCGGCCGCGTGATTGGCTCTTTAGTGTTGACGCCATATCCCTTGCTGGCGCAAGATCTTTCATGCATGGCCGCGGTAGCCCAATTGGAAAAATGGTTGATTAGCACGCCGAGGGTTGTGAATTCGAAACTAGATTCAACCAAAGACCGTCGTGTGAGGGCAGGTGCACGTTAAATCTGTCGTGGCCTCAAATGTCCTCACGTTGGAGGGGTGTGGAAGTTTGGAGAGTGGCCAGACCAGGTGTTGACCTCGTCATCTGACCGTGGCTCAAAACCGATGAGGTTTACTCCTCGGATCTTTCCTTTTTCCGGGTGGATCCCGTGATGCGGTAGCTCGTTTGGAAGAGTAACGGTTTAGAAACCGGTGGGTTGCTAGTTCGAATCCAACCAAAGACCGTCGTGTACAAAGGAGGCTAGTGCACGTTCGATCATCTGTTGTGGCTTCAAATGTCCTCATATTGGCGTGGTGGGCTCAGGTGTGGCCTCGTCATTTGACCGTGGTACAAAATTACGTGGTGCCCTCGGATCTTTCACTCCGGGGGCTAATCCCGGACCGTCGCCTATAGCCCGTTGTGTTAATATACCTACCTACCGGATGGATCGCGGATAGTCGCCAATAGTTTTTTGTGTTTCTACATTGGAACGTTAACTCGCCTACCTACATAAATGTATGGCGTTTGGTTGCTGTACTTTTTTAAAAATTGTTTCATTTGAGTGATTCGTCTTATCTAATGCCTTATTATTGAATGCTGACAGAGAATCATGCTTCCTTCACAATTTGTTCGTCACCTGACCGTGGTTGCTCTAGTACGACGTTAACTAAAAATTACCATTACCATTATCACCTGACCGTGGTTCAAAATTACGAGGTGTCTTCGGATCTTTCCCCTTAGCGGACCGTCGTCAATAGCCCGTTGTGTTTCTCTAGTACACGTTAACTAAAATTACCATTACCATTACCTTCACAATTTGCGCCGACCAACCGGTATAGTGGTTAAGATGTTAGCCTCTAGATCGGAAGGTTCCTGGTTCGAATCCGGGTTCGGGCATGGATGTTTGTAAACGTATGGTGTAGAGGCGGCTGGTGCACCTTAAATCTGTCGTGGCCGAAAGTCCTCACGTTGGGTTGGCGTGGAAGTTTGGAGAGTGGGGTGCCAGCTCAGGTGTTGCTTCGTCATCTGACCGTGGTTCAAAATTACGAAGTGTTGTCCTTGGATCTTTCCCTTAAGGGACTGATCCCGGACCGTCGTCAATATCCCGTTGTGTTGCTCTAGTACGTATAGTATCTGTAGTTTCCCTAATAATCGAAAAAATCTTAGAATAAGCATTTGATATAGTAAAAAAAATTTGTAGTAAAGTCGGTTATGCAGCTAACTTTAGACAATAAAATATTTGGTATTGCGTTTTTGATATTTAATTGAAATACACACACACACACAAACGCTGACTGGAAAACATTTGTGATGAAGTTCAAATTTGCAAGCATTGCAAATATATATATATATATATATATATATATATATATATATATATATATATATATATATATATATATATATATATATATATATATATATATATATATATATATAATTTAACAAACATGAATCACCCAAGTCAGTCACTGTGGTATTTCCTGACAAAATACGATATCCTGTTGAATTCAAATGTTAAATATATTTACATGATTAGCAAATTGTAAACTGTAATTTAGATTTTACCATATAGCACTATTGTAACTAATAAATTTAAGCTACCGTACACCTGTAGAAAAAAATTTTATAATGGAAAAAAACAAGGTTTAATCTGAAATTGCTTTAAATTTTTCAAGTTACAGGTGACATATTTTAAATCACTACACAAAAAGAGTATTTGAGCCTATTTAATTTTTTCTCTTTAAAATACTTCAAAGTATCAATACTTCAAGCAGATTTGCGATTCTGTAAAACAAACAATTGAGTTGGAAATTTTCAAATTATTTTATTCGTGTTTTGGATAAAGGAAAGGATTTACTTAATTTTTCACACCTCTATTTAATGATAAAAGCATGAATATCGGAAAATATTTGACATGTGTTTCATTCGATCTTGACAGTGTATTTATACATTTAATTTACCCGTGAAAAATCCCCTCAGATTTTTTATAACACCTAAACGCTATCAAAATTTATAATCACACAGACGCTTTTCTACATGCTGCAATATTTGAAATGGAGGCAAGTGCCAAATCGGTTCTATCATTGAAATGATTCAATGCTCCAATGCCAGTTACACTTAATAGGAGGTAAGTTCGTAACCCAGGAAGTTCAGTTTCGAAAAAGCTTCAAGATGTCACTAGCGGAAACTTAATCACTCTTGGTTCATAGAAGGAGGTAAATGAAACCTTCAACTTGCTTGTCCTGTGTAAAATTTAGTTTTTGGCGCTTACCTCCGTTTCAACGTCAACGCCTCATTTATTCTTCTGTTTTTCAAGACTTTCCATACGTCCCATTGAATGCAGCAAGTTTCTTCATATTCGAGACAGCATGCGTGTGCTTGTCCAACTGAAATATCAGCACACCGTACGTAATCATCACTCCCGCTACGTTCAGGATCATGTCCTTTCGAATGACGAACATGCTGCCTCCGGTCAAGTGCAGGTCGGCCGTCCGGATGTCCTGCGCCATGATCGTGAAGCTGGTCAGTTCTCGAACGCTCAAGTAGTTCTGAGCCACCATCCCGGAACAATCGATGAGCAAATGCCGCAGCTCCTTGAACCTGGCCAGAACCCGACTTCCCGTGTTGGTGAGGAGGAAAAAGCAGAGCAAAGCCGATGCGAACTTGACGCTGGCGAAGAGATGCAAGGTGATGGTGACGCTCGACGACGACAGCGCGACGCTCAGAGCCAAGAAGAAACAGCTTATGGAGACGCAGTACAGGAAGAGGACACTGCTCGAGAAGGCCTTGTCCACTTCAGAGACCATGCCCACGATTCTCTGGAACATGACGATGTTCTCCGATATCGACGCCTGGCTGAAGGTCTTGAACTCGAAGCGCTTCTTCAGCTTGTGACCGAAGTTCCGGATGGTCTCCGACAGGTAGTAGTAGGTGGTCGTGCTCAGCAGCAGGACGGCCCCGCAGACGGCGCAGTTGGAGAAGAACGCGAACGTCATCGAGAACCTGACGACCATCAGGAGCTGAGAGCGTCGCTCGTTCTCGAACGCGTGCCCCAGGACGGTGAGGGTCGGCGGCATTTCCAGCTCGTCGTCCCCGACTTCAAACACGGCGTAGAAAACGGACGCGCTCACGCTCAGGACGGCCACCGCGTACGCCAGTATGAGCCTGGTGATGTTCCACCCCCTGTCCCTCGTCCTCAGGTGGACGCGGGAGGCCGTGCGGACGATGGTGTGAACGGCCGAGAGGACGGCTCTGCGCTGCACGGCCATCGTCCCCAGAGCGGCCATGGAGCAGAAGCTGAACGCGTAGAAGGCTATGAGCAGCGAGTTGAGGGTCAGGAAGTACGACACGTAATTGGACACGAACACGAAGTTCAGCAACCGTACCGCGTTGAGCATGCCGAAGTAGCACAGATTGAGCGGACCGCAACGCTCCTCCCCCGTGTCCAAGTCCCGGATGGGCAGAGGAATGCCCATTATGACACACAGCTTGATCAGGACCGTGAACTGGTCGTTGACGAACTCAGAAGCGTCGTCGTCATGCAAGTTTGATTGCGGCTTGACGACCGATGTGGGGCGAATTTTGTTCGACAGGGATCGCTTGGTTTCCATCTTGTGCAATGGAATGTTTCCGACGCTCTTATGTCATAAAAATACGCTTACACTCAGTTGTTGATGAATATCCTGTTTATATAAAAGACACTCTTCACGTGCGTTAAATTGCGAAGCTCAATTGTCCCGTGTCATGCTACTAAAGAAGCAGGAACCCTTCATTATTGATCCATACGCCCAGTTTCAGAGTAAATATTGACATAAGACGTCAATGGGGCTGACGTATCTTCAGAATATTTAATGAAGCACTGTCCAGCGAAAGGTAGGGGGCAGTCATTAAAGTGGTAATTTAATTTTTAATGTCGTGATCCTTTTTTCTAGTATCGGTTTTCAATAATCATAACAATGTTCCTTATTGGCGGAGCTATAATTTAAAAACAACCTTTTTATTGATAGGACTCGTGATTATTACGTCAATTACTACAGTAATGAACACTTTGCAATATTTTCCGAAACGATGACCATGACAGTGCAATTCACACGCAATATAATGTTGCTTTTTTTTTCCCTGTCCAAAGTTTAGACTCATATAGACAAGAGAATAAAATAATTTTTAATCGGAAACTTGTTTTTTTTTGTTTAAAAATTTGTCAAATTGTTTTTTTTGATTTAATGTAAAAAGAAACTGCTAGTTGAAGAGAGTCTACATGATTATCCCAAACTTTGCTTACTTTTAATCAAACATCTATGAAAGACAGATATGAACAGCAAAAACAAAAATGTTCATCAATCATCAATCTTTATGACATTATAACGTTTCCGGTCTGTATTTAGACGTACCACTGTTTACACTACAGTGAAATATTTATTTGAAAAGCAATTCGAATATTATCTACAGTTGAGTTTACGAAGTTAGAATTTACAATCATTAAAGTACGTGAGCCTAGCCAGTAGGGGGTCGCTCGAATCCCAAAGAGAGAAAGGAAAGAAAGTGACTTTATAAACGTATGATTGATACGAAGATAACTAAGAATAAGGACAGAATTTAATGTAATTGATGTAATTATGAGTCCAATTAGCGTTCCAAAGGAGCACAATAGGCAGACATACATTCTGGCTTGAGAGGAAAAAGAGAAATCGCAAGAGCTGTGGGGAATAATTAAGAGGATGGAGGTAATTTCATGTGAACAATTGATTTTGGCGATAAGGGTGGAGGTTAATGAGATATTCTCATCAAAATCCTCTGAATTCATCACATCGTCTTTTTGGATGGGTAAGTACGTATTACATTATTTTTCGCCAAAACAAATGCGAACTTTCCAAACTTTTATTTTTTACGATCGGAAAAGCAGAGTTCAAAATGCTAATATCTTTTGTAAAGCTTCCATTCCAGCCAGGTACCCAGAACATGGACATTACTAACGACAAAATTCCATCGAAATATTTACTAAACAAAATACTATAACAATAGTCAAGTTATTGTCCACTCTATAATCTCACACTCAGACAAGCAACCTTAGTATCGAACAAAATAGTCGTCCTATTTTCATTTTTATATAATCTCTTGCAATCATTAAAATGTGTACTGTTTAACCCTGACGAGTTCAAACCCATGATTCCACATTGCAATTAGGAAGGCGACATCGACAACAAAACATCGATGCTGATAATGAATGCATCAGCATCACCCAAAAACCATCGATATTTTTAAACATCAAATATATTTAAACTTTTTCCTTTATTTCTTAAAACTGGTTTAATAACCTCAAAAATTTATGTTCGTCCGAGGGGGGGGGAGATTTAATTTGTCATTTGCTGTGTTTATTAATTTATAACTAAATTTTTTTTAAACTGTCAAAGCAAAGTCAAAAAATTTAATAAGAACAATTCACAAATCTTTTATTTTATAATCGAATTATGTAGTAATATTTACAACAATTTGACATAGGTACTACTAACTATAAGTACAATTAGGTTACATAACAATAATTATTGTTAGTTATTATTAATTATTCATAAACTTATGGGAGAGAGGAACAAAACGTACTTTTTTTTTTGCAAACTGTAAAAAAAAATATTGGGGCTTATAATTGTTAAATGCTTCAATATTTGTTATTTACAGTTTGTAAAAAAATAAGTTTGTTAACTTTCTCCTCGTTCAGCCGACTTCTTTTTTCATTAACTATACCACCAGTTATGGAAAAAAAACTCCTTCTGATGGTACTGATGCATCACTGAGAAATACTTACTTACACGGTTTATTTTTCTTAATTTTTACTATGGTACTTTTTTCATTCACAAATGAAACAACTACAATGTTAAAACATCGACGTTAAACAAACATAGGCTCCAGTAAATAGATGGTAAATACATCGCTATTTAAAAAATAAAACATCGATGTCGCATCCTTACTTGAAATCGGCAGTTCTTCCTGCGTCTCTTTAACCAATTTGCACCTTGACCAATACAATCTTACCGAAAGATTGTATACAAGATTCTACAGGGTGGTCCCGAATTCATGGTACAAACTTTAATGGTAGGTACAGGACATTGTAACAATGATTTATTGTATAGGAATGTATAGTCGCAAGTGACGCGGTGAGGCGAAAACAGGGGAAATAACGGCCGAAAGGAAAAACAAAGATTTTATTGAAAGCGTTGTTGACAAGTGTCATGTTTACAGTAATTGTTCAAAATTGCGTCCACCAGTATCGATACATGCTTGACAGCGTCGGTGGAGCGATTGGCGTACACGTTCAAAGATGCCAGGTATTTCACGCACACCTGCAGCAGCTACAGATAAGCGAGTGACGAGATCCTCATCTGAGTCAACTGGAGTCTCATAAACAAGATGCTTTAGATGTCCCCATAAAAAGTAATCGAGGCTCGATAAATCGGGAGATCGGGGTGGCCAAGGGACTGGTCCCCCACGCCCAATCCATCGAGTACCAAACGTGGCATTCAGGTAATTCCGTACATCAATGCTGAAGTGTGCTGGCGCCCCATCGTGCTGAAACCACATGCGGTTACGAATGGCGATCGGAACATCATGCAGCAGTTGTGGTAACACTTCTTTCAGAAAAATAAGATAGCTTCCGCCAGTGAGCCGCGTGGGTAGTAAGCATTGATGTACGGAATTACCTGAATGCCACGTTTGGTACTCGATGGATTGGGCGTGGTGGACCAGTCCCTTGGCCACCCCGATCTCCCGATTTATCGAGCCTCGATTACTTTTTATGGGGACATCTAAAGCATCTTGTTTATGAGACTCCGGTTGACTCAGATGAGGATCTCGTCGCTCGCTTATCTGTAGCTGCTGCAGGTGTGCGTGAAATACCAGGCATCTTTGAACGTGTACGCCAATCGCTCCACCGACGCTGTCAAGCATGTATCGATACTGGTGGACGCAATTTTGAACAATTACTGTAAACATGACACTTGTCAACAACGCTTTCAATAAAATCTTTGTTTTTCCTTTCGGCCGTTATTTCCCCTGTTTTCGCCTCACCGCGTCACTTGCGACTATACATTCCTATACAATAAATCATTGTTACAATGTCCTGTACCTACCATTAAAGTTTGTACCATGAATTCGGGACCACCCTGTATACGCAAGTTTTCCTGAAAATTAAATGGATCCATGGATTTCTCCATAAATAGACATGGTTATTTAGTTATAGGTGTGTTGTAAGGAGAAAGCCACACTACACTTCTTACAACTTTCGAGACAGCCAAGATCTTAAAACGTTACATAACCAGACATTGAATCAGGCATCCACTACTTCAAGCATAGCATATTCTCTCGTAAATTAATTGCTCGTTAAAAGTCGAGAAAATAGGTTGGGTAACACTGTAAAATTATTGGTTGTACCGGAGAGGTTACGTGAGCAAACTAAATCTTTATGTCATGAAAGAACATCCGCACGTCTGGGGAGTACAAAATCTAAAGATAAGTTAAATCGATATTATTACTAGCCTAACGGCTATAAAGATATGGAGGAGTTTGTGAGAACATGTGATCAGTGTCAGAGAGCTGGAAAGCCAAATGATAAAAAGAAAGCTCCTTTGAAGTTAGTTCCGGTTATTCGAAAAGTTTTTACTAAATTGAATATTGATGCATGCAGACCTCTCCCAACTACACCAAGCGGACATCGTTACCTTATTACTGCAATTTGCATGTCGAGTAAGTTTCCAGAAGCATTACCTGTGGCTGATATTGGTTCTGTGAGTGTCACCGACGCACTTTTAAATATCCTTAGCCGCATGGGATTTTAACGCGAGATACAATGTTATCAAGGTACCTCCTTCACTAGTGCTCTTACTGCAGAGTTTTTTGAGAGATTCGGAATAAATGTCCGACACAGTTATGTTTATCATCTTAAAAGTAACCCTGTCGAATGTTTTCACCGAGCATTGAAACGTCTTCTCAGAGAGCTTTATGCTTAGAATCGGGTACAGAATGGGACAAGCATCTCCTAGCATTACGGACAGTTACTCACGAAAGCACTGGGTATTATACACCCTCAAAGTTGGTGCATGGGGAAAATCTACGAACTCCAGTAACGTTAATAATGGATCGTTGGATCGAACCAGAGGAAGAAAATAATCTCGTAACCGAGTAGATTTTTAAATTAATCAATAGACTGAAACGATGTCGAGAAGTGGCTATAACTAAGATGGAAGAGATGCAGGTTAAACAAAAAACCTGATACGATAGGAATACCGTAAAGCGAGAATTTAAAGAGGGAGATCTAGTACTTGTTTTGGGATGCAACCTCGAGATCGAATAAATTGTCAGTACAGTGGATAGGTCCTGGAACAATCCTTAGCAAAATTTCTGAAACAAATTATCTGGTTGAGATACCTGGTAAAATAGAAAGATCGCAGATTTACCATATCAATATGCTCAAACCGTACTACAAAAGTCCTGAACATGTTAATTTGTTAATTACGGAGGAAATTCGTGAATCACTTGTAGACTATGAAGTAGAAAGTCCATATTTAGAACACAATTCCACAAATTATGATTTCCAAGAGAAAATTCAAAATAGCGAGTTCAACAAAAGCCTTAAAGATTCTCAATTAAATCAATTACGAATTATTAAACCGCTTTTCTAAATGTTTTTCAAATAACCCCGGTTTAACTGAACTAGTCGAAAACGGAATCGAATTTTTCGCAATAAACCTACTAGATCAAAACCATATCGTATATCACATAGACAAAATGAAATTTTGAAGAAAAAAATTAAACTAATGTTAAAATTAGGGATTTTCGAAGTAGATGAATCAGACTATACATCTCCTATGATTTTAGTTGAAGTACCTGGCAAGGATCCTAGACCTTGTGTCTATTATCGTAAGATTAGAAGAACGTGTGGAAAAGGTGTCATCCTCTAAATGTATTACAATCCTCGACCTTTGAAAGAGATGTTAGCAAATTCGATTAAGTAAAAATGCTCAACGTTATGCTGCATTTTGCACTTCTTTTGGAACTTACAGACCCCTAAGAATGAGTTTCGGGTTAAAGAATGCACCATACTTTTTTAGAAAACTCATGGCTGAATTGTTGAAAGGTCTTGAAGATTTCGTAGTCCCATACTTGTATGATATCGCAATCTTTTCAAATACATGCGAATCTCATGGAAATAAGAGCATTTCTTAGATTAGCTGGATACTACAGCCGGTGCAGTGATATGTTTTCAGTAATAGAGCAGCACCTGTGACAGAAGCGCTAAAAGGGAGAGCAAAGAAAGAAGAAATTGTCTGGACAGCAGAATGCGAAATAGCATTTCAGCAGTTAAAAAGAAAATCAACTGATAAACCAGTTTCATATGCTCCAAATTTTGAAAGGGAATTTATTGTTCAAACAGACGTCTCCAATAATATGGCGAAAATAATAGACGACGTAGTATGGGCGTAGAATTAACCCAATTAAATGAACAAGGTGAAGAATATATAATTCTTTACCTAAGTAAAAAATTCTTACAAGTAGAAAAACGCTATAGCACCACTGACAAAGAATGTGTCTTCGCAATAAAAAAAAATTGCATTACTTTGATGAGAATGAGTTTTGGGCTATGACCGATCATAATCCTTTAGTTTGGTTGAGGTTAAATGCAAGTTTTAACCCTAGGCTAATACGATGGGTGTTGGCGCTGCAGCCATGCAATTTCAGAATTGCACATTTGTCGGGAAAAAGTCATAAGAACCCAGATAGTCTCAGCATATCAGCTGTAGATTAATAGTATACACTTTATACGAAAAAATATATTTTTTAGTATTTTCTGTGTGTCAGTTTTATTATTTTGGTACTGTGTATATAAAAAACAATAAGAATATAGTAGTTTTCAAGATTGATTATAGAGTATAATTGCTATTGTATTTTGTAGTTCTAATTATGTATGATTGCAAATTTATTTTGTATACTAGCAAAATACCCGACCTTACTCGGTTTGAATTCGTTTACTCTAGATTGAAGAGATAATCAAAATATATAATGACTTACGTTTTTTGTAGAGTAAAAATTTATTTTAACACCTTTCGCCATCTTTATATTTTCTACAACTTACTTTGGACACAAATCCTACACATGCATATCCATTCATGTAATACATTTCACATACATCGCACAATTGCTGTATGACAAAGCTCAAAAAGACGAAAGGTGATACTAAGGTTACTACTATAAAAGGCGATTTATAGGAAGATTTGGAATTCCCTTTCTTAAGTTGTTTTCATGTGCAACTCAATTAATTAAAATTACGATTTACGGCGAGTGCTCTCGCACTCATAGTCAACAAAACAATATTTTTTTACCTGTGGCACTCTTGCCTCCGGTATGCGACATTGTGAAATTTTGCAATCTTCTCCTGTCATTACTACAACGAATTTTTTAATGTTGGAAAAAGTTCTAGTTTGGATTTTTAAACATTATTATTATTTCAATAACGACATTATTCTTTAAATAACGGCATAACTACACTTAAAATTTACTGAAAATTTATACTGACTTACCTAACATTTTCAAGTCTAATACTTTGTGGTGCTGTTGGGTGTGATGAGAAGGAAAACACATTTATTAAAATAATAAATATTTAAAACAGGAAACAGCGAAGTAAAATAAAAGATGTCGTAAAAATTGTTCCAAAGATATTAATTTGTGATTCAATTTTATCTCTTGATCTCGCACAGTTGCCACAACTTACAACTAAAAGTGTACAAAATTTAGAAATGTGAAATTAATTCAGAGTGAAAGAACCAGAAAAAATATCACTGCTCGCGCGATCGTGTTCATTCTCGTTTCATTGAAAAATATCGTCTGTCCCAAATTTCCGGAAATCGTTTTCATTGCGCAAAGAATAAAAATAAGACTCGAAATAAATGACGTATCAGAAATGAAATTCCATAAAAAAAATAATTTTTTGAAGAATAATTACTTTTTCAGCAGTACTGGTAAAGCAATCGAATTAATCGTAATATTCAATAGACATTCCAATTTTTCCAAAACTACCAAATTATGGTTGATTTAAGTATACTTACTCAGGTGTTTTAGCATGAAACTCGTCTAAATATAACAATAAAGAAATGTTTAATATTGCATTCACTAAATTATTAGATAATGTATAAAATAAAATACAATGCAATCAAATATCTGGAATACAATTCATGTGATGTCTACACAAACACAAAATCGAGCATAGAACAGAAAGACGGACAGACAGACTTTCGCAACCAATTCCACTCACTAAATCAAGATAAGTACTCTCTGTATGCAAATTTCCATGAAAATATCTTAAACCGCGTGGACGTGTATAGGGCACAACATACAGACAGACAGACAGATAGACAGACAGACAGACACCAAACGAGAAAAAGGCGGATTCGGCATCAGAAGGGTCCAAAACGGATAGAAAACTTGAAATGCGTCGAAAATATTGAATGTACGAACAAACACTCCATTCTTATTTATATAGATTATTTATATTATCAGATTCTTTGTAAGTTCCCTTACAAGAATACTAACAGAAAAATAGTCTAAAATAATAATAAAAAACTTTTATTTTGTTGTTTAAATTACAACTCAGGAATTATTATGGTACTTATATCTATTTGTTGTATTTTCAAAAATACGAGTGTCGTCAAAGCGTACAAATGAGTGTGAAGTCAACAATTAAGAACATATCAACTTTTCCTTCGCAGAAAAGTTTTTCATCCGGTACAGTATCAATGCGTTTCGCTCTGTGTAATGACATTTACTCGAAATTGTTTGCGCAGGTTTGGCCAAAAATGCACAATAAAGAAACCATCCAAGTAGTTACAAATAAGTTTATAGCTATAATCTTATATATGCACTATATGGACAATAGTATTTGGACCCTGTAGAAATTCGGAGGAGGGTCCATTCTTAGTGTGGGGTTGTTTTCCTGGTTAGGTAGATATTTCAATTAAGATCGTACTGGAGAAACGCTTTTTTCTTGGATAGGACTCGGTCCATTGCTTTATGTACCTGGTCTCATGAACGCTGATGTGTACCTCGACATTCTGGATAATTCGGCCTGGCCTACACTATGACATTACTACGTTGAAGGTGGTTGTTTCTTCCAACAGGATCTAGCTCTCCATGCCATATTGCAAAACGTGTGCTGTACTGGTTTCCTGAAAATGAGGTGAATTTGCTTGACTAGCCGGTTCAGAGAGGCCGATCGAGACCTTGTGGGACAAACTGGAGCGACGAGTACGACACCGCCACGCACACCCACCATCACAACAATCCATTCTCACAGCCTTGCAAGAGGCTTGGCGAGCTATTCCTGCCCAGACTTACAGAGAACTTGTGTAAAGTATGCCTCGACGAATTTGCAGTTGTAATACAATCAAAAGAAGGACCTACCCTTTACTAAATAGAATAATAAAGCACTTCTTCTGAAAAACGTGCAGTGTCCAAATACTTTTGTCCATATAGTGTATACATACATCAGCCTCCACGGATGGTAAGATTTCAAAGCTTAAAAATAACAATCCGGTTTTGTAGGTGTAGATGTAGGATGTTTAAAACTTCATGAAGACTTCAAGGTGACAGTTGGAATATGAAAATAAGCCGTCTTCGCAAAGGGATGTATATACATATCATGTATTTACTAAAGGGGCTCTGTTCGCAGCATGTACGGTATTCCTTAGGTCGACTGACAGGATGACGGTGGTCTCAATTTCCTCTACAACTCCTACCAAGTGTGCAACTTCTGTCAAATAGCGGTCTGTGAAAATGTTGTTTATACACTCATATCTGAACCTCAAACCAAATTTCTAACCTCTAACACACTGTTATTCATCTGTGGTATTATTCAGCGCGTTCCCTCTGGATGACCTGAGGTCATCCCAAAAGGAGTTGCTTACCAATATTTAAGCACTGGAACACAACACAACGGGCTATTGGCGACGGTCCGGGATCAATCCCAAAGTGAAAGATTCGAGAATAAGGACTCGTAATTTCGAACCACGGTCAGATGACGAGGTCACACCTGAGATGGCATCCCACTCTCCATACTTCCACATCCCGCCAACGTGAGGATAGTTGAGGCCACGACAGATTTAACGTGCACCAGCTCCCTGTACACGACGGTCTTTGGTGGGATTCGAACTCGCAACCCTCCTGTTGCTAATTTGATGCTCTTCTATCCGGCTACCTCCCTGAGAGGGTAAGGGAATAAATACCTCGATAGTGGGGACTTCGAGTTGAGGTGGTCGGACGAGATACAAGTGTATACGAGACCCGTACAGGTGTTTCAACCTACGAAAGTACCTGGTCTTCCTAATGCGAAGTTAATAGATTTTCTTTTCATTGACCTTCAGTCGGCATTAGAGTCAAAGTGAGTGTCTTGGCAGCAATGCTGCATAACATAAGCAACCTATGTGCATTAGATTTGAGTAGTAATATATTTGCATATTCAAACAATATTAACCTTCTGATCGTATAGCTAAGAAGTATAGAATTGATTTTCCTTCAAAAAACACATGACAATATAACCATATTCTATTGGTTAAAGAAATCTATGATCAAAATTAAGTCTTAACTTCCCCTATACGTTCGTTTTGGCCCGGGAGTAGAAAGTGCTTAAAACTTCGAGAACCGTCGCAGAAGAAAGTCTTTGCAGAAGAATTTTTCCTTAATTTCATCAAAATTTTGGCCGAATACTTTCAATTATAAGTTACGATGTTCTGCAGTGCAACGCGCGCTCCTTGCTACAACTTTTTTTCTTCTCTAGCTACGAAACAACCTCACTACAACGCCATAATTATCACAGACACTTCATAAATAACGTATCTCCTATGTCAATGACAAAATATTTAACTTCAAAAGTTCTCGACAGAATTGCAAATTTTGAAATTATGCCTTGGGTTTAACACTAGATTTACCACACCAGTCATTTTGACTGGTTTTACAATTGTATTTTCAAATTCCTACTTCACCTTCATTTTTGTTTTTGAAACTATCTTATAACATTTGTAGCGATAATTACATGAATAATAAAGTTAATTAATTTTGATGTGTTTTATTATAAATATGTAATACATATTGAGCCAATAATTGTGTTTTACGTCTGTTTTCGATTTGCTGCAGTTTTAAAATTTGGACAAAATGCCTGCAGAATAACTGCAATTGCTTGGAAATGTGTTGCATAACACTGAATATAATCTGCACCTAAGCTTTTAGGTCTACGTTGTCCTAAAATTCGACCCTTTAAATTAATTACTCTCTTTTAAAAAGGTCATAAAACACCGTTCCTTAGAATAGAAATTCTTTAGAAAATTGTTATTGCTCCCTTCCTTAGAATATATAACTCTTTGGAACGATTCCACTGGTCAATAAAATCAGAACTTTTTGAAGTCAGGCGGAGAAAACTGGCAGGTGGGAAGGTGAAATTATGCGTGTGAATATTTCATAATTAATCATGGAAAAAATAAACTATCAATGAAATTGCGTATTTATCTCAGATTGGTAAATAGAGGTGTCAGTTTATGCTAAAATGTTGGATGAAAAACGAAGGTGATTGATGTGTTATACTATTTATCGACAAAGAGAGAAGAGATTCAGGAGAGATAATATTGGACTATTCATAAACAAAGTTATTTTTTATCATGTCATGCTTTTATCGATTTTCGTCTACAAAGCTCAAAATCTTATTTGAAAAGCACTGAAAATCAATTTGCTTATGCTGAAGAGAGAGAAAACGTTTGATCAATAATTTCTGGTTTAGAGGTGCAGTGATAATTACCTCATGTGGACTCAGGTCAACCCAATTTCTCACTGTCGCACCTAACGCAAATATCATTAAACTAACCACCTCATTAACCAAAGCACTTGCATGCATTATAATACGGAAGGTGATACCTGGGATATGTCATGTTTGTTTGCATCGAACATTTACGCTTTCAAATTTACAATTCACGCGTAACCAACCGAACACGTAACTACAATCCCAAATAAGAGACATCCGACAAAGAGGGGTATACAATTTCCTAAGATGTTTTACAAACCCAAATAAGCGACATCCAACAAAGAGTGGTATACGGCTCCCCAAGATGTTTTACAAACCCAAATAAGCGACATCGAACAAAGATTGTTATACAGCTCCCCAAGATGTTTTACAAACCCAAATAAGCGACATCGAACAAAGAGTGTTATACAGCTCCCCAAGATGTTTTACAAACCCAAATAAGCGACATCGAACAAAGAGTGTTATACAGCTCCCCAAGATGTTTTACAAACCCAAATCGCTTGTGATCAGTATTCCAAAACGCTCGAAAGGCGGCGAAGGTGCGTACAGTCCCGTCAACAAACAGCTCAGAGCACTATTGCTGCTCTGTTTGGTGACCGGCGTGCCTATTTCGACAGACGCCCTCAACGATGACCGGAAAATCTCCACCTCCGCGGTCTATTATTGCGCATCGGTGAACTTCTTCAGGATGCTGAACTTGATCTTCACCGGCATTTTCGGCCACTTCTTCATGCGCTACAACTCGATGCTCCTGACGTTCTACGCGTTCCACCTCACCATCCTGGCCGCCCTGGTGCTACTGACCTACCACAGAAAGGACACCGTGCTGCTGCTCAAGAGGACGTCCAGCCTGGCGTCGAGGGTGAAGGCCAGGGACCAGAAATGGAACCTCTACGTGCTCGTCTGCGGCCACCTCATGGGCGTCCTGATCCAAGGCTACTAAAGGGAAAGGTAGGGTCCACCAGAGTGGTTTTGCAAGGGGAGAAAACGTGACGTCACTCGGCGGAATCGGCGGGTAGAGAGATACGGTTCTTACGCGTAAAACCTATGAACGACAAGCAGATTGTTTCGCTATTTGCTTTCATTGAAAGTCTTAAACAATGTTAATTAATATTGGGTATCTTGCATTGTCTACAAAGTTTTTTTTTCAGCATTTAACCTCTTGAAAAAGCTTTTGTCATAAATTAAAAAGAAAATAAATAAGTTTTAAAAACAACTTACCCGATGAGGTAAAATATCGTCTAACATGGCGACAATTATCCTTTCATGTTGGTTTTTGCGATTTCTTAAAAAATGTTAACTTTTTTTTCACTTTTTCGTTTTTTAGAGGCAAAGTTCATATATTTAATTAGGAAAAATGTTCTTGTTCTTGCAAATAGTTTGAGAGCTGAGGAATTTTGCGCGGGAAATTTTTCCGGTAATATCTGTGTGAATTTATTTATCGCATCTTCACATTTATTTAAGTGCATAGGCCCATGAAATTGCACGAAACACTTCTTTAACCGTTGCAAACCAACACTCAGTTGGTAAAACTAAACCTCCTCGAGATAAAGCCCCGATCCATGTTTGATTATTTTCTTACTGAATATGTACATTATTATTTCCCAGGATTTCGCATGCGCCTTAAAAGCAATGTAGCCGGCATTAAATCTTAATGTTTCGTTTGAGCAGTCTTCTCTTTTGTTTAAAGATGATGCAACTGTTGAAGTTCCAGGAATTTATGATGGTTGAATTCGGACATTATTTTCTAGTATTGAGTTTAATGACTGCATTGTACCTGTAAGTTGTGCGGCCATTCTCACATTTTGTCTTTCTGTGTTTCTAACTTGAATATGCCCCTAAGATCATTTTGGGCACACTTTCTATTCGCCCGAATCGAATTCCAAAAAACGTCAAATTGGAGCCTCAAGTTTGACAAAAATTCCAAACAAGTATCCAAGGAAGAAACGGACATCGACTATTGCAAAAGTACGCTGTTTAATGTTAAAAGAAAATCCCCCTAGTCAAAGGACAGTTGCAAAATCATTAAAATGCTCGGTGTCCACTGTAAACAAAATGATAAACGCTGATTTAAATCTTAAGAAAGCGAAAAAACGCAATGTGCATCGTCTTTCTACAAAGAATATCGCTGAACGCAGGACACGCTGCCGAATTCTATATGAGAAACACTTATCTAAAGAAAAATGGAAAAAAATTGTCACAATAGATGAATCATGGGTGTATTTAAATGATTGCAGCAAAAAAAGAGCCATTTATTATCATAAAAGGGGAGAAACAAATTTAAGTACATGGTTCACAGAATCGAAAGAAAGTTTTTCTAAGGGATTCATCATTGTTGCTGGTTTTTCATATAATGGCAAGTTAAAAATAAAGAGAGTGGAAAAAATGTCAAGATTAACTCCAAATACTATCAGGAACATATTTTATCGCCAATTTTTCTGAATGAAATATCATCGCTTTACCCACAGTGCCAACAATGTCTCATAAATAATATATATGTCATTGCTCTCAAACCAATGACATTGGTAACATCTTCTTCGCTCTATTTCTAAATGTGCTTGCCGACAATCAAAACTTGAAGTTGTGAATCCGAGAAAAACTTTCCTACTATTCTTTTTATTTCTCCTTTTAATTTATATTTAAAATTTCTTTCTAAATTTCTCTATTATTTATTTTTAATAGCTAGAACTTTTTCTCTTTACAGATTTGAGTGCTTAATTTTTCCAGGTTTTTTTTCTTCCAATTGTTAGATGCAGTCCTTTAGCTTTTGATTCTCAACTTGCAATTCTATGATTCTTTTCTGACTTACAACTTCAGTATCAAATTTTTCTTGAAGTTTCTCATCCGGAATTTCCTGATTATTCAATTGTTTCTGTTTTTTCGGAGATAGTTGAAGGATATTTTCTAGGGCTCGTTTGCTAATATTTCTGTTTTCTAATCTGTATGATGAAACGCTCCGTTTGAAATCAGCTTCAAAAGGAATATTTTATGAAGGTATGGCAGTTTTACTCAATACCTTCCTGCTATGAAATCCAAAAAGTTAATTCCTCAGATCCCGTTCATAGTCGTTTTCCTTAAAATGAACAGAACGTATTCTCGAGTACTGAGGCTTGAAAGAATCTTTTCTTTTGCACTTTGTGATTCATACATTTTTGTAATACTCATCGGCGGGAAATCTATGAAACAGAACATCTGGTGTTTTCTTCTTGTAATTTTTGCAAGTTGCAACTTCACAGCTCGACATACTCGCTTTTAGAGACTTGTTATATAGAGCTCAAATAGATGAACTATCCTGTTTTCCGTTCAAATAGATGTAGAACTGTCAATGGCTCTTAAAACAAAGATACACAGAAAGGAAGTCAAAAATGTCTATTTACCTCGAAACATACATAACTCTGAATACCTGTGATCTACTTTTAAAACAGATGTATAACCAGGAAAGGTTCTTAAAACAGTGAAAAAACTGTCAGGGAACTTCCAGTACTCTGATAGCAATGATTTCCACTGTGACAAGGACGAGGAGGCACTTGCTCGCTGCAAACCTCATTCCACCACGTGACGTCATAAGCTCACCCCTCTTGTCGCGGAGCAGGGACAAAGGCTGACGGACCAACCTGTCCCCTTTACTAGCCTTGGTCCTGATCGTCTGCGCGTGCATGTTCTCGTCGGTCTACAGCAAGAGCAGCCTGCAGGACGTGCCCGCGACGTTCTCGATCCTCGGGCTGTTCCTGGAGAAGGAGAGCCGCGAGACCTTCCTGCTCGTGCTCAAGTTCTCCATGGCCTTCTCCATCTCGACCAGCTGCATGGCGGCGGGGACGTCCTTCGCGGTGGTCTCGACGTCCTACTTCTACCTGTCGCAGGCCGTGGGCCTGTTCCGCAGTCGGCTGAGGAGGAGCTTCGGGAAGGGGGTCCCCGACCGGGACACCATCCTCCAGAAGATCACTGCGTTCCACAGGCTAGAAAGCCTGGTGCACGACGTAAACCGGACCTTCTCGGGCAGCGTGTTCTTCCTGTACGGTTCGTCCATCAGCTGCTTCCTCTACACCATCAGCATCGCGCTGGTCACCGACCTGACGGCGGTCAACGCCCTCCACGTCTCCGCTGTGGTAATGTTCACTGCCGCCTGCGGGGCGTTATTCGTACTCACCCTCACGGGAAACCGCGTGGCCTCCGAGTTCCAAGAACTGCTGCCCGCGGTCACGGAGTGCTCGGCCGCCATCGCGCTCTCGGAGACGCGTGAGCTGACTCTCTTCACCATTCTGGCCAACGACATCCGAACGGCGGACCTGCACCTGACAGGAGGGAACATGTTCGTCATCCAGAACAGCATCTTCTTAACTGTAGCTGGTGTTATGTTGACGTACGGTATTCTGCTGTTCCAACTGGACCGTTAAAGAGAGAAATATCTGCACTGAAAACATTTGTGGTTATCAAAGCAACACACACAAGAGTGGCCTCATCCGCAAAAACCCGGAAACCGTTACTATCACCTTTTATTAAGACTTTTTGCTTTAAAATGTGCAGGTTCAAGTGTTCTAAAATTACAAAATAACTTATGGTGGTTCACCGAAAAACACATTTTAAGAATCTCAAATCACATTGTGGATAAATCAATGTATATAAAAAATGGTGTCAAGAAAATCGCACTTATCTCCATTGCTGTGATAGTCTCATTTAAATTTCACGAGATTTCCTATCACTTTGGTGTTTTTACTCCACAACGCGTATATAACGGCTAAAAAAACCCTCTATTGGTCTAAATATTCTTAGGTAGGCAGATATTTGAATTAACGCCCCACTGGAACAACACAACGGCTATAAGCGACGGTCCTAGATCAATCTCAAAGGGACTCCGACTCCGACACCACTGTGATGGCAGCAAGCTCTAGGAATTTCCTGCGAAACGGTGAAGTTGAGGGGGGGAAGTCGAAGTGGTCTTTGGGGTCACGCCGACAGCAGGACCCAGCGCTGTGTTAACGAGCCGAAGGTCAGAAGTTGATTTCCGCCTCTTCCAGGGTTCAAAGGGGAAGTCGGAAGCCGTCGGAGACCCGCAATACCTTTGTGCTCGCCGTTTCCTAGATCAAAACAGAGCGTCAGCCGACCCATCTATAATAAAGTCCCACCTCAATCGAACCAGGGTCAATTAACCACCAATGGAAATCCCGGATTGGGACCGTCCAACGGCGAGGGGACGAGTGTGACCAATGAAGCGAGAAAGATTGCTTAAAGAGAGTCAACAGACGAGACGGATCAAGTTGATCCTAGTAAGGTGAACAATCGTTCCCTGTGGTCTAATCCCTGTCTCTCTGACAAATTTGTTCCGGTTTAAAGTTTTCGATAGGTGGTCCAGTTGCATTAATAAACATTGTATTGGAGACATTTGAAATCAATAAAGAAATCTGTTACACGGTGTAATTCATTTAAATAACCCCGCGCTCGCACTCGGCCGTGGAACATGGTAATATTTCAATTGTTCTTAAAAGAGGCTTTAATTTTTCTGGAACAACTTGGGCGTTTTCATCGGTCTCTCAAACCCCGAATAGTGCACATTTCATCTATACCTAAACGTCGACAGATCCTTTTTACCTCTTATTCTCCATGGCGAATGCGCCTTGTACTTTTATTTTCTGGATGAAGTAAAGGTTATATCCTTTAAAAGTTGACCATTTTCTTCATTAACATCAGAAGAAAGTCTCGATTTCATTTTATCGACACTACTTTGAATGAATTCCTTTTGATTAATAGGTACGATTTTGGAATTATGTACAAGGTGGTATCTTGAATCTTGGTATCTTGAAATAGAAACTTTTCTTTTGCTTCTACAGCTATCTGCGTTTCCCGTGATATTTCGCGCGATGTTTTCTAGGTAAGGCAAAGGGTATACATAGTTTTTAAGAAAAAGCAGAGAGTATACGGAATTTACAGAAAAAATCAGAGGGCATACGGCGTATACCACCGTATACCCTTAATTACAACCCTGCTAGCTCCCTTTTTACACGACGGTCTTTGGTTGGATTCGAACTCGCAACCTTCCGGTTGCTAATCCGTTACTCTTCGAACCGGGCTGAAAGATTCCCAGGAAACATTTTATTGGTCAATGTCATAATTGATTTCAAGTCGTCCAGTGAAAACTGCAGGTTTCCGAATGGATACGTGTGGGTACCCTTCAATAGATTGCACTGTTTTTTACAGTAACACTGAATCTTCATAGCGTATAACTAAACTAATCTGCATGCTCGATGCTGTTGTGTTCATCGCTGTATCTCATAAATGTATATTTGATCCCCATTTTTTTTGTGTCTTTCGTTCGACATTTGCACACTACTAAAGCATTCCCAAATCTCAACACGAAATTAATATACTCTATAAGAACATACATAGAAAAACAAACGATTAATTTTCAGAAGATTTGAATGATTTATTTCAGAGTTTGACTGTTACAAAGGGAGGAAGTCAATAAGGCGTTGGTCCACCTCTGGCCTGGATGCACTTTGTCACCCGGCGCGGCGTGGAAGACTGAAAAAGTTGGATGGTGTCCTGCAGAATGTCTTGCCGAATTGTCTCCAATTGTTGGGCTAAAGGGTTAACATTCTGGGATGGTTGCAATACCCTTCCCATACCGTCCCAAATGTGCTCTATGGGATAGAGATCACAAGAACTAGCTGGCCAAGGAAGTGTTGGGAAAGCTCGAAGACAATTCAGAGCAACACGTGCCGTGTGCAGCGGGATCTGGATGCAAGTTGTCACACGGAGTGGCATAGACTGAAAAAGTTCCCGGAAAATGTCCAGAGGAATTTTTTACAAGATTGTCTCCACCCCTGTCGGACTAAATGGTCAACATCCATAAATAACATCCTAAATGTAATCTATGGGAGAGAGATCAGGAGACCTAGCTAGCCATGAAAATGTTGGGAAAGCTCGAAGGTAAATCACAGCAACATGTGCCGTGTGAATCCGGACATTATCTCGTTGAAAAGTAAGTCTAGGGTGTCGCAAAAGAAACGATAACTGGCCATAGAATGTCGTCGAGATACCGCTGTGCTGTAAGTGTGCCAGAAATGATTACTAAAGGGTTATCAAAGGAGATGGCATCCCAAATCATAACGCCCTGTTGTGAGCATGTGTGGCGTGCGATATAAGGACAGGATCCCCACGCTGCCCTGGACGTCTCCAGACAATTCTGCGGTTGTCGTCAGGACACAGTTCGTACATTCCACGTCAAATGAGCAAAAATCAGGAAAAACCTGTGGCCGTATGCGAATGGATTTCCATGAAATTTGGTACAATGGTTTGGTTTATGCATAAATAACGATAACCAAAAAAAGAAGGTTCAAAATTAAATATTTTCGAATTATGATACATTTTAAGAACTCTGAAGAGCAGTTGAGAGATCGTTTAATGTTGCATGTTTGAAGTTCTGTTTCTCAAAAATTACTTAACGTAGACAAACATGTTTTACATCTTTATAATCTGTACAAAATTGTCTTTTTTTCACTTTGGCAACAACATTTTAAACATCATATTTAATCTAAAATTTAGTTGCAAAAAATTTAAAATTGTCATTTTTGTGACGGAATTAAAAACATTTCTATGGGCTAAAGAAATTTTACGACATACTTTAAATTCATGCCAGTTACAGTGCTAGGTATGATAATTTTTCCTATAGAGTTTGGAAGTCGCATTTTATTCTTTCATCTTCAAAATAGCTAACGAAAATAACAAAATGACAATTTTCTACTCTGAATAGGCATAAGAAATCAAATGAAGGACGGCTCTGCTAAAGCCGACATTTCACAGGAATACAGTTTAATATGTTTGTTACTTGTAAAAAAAATTCAGGATTGTATTCTGAGCCCTAAAGCAACAATCAAAATCGCAACATTCGTTTCCCAGTCCTGTATATTATCATAATTTCAATGACAACAGAGAAATTAAATACAGAAAATGAAACCCTGAGTCAACAAAGAAACACCAAATCATTTTTAATTTAAAAAGTGAATTGTAAAAACAGAAAAAAATCTGTGTCAAAACAAGCTTAACAATTTCAACTTAGTAACATAGATATTATGACTTTTAACTAATTAAATTTTCAAATTCACCATGTGGTAAAACTCCTATGTTAAATTTTGCATCTTCTTTTATTGAAACGTGATTTTATTGTGCTGCAAAATTCTTTTTAAATTCTTTACTTCTATTGTTGGTGATTTTGATAAATATAAAACACGAATTTGTGACTTACAATTGGGAATGGGATATATAGCAATGATAGTTACGTGTGCCCGTAATGGCTGCTTTCATTAATGGAACACTTCTGGATTGCCATAAAACATTCGCCGGTGTTCGAAAGCTTTTGGTTTAGCAAAGAATGGTTTAGCAAACCAAACACATTTATAATCATAATTCATTCAAAAAAATTTTGTATTCGATTATCTGCCCTTGAATGTAATAGTATCTCTTTCAAAAGCGGAAACGGATGTCTTACTGGCGCGTTCCTGCCTTTTTTTATTCATCATGCGATAAAATAAAACGATAATTTCCATCTAGTTAAAAATGTTCCCGAGACGAAAATAAACAAATTACAGTGATGCAAATTTCAGGACAGATAATATGCATCTCGACACTTAATTAGGGCAACTCTTTGCAACTAATATAACTTTTTTTCCACGTTCTACGCTGCATGAAAAGTGCTAAAACTAAAATTCCTCCTACTTGGGGTGTGTTGTAAGCGAGTTATAACCACAACAAAAATGCAACTTTTTCCACAAATGCAACTATTTGCATAAATGCAACCCCCACTTGCCACTTTTTAAAATTTAACTCAAAATTAAATAGGCAACTATTTTTTTTTTTTTTGCAAATTTAGCACAAAACTAAATTGCCAACTATTTAATAATTATTTTGCAGGGTAATATTTCCGAATATATATACACATAAAACCATGCAGATGATTGGAACACAAAACTTCCTTCACCCAGAGCTGCCAAAACGTTTACTGAAAATCAAAAGCAGCTACGAACGTTTGATTCGTCTCGTAGAAAAATCGAAATCTAAAGCCTACAGCGTCGAGACAGCGAATGAAGATAGTAGATCGAAGGATTTTATAGCAGTTCCATGCAACCTTAAAGGGTATCTTAAGAAACGATTGGAAAAAAAATAACGACCTGACGACTATTGCTACATTTGCCCGAGACGAAATTCCTCCAAGTGTTTATTTGCTACTGCAACAATGCAGACAATATCAGTCTTTGTTGAGTGTAGTTTTTCAATATCTATATATATATTTCTCTTACGTGGCACGCAAAAAAGACGTTATTTGTTACCGCGTTTTTGCAACATTGTGCGATTGTTTGTTTACTAGGAGCCTCGCGAGTCATTTGAATCTATAGCGTTATCGGATGAAATTTTATTGAAAAAAAATGAATTTTATACGAGCTGTTGCGGTTCGTAATAGAAATCTAAGAAAGCGGAGGATCTTTTCAGGGCTATTTAAAAAACGGTCCTTCTCAAGGCTAACAATTATAGTACAAGACGCGTGCACTACAACTTTCGACAACAAACTCAGTCAAAAAGTGTATGGGTGGCTCGAGTACTGGGGAAATGTACATACAAACAACATGCTGGGTATTCAATTTCCAAAGCAGCGCTCACATTGCAAGTAAAAATTTGCTCACAGTTTTCATCTAAATTCTGATTCCAGAGGTACTGTATATATCTTTTATGTAATACAACAAATTTAGATTTGAAAAATATTTTTTTGGAATATATTTTGTAATCAATCCCCTCTGCTAGAACACGTGTCTTCATTGATGCGAGCGAAGCGAGCATAGGTTCGCGCAGCGAACCAATGAGAATTGCGAAGCAATCCTCCGGGGGTTGGCGAGCTTTAGCGAGCAGGGGGCGGGCCCCCTAGTCTATATATATAATTCTCTTACGTGGCACGCAAAAAAGACGTTATTAGTTATCGCGTTTTGGCAACATTGTACGATTGTTTGTTTATCACGAAGCCTCGCGCTTCAATTGAATTTATAGCGTTATCGGATAAAATTTTATTGGAAAAAAATGAATTTTAGTCGAGCTGTGCAGTTAATAATAGAAATCAAATAAAGTGGAGGATCTTTTCAGGGACATTTAAAAAAACGTCCTTTTCAGGGTCAACAATTATAGTTCAACAAGACGCTTGCACTACAACTTTCGACTACAAACTTAATGAAAAAGCATGGGTGGATCAAGTTCAGGGGTAAATGTACATACAAACAACATGCTGGGTGTTCAATTTCCAAATCAGCGCTCACATTTTGAGTCAAAATTTGCTCAAAGTTTTCATTTGAATTCTGATTTTAGAGGTACTGTATATTATATATCTTTTCTGAAAAAGAGCAAAAAATTTAGATTTGAAAAGTATTTTTTTGGAATATCATATTTTGTAAACAATTCCTTCTGCTAGGACACATGTCTTCATTGATGCGAGCGAAGCGAACCAATGAGGATTGCGAAGCAATCCTCCGTGGGTTGGCGAGCTTTAGCGAGCAGAGGGCCGGCCCCCTAGTTAAAGAGATTACTGGCCAAGGATCAGCCATTCAACGATTTCAATGTTCTTCAGTATTCAATTATGTATAAAATACTTTTGTATGCCACTAAAATTGTCAATAAATTCTGATTTTTTTCCTTTTTTACGAATAGTTTATTTTTGATTTTAGTGTATCAGAAATAAATAACACTTTTTTCCAATAAATGCAACTTTAGGGAATGATAATAGCAACTTTTCCCATTTGTACTGCGACAAAAAAGTTGCCCTACCTATAATACTGCAATTTGTGAGGTTTTCGGAGTTGTTCTTCTAGAAAATATAGAAAAATCACTGCTTTCAATTATTGTACTTTTTTATTATTTTTTTCTTAATTATAAGGAATAGAAACACAATTACTAAATTATACCAAACTTTTAGATAGAAGATCTGCTTTGTTAAGAATATATTTTTGTCCTTCCCCATTTTTAAAATGTACTAGAGTAATTTGAAATTTGTATCAAATAGGCAAAATCTCTATTTTCGCTGATCCCTGAGAATGAGCAGTGACGGATATAAAACGATATCCTGACATTTCCTAAAAACCTTTTACTGAAGAATTTAACTATATAAAAAAATTTAATTTGTGTCAATAACTTATTGAAATCCAGTGTCTCAAACAGGCTACTATTAGTGCTAAAAAATCTAAATTTGTGACCTTGAAATTTAAAATTCAATAAAAAATAAAATATTCATTTTGGACAGCTTATATTTGGCAGTTCCTCCTTACAATATGTGATCTATTTAAAAATTAATGTTCATTAAAATCGGTGGTGTGTCAGCCACAGCCCGATTTGCTCATTTTACGTGGAATGACCCAGTTGGAAAGGGGACTCGTCACTAAAAGCTATTCGTCCCCAGTCAGCGCCGTTCCTAGTGGATCGAGCCCGGCACCACTAATTATGCACCTTCTGGGTACGTCAATTTTTTTGTTATCGAGTGTATTTTCTACTTCCATTATGCTCAAGGCATTCTCTTCCTTTTGATCGAAAAAACTTGGCCACAGGCGTCTTCGTCTCTTCTATGATCCTGTAGAGGGAACAAGCTGTGTTGTGATGTAGAGGTGTGCCGATTTCACCACAGGACAGTAATGGACACGCACACTAGGAAAGTTTTACTCACATAAGAGCAGAGAAATACACTTTTTTCAGGCTTCATGGCGCAAAGGCCATATTTGGCCAAACTCCACCAAGCACAAGATGACGTCAAGTTTAAAATGCCGTGACATAAGAGAGTGATAGGGGAGCAGAGTAATGCGATGAAAGCAGAAAAAAGATCACTCGGTTACCCTCTGTTGTGCGATCCTCGTGTTTACTGAAGACAGTAAACCCCTTGGGAAAAGAAGATATCTTTAGGGTAGCTCGGATCCTTGAAGCTCGTCACATCTCAAAGAGATGTGCCCCGAGGAAGGTGAGTTACAGGAATCGAACCGAAGTGTGGATAGATCACTAAGGATACTCGGGGCTGTGAAGGCTCTTACTCGAAGGAAGTAAGCCCCTGGAGAGGTTACATCATTGAGAAATATGTTTTTAATTTTGAGCCACGCAATTTGGTAATCAACGTCGTACTCTTCAAACTTTTACACCAACCCAACGTGAGGACTTTCGGCCACGACAGATTTAAGGTGCACCAGCCGCTTCTATACCATACGCTTACATTCATTCATGCACTGACCCGGATTCGAACCAGGAATCTAGAGGCTTCCTATCTAAAGGCTAACGGTCTTTACCACCGGACCGGTTGATATATAAAGCTGATGTATAATTTAGATATATAAAGCCTATACAATATTGACATCCTATTAATAAGACTTTCCTTCAAATATAATGTTTGCTTACTATAGAACATATCAAGTTTGAATAAATGGACTGCGTCAAAGGATAAAATCCAGAAATACTTAAAAACAACAAAGAACACATGTGTTAGCACTATGAATGTTATTTTAAATTCTCCGATTTAGTATTTTAATAACATGCCACTTCATAGCTGCGTAATGAGTTTTATACGACGGTAGGTAAGTGGTATTTAATTAGCATCTCACTGGAGCAACACTACGGGCTATTGGCGAGGGTCAATCCCGGAGAAGAAGATTCGAGGAACACGCCACGAAATGTTGAACCACGATCAGATGACGATGTCTCATCTGAGCTGGCATCCCACTCTCCAAACTTCCACGCCAGCATTAGGAGATTTGAGGCCACGATAGATTTAACGTGCTCCCTTGGTACACGATGGTCTTTGGTTGGATTTTATACCATGGTAGAAGTTTCGAGTTTACTTGTGAAGAAGTCTCACAATCAACGCAAACTAAATTTTGAAATTCCATTCACATAAGATCTGCTACATTGTTTTATCTACAAGGTAAGAAAAGTGTATCTTTGCTATGTTCAAACTCCTTAAAAATCGTATTTTTGTATGAAATAGAATTCGTTTTCCACCTATTTAAAGTCCACAATAAGTATGGCTGCCAGATAAAATAGAGAAAACTACACTTCACTCGCATGTTAACCGACTTCACCAAAACTATTTCCTGCTTTGTAAATTTCAGTGAATCCTTTACGTACATATTTCCTTCTAGGATTTCTTGCTCTATCGTAGATGGAGTAATGGTATACGAATTGAAGGGAAGGATAAAACTAACAGTTTTTTTTTCCTTCTGCTTGAATAGAGTTAAACACAAAGAGTGCGAGCGCATCATTATCAACTTCATCCATGGATTGAACAGAAAATTGCATTAACAAAAGATAGCGTGACCTGTGCAAAATAAAATATACTAAAGTTTAACTGAATGATTTCTCACACGAAACATTTGTCATCGTGAAAAGCACTCTCTTCTGCATTCCAGAACAATGAACAAGAACAACTCTTCTGCAAAGCTGTTGTTTCCGATTTACACTTGTCATTTCAAACATGAATGTATGGAATCAAGAGTACGGATGTATTATGGACGAGTTTCCCCGTCCTTTGGATTGGATGGATTGGAGACGAGAATTCTCATAATTTTGAACCATTTTAATTGAGATATAACAATTTAAAAATGAATGGTATTTACAACGAAAATGAAAAGAATGAATTAATTGTCAGTTCCTGACAAATGCATCTTGCCATTTTCATCTTTCTCAGACAATGACCCTTCTTCTGCGTAGGTGTTTCGCCACGAGCACTGTCTGGATCATCATTGGTTGATTTCCTCCAATGGCTGGCTTGGTGACAGGGGTTCGTTGTTGCTGGGGTCTCGATTCAGTTGATGATGAAATAATGGCTCTGGATGCGATTCCTGTTCACACGGTTGAGGCAAGATTCTTCTTGATTGCGTATTTCTCAAATCGCACATCGATGATATTCAAATATCAGTGAAAGGTTCATACTTACATATAAAGTGTGCAGTGCGTTTTCTTGAAAATATTTGGACTAAATTCGAAAAAGTGGAAAGCTGACCAGGACCTGCTTTCAACAGGTAAATATTTTGCATTGTAGTCACTGCGTCATTAAAGTATTAAGCAACATAATAATCTCTGATGCGTAAAGGTGCCAGTGTCTCAAGTGGCGGAATTTCTGAAACATTAAAGTGTTGTTTTCTTTTCCGAAAATCTATTGTGGCTTTTCTTATGACTTCAGCGCAGTCTTATTATTAGAGTTAAAATTAGTGTTAGTTACTTATATGTCGGAGTCTTTAGGTCGTTTACGTAATAGCGGTAGGTTTATAGATAGTAAGACAAACATACAAAATGCATCTGAAGAGGATTGAGTCTCTTTAAATAAGAGAATTAATAGGAGAAAGAAAATTTGTAGGGGGAAACGTCCACAGAGACAACCCTCTATTCTATTTCGTCCATCTAGCTGCTTGGCAGGTGTTGCGTCGATGGTGGTCAGTGGTAAGAAAAGCGGACTGTATAATTTAAAAACATTTGATTTTATTGACGAAAACGGACATGTAAAAGAGGCATTGCAGTGAAGCAGGAGAAAAAAATCACAAAACAGCGAACATTTTATAGTTGTACTAAACTGGAGATTTACCTCAGTTCAGATTTACTGAAGATTTACTTCAGTTCAGTTCGTTAACGTATTCTGTATTGCCAGATGCGAAAGTGCGAATGGGCGCAAACAACAGGGGCTCCTTTTGAGTATGGATCGGAATGGACGTGCTAGTACTGGAAGATCTTAGTTGCTGCAATCCGAGATGGAAGGTATAATCATTTCGTTAATCGATCCTCCGAAGGCTCCTCTGGTGTTAGTGCTGGACGCAGTAGTTTAAGGTACAAGCAAGCTTAATGGTAAAAAATGCTCTGTAGAGGAGAATTCAATTTAAAAGTTACATTGGAACATTCAAAACTACGTCTAAACCATTTTGCTGATTTAAGTTATAGAGAATTATCAGTTCATTGTGATCCACACACACACAGCACAGAAAAACAGTTAGGAATATCTCTGAGCATTCTCCTTCACCAATTCAAAAGGAGATTTAGATGAGATGATTTGGAGACATCCAAACTATCTCTAACAATCAGATAACCATTAGTACAACGGGAGTCTTGTTATCGAGTTGAGTTTCAGTGACAGTAGTTTTCCTCAGTTAAACACGCTAGTTTTTTTTTCTTCTTCTTATTCGATTGTTTATCGAGAAAATAGGTGCTTTTTGCTTCTGTACAATGTTTCATTTATCGTGAGTTTTTCATTTTTATGTTTTAAAAGTTTGTTTCTGTTATTATTAGGGCAACTTTTTGCAACAAATGCAACTTTTTTTCACACGTTCTGCGCTGTATGTAAAGTACTAAAACCAAAACTCCTCCGACATGGGGTGTATTATAAGTGAGTTATAACCGCAACATAAATGCAACTTTCAGTATAAATGCAACCACGTGCAACTTTTTAAAATTTAGCTTAAAATTAATTAATATAAAATTATTATTTCATTTTGGCCCTCTGAACCAACCCTTCGATTACGAGGGTCTGATCTTCCGAAATATTGTGGATCAAACAAGAAATTCACGGAAAGATGATGTTCGTCTTATCAGACGAAAGTGAAATAAATGGCAAGTACTTTTAACACATTGGTTCACTCTTGATAATCCAGAGGAAACTTGCGTAATCGACTGCGGAATTTGCGAGGTGAATGTCGATCATCAATACGTTGTTCGCCTTGTAGATGACGTTTTAAAATATTTGAATGTTGAACGTAAAAGATTTTGCGTTTCTGTTATCCAATACAGCACATTATATGACTGTGGCTGGCGCAGTTTTTCAATTTTAAAGAAATTAATGGCCAAGGATCGGCCATTCAACGTTTTTTTTTTTTAGAATATATTATAATTCTGTTGAACACGACTAAAATTGTCAATATATTTTTCATTTTTTCATTTATTACGAATAATTTATTTTAGAATTTAGTGTATCAAAAATAAATGCAACTTTATTTCCAAAAATGCAACTTTAAAGAATGACAAATGCAACTTTTTCCATTTTTACTGCAACAAAAAAGTTGCCCTAGTTATTACTATTCTCTCAACATCATTGATTATTAAATCTGATCAAATTGTGAAAAGTGATATACCTCTTTCTGTGTTTTTTTTCTGACCAGGGGGCTTCGCCCTCTGCTCGCTTACGTTCGCCAAAAATTTCCATGTTTGTATGTGTTTTCCTCACTTGCGAAAGAAATTTCGCTTTTTCAACTTTGACACTTAATAAACCCTAAACTAATAACCGCATCGGGAAAATATCTGTACACTTGTCCAGGGAACACGATGAAGAACAAAGCATGTTAATTTCATATTTTTCTGATCCGTACTTTTTCGAGAAACCGTCTAAGAATCGAGTTAAACAACACAGTTTTCAATCCTGCGACAGCGGCGATAACTTTTTTTTAATATCGAGAGATTAAAGAAATGTGTGCTGAACTTTTGAGAGTGATAATATTTACCATACCCGTTCCTGTTCAGCTCTGTTTGGTTCCAATCCCTTTGCCCCTTTCTTGCTTTCTCTCAAACTTCTCTTACTCTTTATATACCGGTATAGTAGTTAAGGTGTTATCCTCTAGATCGGAAGGTTCCTGGTTCGAATCCGGGTCCGGGCATGGATGTTTGTAAACGTATGATGTAGAGGCGGCTGGTGCACCTTAAATCTGTCGTGGTTGAAAGTCCTCACGTTGGGTTGGGGTGGAAGTTTGGAGAGTGGGGTGCCAGCTCAGGTGTTGCTTCGTCATCTGACCGTGGTTCAAAATTACGAAGTGTTGTCCTCGGATCTTTCCCTTAAGGGTCTGATCCCGGATAGTAGTAGATCCCGTCAATAGCCCGTTGTGTTGCTCTAGTACGACGTTAACTAAAAAATTACCAAAATAACCCGGACCGTTGTCAATAGCCCGTTGTGTTGCTCTAGTACGATGTTAACTAAAAAATTACCAATTTTATCTTACTCTTTATATACACCTTATATTTTAGGTAGACAGGTATTTAATTAAAGTCGCAGTAGTGCAACACAACGGGCTATTGGCAACGGACGAGATCAAACCCGAAAGAAAAGATCCGAGAACACCACATAATTTTATATTTTAGGAAACAATTCATTGTTACAAGGTGAATGTGGAAAAACAATGCTATGAATTACTCAAAAAGTCAATAAAGTTGTTTTTTAATTAGATTAAATTTAGAATTTAACTGTCTGTAGGTATACCATAAAATTGTTAGGTATAAATTATGACTGTATTTCTTTTGAAGGAACTTATGTTTATATTTCGTTTGAAATAACTTGAGCGTGTTACTTAAATAATCGAAATAATCCTATAAAATTTTGTAAGTTGTACAAAACGATTTCAAGCCAATTTTAGCAAGTGTGAGTTACCGAAGGCCATTTTATTTTAATTTTTATAGTTTTCTTTGTGATTGTAGAAATACTTTTAAAGTAAATAGCAATAATATAAACAAGTGTCGAAGATTTGAAATTTTCACTTTTTTACTCCGCTCTTAATGTGTCCTTTCATTTGTAGTTTTTTTTTATAATATATGAGGTATTTATATATATATATATATATATATATATATATATATAGTTATTTGTAGTTTTATTGGTACTTTTTTCCCAAAAGGACGGTCCATCCTTAACATCCTAATTTTTTTGTGTTATCGTGAGAGGAAAACGAATACAATTTTAATTTTCATAAATGATATCAACGTATATTAATTCAAACAAGTTCTTTATCGCAGCGAGTGGTAAAATGTATTGATTCACTTTTATTTTGTTCGTGGCGTGTTGCAAGCTTGAAGACCAGGCTAATTGTCTCATTTTGAAATGCTCATTAAATATGAAATATTAATAAATTGTGCAAATATACTATATTGCTTTGAGACAAGAATAACAAGAATGTTTTGGCGCAAGGAAAATTCCTTTGAGCAAACATTTTTTTACATTATGCTCAGCATTGAATAATTGGATTTTAAAAAATGATTCCTCGAGTGTAACAATCGATTTGCTAGAAAATGTGTCGCCGAACACTATAATCGGTAGGTATTCAATTAATGTCGCACTGGAGCAACACTACGGGCTATTGGGAACTGTCCTTGATGAACCCAAAGGGACAATTCCGACGCAGAACGCAATTTTAAATTCTATATAATTTTTTGTTCTCTGCATACAATGTGTGTATAGCTCGCAGCGTCATATATTGTGAGGGGGGGGGGTTGTATAAAAAGAAGCACGCAAAATTAATTTCAACCGATAATAATATCGAAATTATTAAATAATTATAATATTAATTCAAAAACTAATTTGAATATTTCAATTAGATATGCGCTTCATGAAACGACAGAATAAATCGGATCTGCCGATTAGATTCCAAAAATACTTACAATTCTGAATTTATTTCCCTTTTTTCATTTAGAATAGAGGCAATAATTTTAACATACTATTTTAGAATCATATGAATGTAAATTAGTTTCAGCAAACGCAATCGATAAATAGAAATTATATTAAAAGTAACTAAAATTCAATTAATTGTAAGTGATAGTTTAATAACACGAATAACTATCATTGAATCATAATTAATATGATTCTAAGTAAGATAATTTATCTGTATTATTTTCACCCTTTTGGTGGCTGTTTCGACGGCGAGGTATGTCGTCATTAACGAAACTGACCAGATCTTGATCTCGGCATCCTCAAAAAAAATCGGCAGTTTCTTGTCCCATCGCGAGAAACTCCGTTGTGCTTGACTTTTAGGAAGATTCACTTTCGAGGCAGGTGCCTACTCCATGGTGTCCTCGGGATGCCGAATATAATCTGATTGATTAGCATATTTGCGTCAGCTGCTATTCTTTCGCCACGCGCTTCACAACGACTTGAGAAGAACAGGTGAAACAGAGCGTCCTTTGCAGGTGGTGTTCGTCCAGATGATCTCTGATTGGTTTTTGACTTTCACCGTTGGGATATGTTTAGACTACAGCGAGACGTTGAAGACGACGGTTAGAGAGAGCCAGAAGAAGCGGGTGAGGCTTGTCCACCACGCTGGACTGTGATATATATATATACTTTTATGCATTGGTGTTATGATGTTAATGTGATGATGTAAATACTGTATATATTTCTTAATGTTCTTGGAATAAGAAGAACTTAAATATCTTAGATGTTGGTTGCCTTCTCCTTGTATACGATTCGCTCTGTTTTCACGCTACCGGTTTGGGGCGACGACACCACAATCTTGATAACGAGAAATCATCTAGCCATGACAAAATTCGTCCTATCTTAAAGGAATATATCGTCACTGTAGAGTTAGCAGATTACATTTTTTAAGCATATATTTTGTTTCGGACGAACGGCATCAGCATCATTTGTGTCGATCACAAAACAAATCTAGCTACTAAGTCTGCGACAGCAAGAACTGCGGCATTGAACTTCACAACTTTCACATGCTAAATATCATTGCGAATGAGCAGAACCTGTCATATCCGAGATCGATGTACAAACAAATCTATCACTGGCATTGTCCGTCCGTGAACTAATTGAAAGGTAGGTTGATAGTTAATTCACGTCGCACTTAAGCAACACAACGTGCTGAACTCTTTGAACCACGATCATATGACGAAGTCAACACCTGAGCTCTCCAAATTTCAACACCACCCCAACGTGAGTACAACATTCTTTAGTTGGACCTAGTCTCGAACTCTCAACGGATCAGGATCAATACCAACGGGAAAGATCCGATGACATGACATAATTTTGAACCAGGTCAGATGACGAAACAACACCTGATCTGGCACTCCATTCTTGATATTTGTAGAAAACATTCATCCCTATCGTTTGCTACCTTCCGTTTTGTTCTGCAATGTAAATTGAGCAATTGCAATCGGATAAGTCGGTTTTTTTTTTTTTTTGACGAGTAAACCTTGATCTTGCCAAGAAGGAATTTAGACTACGGTTGTGCAACCGCTGTACCTTGAAACTTATTAGAATCGCGTCAAGATAGAATTTAGGTAAGGTAATTTTAGTTAACGTCGTACTAGAGCAAACACAACGGGCTATCGACGACGGTCCGGGATCAATCCCTTAAGGGAAAGATCCGAGGACAACACGACAACACCTCGTAATTTTGAACTACGGTCAGATGACGAAGCAACACCTGAGCTGGCACCCCACTCTCAAAACTTCCACACCAACACAACGTGATGACTTTCGTCCACGACAAATTTAAGGTGCACCAGCCGCCTCTATACCATACGCTTACAAACATCCATGCCCGGACCCGGATTCGAACCAGGAACCTTCCGATCTAGAGGCTAACACCTTAACCACTATACCGGTTGGTAGGCAGATAGAATTTAGACTACGGCCCTTGCAACAGTTCTACCTTGAAAGTTATAAAAATCGCGCGAAGAAAGAATAGGGCCTCCGTTATTCCAATAGCCGTAGTCAAAAGTAAGCACCGCTTATCTATTATTCCAATCCATCATGGCGAACACAAATTTTCCTGTTGTGTAAAATAATTAACTTCACTTTTCCGTTTTCATCCTGTGAGAGGAAGGAGGAGGAATCTTAATGACACCGTCGCGTCACGTGGATCAGAAGTATCGCTTCGGCAGTCGTACTCTCACCACCGGTGGCTGTTGTTGCACTCTCACGTTGGTCAGCAGTACTGGCTGGAGACCGAACGAGTGTCTTGCTTGCAATTGAAGATGAAGCACACGGACAAACAACAGTCTTCAGATGGAGAAGAAAACCTGGTAAGCTGAATTCTATTTAGTTTTTCCTTCGCTGAATTTCGGAATTTTGGGATCGTTCCTTTAGAGCATTCCACAGCCTCTGCAACCCTAGTTTATAATATTCTTCGAGGAGAACCCTAAATTTAGATAACAATTTAAAGTGTTTTTTACGTCAAGGGGTTAGTTTAAAGTGTTTTTCTAGGGGTAGAGTACTCTCAGAAAAGAAATGGTGTCGCAGACTAATGTTTGAGAAACACTGTTTTACAAAGTGAAAAAAATAATAATAAACAAAGTTTCATTTTTTATTATTTAGTCTTTGTTGCTGGGTGCAAAGAGAATGATCTTTCAGATATACGTTGAACTGTGTTAACTGCAGGTATGGATAGTTGTTTCATTAGTAAAATTGTTGAATTTCGTCTCAGTAGTCTGTCCTGGAGGAACCCTTTAAAACTTTTTCCGGAACCCAGGGATTCCGAGGGACACAGGTTGAAAAACCCTGCTTTAGAGCATCGTTTAAAAGCAAACCACTTTCCGAATTTGGGGCTCAGTTACGAGAAGATCTTTCGATATTAAGTTCAAAAGCTAAGTTGTTCTTACTGCCTTTTGGTACTTCGTGAAACGGCCTTTTCGAGATACACGGCTACAAAAACTAAATATCGAGCTCGTTTGGACGCAGAAGATGACATGCGTCTTCAAATTAATTCTGTGACACAGAACACTGACAAACTCTGCCGCAAGATTCGTTCGTTTGTTGGAGTTTCATGGCTGTAACGTCGTGAGAAGAATTGAAGTGGCTTGTAGGTAATTAAAACAGCTTCAAATAAAGCTGCAGATTTAATTAGTTGCTAAACGTATTTACAATTTAAGGCAATTTCTAGACTAAAATATGGAAAAGACAAATATGGTTTCAGTCCCGGGGATTTCATCGGAGCAAACCAGCTCTGCGCTTGTTCACGCTAAAGCTGTGTTACACCGGATGTGTATATGCAATTCTCTCCCTTTTTGAGGCGGGGACGTTTTACGTTTCCTGACTGACCCTTTTTCGTCCCTTTTTTCGACCGACTCCGGTGTAAATGTTTTGTGGACTTGATCGGCAACCATCCGAACGCACTCTTCTCACCCCTGGCAGTTTGGCGGGAGATGTGGGTAGTGCAAGCGATGAGGGCAAAATATCACTGAGAGCGAACAAAAGACGGCGTGAGCGACCAGGGGGGAGGCGATGGCTAGAGGGATTATTGTCAAGCAATCATCTCGGAGAAATCTCCCCTAAAAGTTTCAACCCTTTGATCTTTACCGACTCGTGGTGGAAAACAAATTTGGCTCTGCATACTCTCCAACTCGAGATCTTGACGATCAATTGAATGCCGTTTCTAGGAATAGCTTCGATGGGAGAGAAGTTGTGCCGGTGTAAACGCGGCTTAACAAGTCCAACGATTCTCTCCGATTTGAAGGGGCCCTGAACAAAGCGTCCATTCACCTGTACCTCGTAAGACCGAAGGGCTACATCGCATTCCTCTACCCCCATCCGGTCATAAATTCGCCCGCCGATTCCCTAATCGACGGCGAATTCGCGTAAGCGAAGAAACCTCGAAGAAAAGGGGACCGTGACGCTACATGGCACAAGAACCCTATTTGGCCTTGCTGCGCCAGACACAAGACATACCATATAAAGAAACAGACAGAAACACATACAATGAATGATTAAACTGACACAGAAGAGAGAATTATACCCTTGGAGGAATAAATTAAACACGAATCGAACCTGCTCCGCATTAGGGATGCGACATCGACTGCAAAACATCGATGTTTTGAAACATCGATGTTCAAAATTAAAACATCGATGTTGATAATACATCGCACCAAAACCATCGATGTTTTTAAAATTCAGTGAATTTAAACTTTTTTTCTCCAGCTCTTAAAACTGGTTTAGCAACTAGTGATGCAACATCGGCTGCAATGCATCGATGTTTTTATAAAACATCAATGTTTTGAAAACATCGACATCGATGTCACATCCCTACTTTTCAGGTCCTTCACTCTTGGCCATTTTGGTCTATAAGTATGTTCAATTGCTGATTATAAAAATTATGCTACTTTGTTCATTTAAAAATTTTTATAACCATACTTTTTTCATTTAAAAATAAAACATCGACAACGCAAAAACATCGACAAGTATAAACATCGATGTTTTTTAAAAAACATCGATGTTTTGAAAACATTGACATCGATGTCGCATCCCTACTCCGCATTATTAAGGAAATGAATCTATTTTAAGCAACGCAATCCAAAATCTTACAAATAAAAATGTTATTTTGCTACTCTGTGTCTGGAAACGCCAAAATTAAAGTTTTATTTTGTAATTTTATTACGAACAAAGTAACCTGACGTAGTTCTGATTAAATTGGTTGGTACAGCTACAGTCTACGTTTATAGTAGTAGCAACGGCCTTGGCGATTTTTTTTTTTTTTGGCACACTTCTATTAGCGAGTTACGGTAGGTTAAGGCAACCCATCTGTATTTACGGTTATTGTGGTTTTCATGGCAACCTTGGCAAACGGAAACTTTAAATTTTCATTTTGATTATTTTAGAAAGGTCTTTTACAATCCGTTAAAGTCGTTTGATTTCATTGATTCGTTTGAAATTTTTTCTTTGATTCCATTGGTTATTTTAATTTTTAAATATACTTTGACTGTAGAGGTTCTTTTTAAAAAATTTTCTTTGATTTCATTGGTTCATTTAATTGTTTTTCTCCAGTTATGGAATTTTATATATTTTCTAATAATATTTTTCACGGTACAGTTCTGACACTTATTGTTTTTTGGCCATGTGTAGAATTTTTTTTTTAATAATTTTTTTTCCCGGAATAGTTTTGACGTATAAGGTTGTATTATTTCCTGCTTTCTATCGTTTAAAAATATTTTTTTCAAAATGCCCACTGTATTTAGTGTAATTGATATGTTTCAGGGTATTCTTACCCAACATTCGCAGCTTAATTCTTCTGCTAGTTCACAAATGTGTTTAAACTTATTACTTTTTGTGAAAGTTTTTAATATATATATTTTTTGAAACGTTTTCAAATGTGTTTTCAAGTTTCCATTTTCCGTTGTAAAAAGAAAAATATTTGTGAAATAATTTTTTCCTTGACAACTTTAAAAGAACGTAAAAAAAAATTGCCAATGCCGTTGCCACCGCTATAAACGTAGACTGTAGCTGTCCCTATTAATTAACGTTGATTGAAAGCTATCAGGAAATACTCACTTTCTCTAGTTTTATAACGAACTAACAGAATTATCTGTTGCGTCCGACATTGCTTGGATTGAATGGGTTAAATGTAGATTGAAAGTGATCAGAATACTCACTTTTCTCTAGTAGAAAAGTGAAAATTAATTTATGTAAGCTGAAAATAATTTTTAAACTCCATTTTGACATTTTTGTAGCTTCTGCAATTTACTTCAGATCGAATGCGTATGCTTGCTTTATTTATCCATGTAATCTGTTTCATATACACGAACAAACGTCCAAGAAAAAACTAAAAAAAGTGATTGTTAAATACAATAGTGATACAGAAGTCAAAATTTTGAGCTTTGGTGTGATTATGAATGAATATTCCTTAAGTGTATTTCCTGAAATAATGATAAACTTACAGCGCAGTCTTTCACTCAGTTTCCTTATTAATATTTTTTTAATTGTGCACCAGGAAAACAGAATTTCCCCTCCATTATGAGAGAATGATAAATAATATATTGATACGATATTGTACGATTAAATTATTTTCAAGCAAATATATTTTTACATTTTTATTTACACAAATTTTTTACAAGAAAATTCCATCCCGCACGTGAAATAACAAATTGTTTGAAAATTAAATGTTTTCAGTGCAGAGGAACCGAAGTGAATCGATTACTGTTTATTGCAACGTAAAAACATTGAGAAGATTCAATCTATATTCATCCCTCCTTGGAAATAGCCCGTGCGACGTTGGTAAAATACCTACTTACCTAAATAATATTCCTATAGCGCTGATATTTTGTAGCATGCTGGTTTTGAGGTACCCAAACAAAATATACGTATTTTTTTTAAATTTTTAAAGAATTTTTATCTGCAATATTTAATTAATTTGATAATGGATACCATATCAGTGATTCGTAAGCCTTGCATAAGGATGGTGGTATTAGAACGTATCGCATTACAAGTGTAAGAGTGTGCTACAAATAAAATATAGAAAAGCTAACTGCAATAATACGCCTGAAGTAGTTTGTCACTTCTATAAGGAATGAACTTAAGGGCATTCACAATCATTCCGAAACACAAAATCGACTGTTATAACCATATTACTTCTACCATTTGTAGTTTTGTATTACACCATAGTGCGATGTTTGTGAAATGAAGTGAAACTTCGATTAAACGTCACTCATTCAATCGTTAGGTTCTGTTAACCATTAGTCCGTTGTTACATTACTCTGTTATTACGGATATATATATATATATATATATATATATATATATATATATATATATATATATATATTAGCCCGCTTGTGAACCAGCTGCTTTTCTTGCACAAAGGAACCTATTCTTCAGTTTTTGCTCTCAAGTTCCTCGCACGTAACACATACAGCAACTGAGGTCTTCCAAAGGAATTGTCAATGTTTACATTTAAATACAGACGAAAGTAGTCATATCCCACTTCTGCATAAGGAATGTCTGCCTTGAATTTTTCCTATAGTATTTTGACACTGAGACGAGCATCTACGTACTTTTTTCTCTCCCCGAGTATGGGGCCACTTTCGTTTCAAGCAATGCCAGAAAATCATGAATTTCTTTTGATGTGGCGGGTTTAATGGCATTGTAACCTGTTTTCTTTCCCCTCTTATCTCTTGGACATTTTCCGAAAGCTATCAAGTTGCACAATCGCTGAATTCTTCTATTTGTTATCCCATGTATAGAAACAAATGCCTTCTTGCATACATTGCCTTTCGAACCTTTTACCCTGACGCTGTACAGAAAAAATGTCGTTCTTTTAAGTCTTTGGATTGCATAGATTTGTCTGTAAACGTGACTGTGCCACTTCTACTATTCACATCTCTTTTTAATAGGTGAAGTTAAAAATAAATCTTGTGGATCTTTGTTAGGCAATTCGTTAAAATCGATTGTTATTTTTGAAAAATCTTCCTCCGCGAGCTTGGAGCAACAAGCCAGTTTGCATGCACAATCAGGGCCTCTCGATCTGCCAGCTACAGCATTACCTGCATTCATGATTCACAATAACCATGATTCACTATTCATATTTCACAATAACCATGAGTGCGTTCGATTGATACTCATTAAAAAAAGTATTTGCTTACCAGGATGGTTTTCGTTAGCTTGTTCCTTTAGTCCTTGCTTTCTTTATAATATTTATTTCCTATTGGTTTTTCAATCTCAATCAATGCCAATTGGCTCAATTGGTTTTTTATCTTTCTGACACGTCCATCAATCACATTGCCTTCAGAAGAATCTGATTCCATTACACAAAAACGTTAAAAAGCACAACACTTTTAATCTAACTCTTCTTACCCAAATAATTAAAACGCACAAGTTGTTACACAAAAAAAATGTGTAGAGTGCTCTGTCGGCAGACTACGTTACTGTTCGTCTGCTCACAGGTGATTTTTTGACCGATGTCTTTTTCACAACCAGTTGTAAAAAGGTGGCATGTGCAGCATTGGTATAAAGGTTTGCTACAGCCAATAAAATCATTTTTCAGAAAAATTTCACGTATCCCCTTTTTACAACCACCCATTCAATTGGATTTTCATTTTAAGAATCTAGACTAAAATAGATGGATAACCCTTGTAGCTAGAAATGAAACGACGGAAGTGCCATATGGAAAAGCACAGTACGCCACTGATGCTCGCTCTTTTTTGAAATTCTTTTTTTTGATCGTTCTCTCTTGATAATTTTGATCTGAGGAATCAACTAATACAATAGAAAAATATCATATTTTGCCCAATAATTCTCACACCTAAAAAAAAGTTTAAGAAACCGAAGCAGATGACCGACAAGAGCTATCAAAAACTACTCTTGATTTAGTAGTTGAATTCGAGGGTTTAACTATATTATTTAATATTTCAGACGATTCTATGGGTGATCATTTTAAAATAAATCCTTCTTCTGGAATTATGGCATAATTCACTTTAAAGTGAGTTTCACAAAATTCTTTATCAGAATTTAGATTTGTCTTAACTGGAATCTCTTTTAGACAGCTTGCTTATGAGTCTGATCAATATTTACTTCAGACTGAATGCTGAAATTTCATTGCACAATTACTTTCAGAAGCATTAATTTTACCTGACAAAACCCATCCAAATAAAGAACTTTGTGCAATGAGTGTGCCAATAATGTGTCCAGGGCGAATTGAAGAAAAGAAGTAATCAACTCAAATTACTACATCAATATTTCTGGGCTTATTAAATGCAGTATCAGCTAATTGAATTGAAAGAATCTTATGATATAAAATGCTAAGCTCTAGTGTGTTTCCGTGGCTATTAAAGTTTTGATTGATTGTGTGACGTCACGAGTAGGATGATTTTCTAATTGTCTCGATTGGTCGTGTAATGTCACGAGCGAAACAAAATACGAAATATCAGAAATCATTTTATTCGATATCGCCATGAAAATAACATTGAGTATAAAATGATTGCCGTTGGCAGCTCATTGTTTTACCACTGTTGATCAAAAATTAACTTTTCCAATCAATAAGTTTTACCAGTATTGCTCAAAAAACAACACCATGCGAAAGCAAGGCAAGTTGATAGATAGTGGTGGGAAAAGGTTTGTACACAGCCAGTGATCAACAAAAGTTGACAGATAGTAATGACAAAAGGTTTATACATAGCCAGGGAGAGAGATTAGGTTTTTAAAAATATATAACTAAAGTTTGACCAAAATAAAACTCCGTGGGGAAAAAAAGATCACTTGGGTACCTCTGTTTCGGGAAGCCCGTACACGCCTAAAAAAAGATGTGCCAAGAGGGGATTTTTTTTAAAAGTCATCGCGATTTTTACTTATGTTTTAGTTTTATGGAGATTAATATATTCAATTGTATTATTTTCTCAAAATAAAGCAAAGAGATTCGTCAGTTGAAGAAAGCAACCAATTTAAACAATGGAGTTCAACATATGCTTTAATCGCTCTTCATGTTTTCAGAGCCTGCAAGGTTTCCGAATATCTTACCCCAGAGTATGTCTAAGTGTCCTGGGTGTTCTGATGTCATGCAGTCTTCTGTGGGTCTGGATGTCCTGGAAGAAGAGCTTCTTCATGCGATGCACCCACGTCCAGTGCAGCCTAGAAAAAGCTGAGAGAATTCTTTTGGTGGTATGTTCAGTTTATACCGATTATCCTTGTATTAGCAATAAGGTTTTCCTTTACAATCAAAGATAGTTTCTAGACGTCGCTCTTAAAGGTATCTGCCTGCCTTCGGCGGTCATTTTTTGAAATTACATCATTCATATACGGATACAAAATACATATATACTCGATTACAACATTTTATAAAGTTCCCTAAACTTTAGCACAAGTCCTGAATTAAAAGACTGAAATCAGAAAATAATTAAAATTTAACATGGCTGTAGACTATTCCCTGTATATATGTGTGTACAACATGTCTTAAAGATTGTAAAGCATTTGAACTTTAACTTTTTGAGATGCTAAGTTGCGTAAAGCAAAAGCATGTAAACATCAGTTTTGAGGAAAATGGAAAAATAATTTCATGTACCTGAAAAACTGTAATAAAACTCTCATGATGCATTAAAATGCACCTGGATCATAAAATTCATCGTTTTTTTTTTTTTTTTTTTTCTGTCTGAAACAGTGATTTTTTCTTTTTTAGTGCTTTCAATATTTTCCAACGCTTTTTTTTAGAAGTAGAAGAATGCCGCTTTGAATCAAGAATTCTACTACTATCTAAATGTTTATATGCTTTCAAAGTAAAAAAGCCAGGATTAATTTTCATATTTTTAATTATATGTGTGCAACCTTGGAAGCCATCATTGAAGTGAACAACAGCATAGTTCACCACTAACCTCATGGTTTTGAGGCAAACATATACCTATTTTGGTAATATTTGCCATACATTACCATTGAGGCATTTATTGGCATTCTGTGTTTTACCGTATAAACACTTACTAAGAAGTTCTTTAGAGCACAGTTCAAGTTATGTGGGCTTAATTTTGTTGAGAATTTCATTTGGCAGCCCACTATACTTTTGTTTGGATAACACCAACTGGCTTTAGATATCGGGCTTTGTCCATGCATTGGCTTTTTAAAGTTCTATGCACAGTGAAACAAAGCAGCTTCACACTCGGCTGCATCTTTTGAAAATTACCTACATTAGACCTCACTGCTATTCCGTAATAATTGTGCAGTCTGTCAATAAAGGCATCGGTCAACTTTCCCTTACCCGACAAACCTTTAATTTTGGACTTCAATTTGCAAAGACGTGAACGGACTCTCTCTTTTGAACGTGGTCTCTGCATTCCAATTTTGTAACACTATTTTCACCATAAGTGTCTTTCACATTCATATATGCTTTTGAGTCACCGTCTCAGTAGTATTGAGTATATTTCAGCTTTCGTTTGTTTTCCGAACGAAGAAATATCGGTGAAACACCCACAACTTCCATTTTAGACGATGATCCTTCAAAATTGCACTGGCACACATGATCCGCTTTAAGAGAGTCATACACAGTGCCTCTGGGCTTTTTTCGAATGCTTTGCATTTTGTGCAGTAAGATGACATGACTTCAACGTCAACTACTTTTCCAGTGTCGACAGAAATGGCAGCAACGCACCCATTCATAGACGTATAACTTCTCCGCTGCCACTTTCCATCGACAGATACTCCACATTCAGTTGCTTCATTAGGATCAGTTCCCTTTTTTTGTACTATTTCAGAAGCTGAATTTTCCATGGATTTTTTAGCTACTTCTGAAATAACTCCTAAAAGCCTATTTTCATGAATAACATACGGAGATTTTGATAATCCAGGCATAATTAGTGTCGCACATAATTTGTAAGCTGTTGAGAAACCTTTACCTATTTGACGCATGGCATAAACGAATCTGGTGTTTATTTCAGGTAAGTTCATAGCTTTCTTCGATGAAGCAAACCCTTTGCAAAAGTCACAGCTCTTACATTTTAGAACAAAATGTGAACACAGACCATACCTTGATTCCTCACATAAATATAATCCAGTGGCAAAGCAACTTGGGCAGCAGACTTCAGAAAACAAATTTGTGATAATCTCCATATCAAAAATTCTGTTACCACCTAACGGAATATCATTTTCATTCATTTCGATAGAGCTAATGTCTTTCAACTTTGATGAACTAGCATCACAGATTGCAGCATCCAAAGAACTACTTTGCGACTTGCTTTTACTAAAGCGATTGCCATAAAATCGGCGTTTTCGCTTTGTTTGGATACTTTTGCCCATTTTGTCTTGAAAAAGACAGTTGTTTTAAAGAATTAGCTATTTACCAAGACTTTATAATATCATAGAAACAGTGAAACAAGAATGTAAACACAGCGCTCATAACAAATTAATTGCTGCCAGTTTTAGAATTATATCAGCATTAAAATCAAGTTACCAGATATAATTCAAAAGTTGTATGTTTCAAATATAAATTTATAAATGTTTATAGAGGTACAATGTCAAATTTCATATCGAAATTGAAAGAAACAATCATGTAAACAAACATTTTAGGGAACTTCCTGTTAGAAAATAGAACTTCTGGTTTCAAAAAAAAGCTGCGTAGTAGTATAAAAACACCTATAACTGCAGTTCTAAATTACTTAGAAACAAAATTTTAACAGAATTTGGGGGGAAAAAAACGTTCAGACTACAATAGTACAACAAAATTGAAAAATCGATCTTTTCACCAAAATTCATCTTTTAAAGGCAGACAGATACCTTGTCATATTTTGAACAAACCAACTGGTCCTTTAGTTTTTGAATGCGTATTGATACTTCTAATTCAGATTATACGAGGATAAATAGCCCGTCATACGAAGGGTGCATAAAAAAAATTATTTATTTTGGTCAAACTTCATTTAACAGTTAAATAGTTCTTATCACGGCCCTATTTGGCCATGTTGCGCCAAACACGAGACAGATAATGTCAAGTAATAGTGAAAAGAAAGTATGGGGCAGTAAAAAATCTTCGATGACCCTCGCTTCACGATGTGTATGGGAGGAACTTGGGGATTTCCGTTGGATTGGTGAGAGTCGAGGCAAAAAGGGGTTCTCCTAGCGAAAAGAGGTGTTTAGCCCTCCCCCCATCTGTTTTGCCCGAACGAAAGTAGGAGAGACAGAGAGCGGAGGAGGACCGAACTGCTGTTGAGATCGCAACAGGTTCCGGGTGAGTCTATCCACTCCTCATCTTGCGGGAAGCTCCGATCGCTTGCCATGTTCCAGCAAGTCCCCAGTTAAAGCTGATTTTGCCACACAAAAAAACACTGAACACCAACAATGAAGAGTTTCGCATGAACTACTACAGTTACTTTCATTTATGAAGCCTAATCCCAACACTGCAATGCAATCAAATGCCCGATATTAGGATTGTTTAGGAAGCTTCTAGTAGGAAGAATTTTTCTTTTCAGAAACGCTTTGTATGTGCCTTGGCAAGCATTTTCGACTTGCGTGGACATCCTCTATCCTGGATATTTTCTGCATATGATGCCATCTAAGTTGGCGGCCACTCCATCACTAAACAGCTCATATCTCTGATGATAGTCGACCGATTATCATGAAACCTTTCAGAAATACTTTGTAGGGATCTCATTAAGCATTTTTGACTCGTGTAGTCAGTTAAATATATTACAAGTGAAATGTCAACAAAGATGGTGGCTGCCTAATCAGAAATTTGTCATATTTGTTATTACTTGGTGTAATTTCATTGAATGTTCGCTATTTAGACAAATTTAACCTTCAAAAGGCTTCTAGAGGTTTTAGTGATAAATAATGTTCATAAGTATTTAATTCCCTGGGGCATGGAAAACATTGTATTGCATGGTGATAGGAAATCAATACATTGGAAAAGTAAAATCTAAATATTTATAACATACTTATAGTTATTCAGATTTAAGTATCAGCTCTCCTCTGAAGTTATTTTCTATCAATCTAATTCATAACCTTAGAAAGTATGCTATCGAGCCTTATGAAATGCCTATTAAAATTCCATAATTGATTCTCTAATGCCCTAATGAAATTCCTATTTTGATCATTTCAATACCTTCATAAACTCTTGACGCTTTCGATAACTTCGATCATTGTGACAGCATCGTATTCAGTGAAGGACTTCCGTGACACCGTCTGTCTCTTACTCTTTGAAGAGAAACTAAAATATACATATCAGTTAAATTACTTTATCCAAGTATTCAAAAAGGATTCTAGAGATCAAATGGAAGTGATGTCAAATGCTACGGCCTTATTTTGAACTAGCAAAGCGTCCAGAACTTTGAAGCTATTACAAAGTTGCCAAAGATCTATTTCGGATGGAGGAGAATGAGAATTTCGCAATTCTGAAGTTCTCCTAATGCATAAGAAAAACCTTCCTCTTGAACCATCTTGAAGTGATTTCATTTCATTTTTCTTAAACGACTGCAAAAACAATAAGCGTGCAATAAGCGAGCTATTCCATGCCATACAACTCTGTACACGATATATATAGCGATAATTCTTTTATACTCGTATATTGAAAACATGACAAGCATTTTTAGGAGAACCGATAAACCGTACTTTAACGAGAATTGTTGTTCGTTGATGTCGTACGAAAAGTTAAGACGCGTGAAAGGAATACCTTAGTCATACCTTGTGTTTTCTTCAAGTCAGGATTGTAGAAAAGCTGATCTTGATTTTATGAGTTATCACAAATGGTCATCAAAGTAGACAGAACGATAGCAAATATACATTGTTATATGATGTAACATTGCTATGAATACAAATAACTCACATTTCTAAAGAGGTTCCATTTTAGGTCTAACTTAAAAATTTCTAAAGATTATCAAGAAGCAATCTGATCGTACCAGAAATTATTGTCAGTGGATTGATTGCTTATTTACAAACACCAGCTGTACATTTATTGTCATTTCTGGTGATAAAGGTGAGATTTTATTACATATCTAAGTAATGTCAATTGCAAAAGGTGTATAGTTGGTGATTAGCAAATGGTACGTTTGAGAGTACAAAAAGATATTCAAGTAAACCACGAAGACGTACATTATTTGTCACATACTAAGAATGACTGATATCAATATATGATACACTATTCATATAAGCGTTTACAAAGAAGTTGATTGATTTGGGTTTAATAGCGCAAGGTCCAAAAGCGAACAATAGGCGCCAAACACATGACAGAAATTAACCCAATAAAATAAGGAAGAAAAAGTAAAAAGCATTGGTAAAAATGGAAGGATCACTCAGACTCCATTAAAACTAACTTACTACATTCAAAAATGATTCTAGAGTTCAAGTGGAATTGATGTCAAAAGCTACAGCGTTATTTCGAAGGAGCAAAACGTCGACAAGAATTGTTCTTGTTAGTGTTGACAATGAGAATGTTTTCAATCTTGTTTCACTCGGCAAATATCTGGTGCATTAAGATTGAGGTGAGTACTGAAATCGGTGGTTTAAAGTACGGTCTTTTCTTATGGTAAACCAAAATGGTGCAAAATGCAAAATGGTTAAACCAACGTGCTCATTGCTTCCAGCCCTCCGTGCTCTATCTCGTGAAGATTGCACAAGATTACACTAGGATTCAGTTATTATTTCGTGAAGCAAAAATCGACAACACGTCTTTTGAGCGGGTAAACATTGAACTGTCAGAAGAAATATTTGATAGTTATTTTGAAATGGGTAAATTTGGATTCACTCAGGTTGGAATTGAAGAAAACATAGGTATTGAAAATTTTTTCAACAAGTTGGAGCGTCAAGGTATGTTTGTTGATATTTCTTACATGTAGAGTCGAAAAAACCAACTCCTTCACTTCGAGCACTGTTCATAGGAGAGAAAATTCAAAGGTATCATTAATTAGGGAATAACGTCCTTTACAAATTCAAATCCAAAAACGTAGCATTAAGGAACGTCTTGACATCACATTTTGCAGAAACAACAAAATTTCTAATGGAAACACAATATTTGATGCCATAATAAGATTCTGCCTAGTTAAATTAGTCTAAATATAAAATTTCTTGACTTTAACTATCAATATATCTCGAGATATTCAATGTTAGAGTTAGTTTTAATTTCAGGGATCACATCTCCACATAGAAAGTCGCTATTCGATCGAGATTAACTGTAATGATCGCTACCCGAATTTCAAATTTGAACACTATTTCAAACTTATTTTTTCAACAATCCGAGATGTATTATATTTACCATGCAAGTGCAAACGATCCGAGAATTATTATCCGAGGTTTTTCAAACGTTTTATAAACCTTTGGTTTCTCCCTAACATCGAAATAATCGGGAAAATTTAATATAGCTCAAATTTTGCATGGCCATATCTAGAAGTCCTTCTGAATCGATTCCCATAAAAATATAATAAGGTTTCGATTGCTAATTTTTTCAAACATTAGTTTAATAATTATTATTGCATACTAAAAACTATTTTTTTAAGATACAATACCAGGAGTATTGTGTTTGGGATGTTCAACAATATCAGTGCTATAGAAATATTATTTAGGAATACGTATATTCATAAAAGTGTAAGAAACTGATTTAACAATAAGAGCTCCAATCTTCCAATATTAACAGAGATATGACTAGTTTCTGATTAGGCAGCCGTCATCTTTGATGATGTCACAATAGCAAAATAATTGACAAAAATTGTGACTTTGCCCAAAAATTCCAAAAATTGTTTTTGTGATAGAGTATTTATTTAACTTTCCAAAATATATTTGATTTTTCTCTAAATCAATTAGTTGCAGAGTTATTAAGATTTTAATCAAGGCGCGGGAAAACCCGGAACTAGGTCAGTTTTCGATTGCTTGTAAAAATTTGTTTATTTATATATCCTTTTGATTCTAATTAATTACCTAGAAAAATGCAAGTAGTTTACTTTGGTAGTATCATTTTTCAAATGGTTTAAATAGATTTTCATGTAACACATTTGAAGTTTTTGACAAAATTCTTTAAACTTTCATACATAATTATTATTTTTACAAAATTATTTATTTTCTTTTAAATATTAATAGCACAATGCTATTGTTTAATAACACCAAACATAAAAAATATCATTAAAAAATGTTTCTATTCCACATTTAAAAAAAAGGGTCTCGAATACGCCTTGAAGTGGCAAATGAAATATTTTGTATTGGTTATTCTGTCTAATATATTTAAATTTGTGTTTGTACAAATTATACGTTAGTCAATTTTATGTTTTATACCTTAATCTTGTAAGCTTAAACTCCTACTGTCTTTTTTTTTTAAGTTCACAGTGAACCAATGAAGAAAGCCCAAATGTATTTCTATACAAAATGCATTAATAGAATAATGCCATTAGTTAGACACTATCCAAAACAAATAAATATACATTAAAGTGCCAAAAACCTATCCTACCAGTCTAATACTCGGCAGGTCTGGGCAGAAGCGTTGAACTGCAGAAATATGACAGGGCATGGACACTTATGGCGTCTTCACATGAAGGAGATCGATCGCTCACACCGGTCGTCTGTGATAGTCGTATAGATTCATTTCCTGCAAACAAACGATTCGAACGAAGAGAAGCAAAACAAATTTTTTAATCGTTATTGTTTAGTTCTTTTTTGTAAAATCGGCATCGTTAAAGATAGATTAAAAATTTTAGCGAATTTAAAATCTGCGGAAAATTTTAATCGAGATAGATACCTTACATTTGATTTTCTTTAAATAAATAATTTTTCAATTGTAACTTTTGAATTTTTGGCAATACGAATATGGGCACGCAATAGACAAAGACGACACGACTTCTACGTCCTTTAGAATCCTGACTTCTTTCAGAATGGAAGGTGTCTGATGTTACATTGCGATGCGAGGTGTTGCGTTATTCACACGAGAGAGACTATCATCTGTCGATTTTTGATTCCTAGCGATATCAGCTGCCGCTCTGAATTTGATTTCCTTGTTTCTTTGTCTCACATTTTTCTTGTTTTGGAAAGTTTAGATATTGATAAGTTAATTACTGCTTTGCAAATGCAGCCTGAATTATGGGACAAAACTCACGAAGATTATACGAACAAAACAAAAAAGAATATGCATGGAGAGCGGTGATGGTGTTTATTTATGGCGAAGAAATGAAAGAATGTGTTAAACAAAAAAAATGCTTAATAAGTTCTTTATTTTTTTATTACGATAATTTAGTATTAATTTATGTTGACAAACTATAGTAAGAATACGAGATGTAAAAAAATCAAATGTCAAAACGATAGCTTGATAATATTTTAAATAAGTTACATTCATTTCTTATAGTAATTTAACATCAATTTATGTTAATAAACTAACAGTAAGAATACGAAGAAGTAAAAAGTAAGCGACAAAACGGTAACTTGATAATATTTTAAATAAGCTGTTGCATTATTTTATTATATTTTCATATACTGCCATGGCAAATCGCCTTCACTTACAAAATACAGAAGGAAAGGATCTCGAAGAGCCGTTGGCTCAGGTCCATTGTAACCATTAAAAACATTATTATTATCGTTTTCCATCAAACCGGTGTGCGTTAAGGTGTCTTCGTGCGAATAACCATCCCTCGTTCGTATGAAATTATGCAGAATTATACATGATTTTATTATGTCACTTGCAAATAAATATCTATAGAAAATGGTCTATAGAAAATCAATGGTCTATAGAAAATCCTCCATTTATTAGTTAAAATACCAAGAGAGCATTCAATGAACTGGCGGTCTCTAGAAAGGCGGTAATTAAATACTTTTTTATTCTGTGGTAAATTTTTTCCACCTTACTAACATCAATGTTAACGACATCCTTTCTCGTGGTGGTATGTTGTCTCTCATTTGTATCCTGCTTCTTGGGCTCCGTTCACATGAGGCGCGTAAAATGCGCTTTTGGTGAGGCTATCAGGGTCCCGCTCTTCAAGGTTGCAAAGATAGATACTTGAATTAGAGGAATAAATAAACATAATTTAATGGCAGGACTTCGCTAACCTCGCCATACGCGCGTTGAAACGCTTCATGTGAACGTGGCCTTAATGTATCCTGTTGAACTGTTCTTTAAAAGAAACTACTGACACCCGGAACTAATTGAATAATTTAGTCCAGTCGTCAATCAGTTCGCGATACAGAACATTATATAAACCTTTCTGCACACGAAAGTTTTGATAGGGTGTACCCAATACTTCCTTTTGACATTTTTTTTTGTTTTACTTATGATTAAAATACCATAATGCAAGCATTTCCAGCTCATCCATTCTGAAAGCAGGCAGGATTCCAAAGGACATAAAAGTCGTGACGTCCTTGTCTATTGCGCGCCCAAATTCGTATTGCCAAAAATTCAAAAGATACGATTGAAAAATTATTCATTTAAAGAAATTCAAATGTCTCGTCATCTGGTTCGATCTGACCGTGGTCCTCGGATCTACTTCGTGATGTATCTCGGACCGTCGGCTAAACTTGCTGCGTTGCTCTAGTGCGACGTTAATTCAACTATTTACCTGCCAATACAATCACTGAAAAGTGACACATAAGAAGACTATATGAACCTTAAATAAAGTCATAATAAAGTAAACTGCCCTTCAATTGTACATTGAGTTTACATTCTCTGATATATGTAAGGAAATAAGGGATATTGATGTTTTAGACTGAAGATAAGAAAGAACAAAGAAATAGAGTATAGACTAACATTGGTCTGTGGATCTTTCCCTTCGTGTGTTGATCCCGGACCATCGGAAATAGCCCGTTGTGTTGCCTCAGAGTGACGTTAATTAAAATACCTACCAATAGAAATTCCATCTCACGTGTTTCAACTAATACACCACGCGTTAAAAGTTGCTTAAATCGTCATAACTTTCCATTCTTATGACGTACATAGATCTAAATGCTACCATATATGTACATCGCTTTGTACACGACTGGCAGAGGCAGCCAATAGGTATGTCCACACTTGTGCGCTTTTGCTTGCGCTAAGCGCATGCCTCGACGCAAGGGACGCATCCGTCAAGGCATGCCCGAGATGAGTCAGAAGTAGGAGTTTTTCATAGCGCAAAGAGTAGCACAAGGAGTTCCAACAGCCTTGGATCTCTGTGCGCTTCAACTTTCAATTGCAGTGGTTTGGTGAACAGAAGTTGTTGTGTTTGATTTTTTTTAGTGTTATTATGAATAACGAACAAACTCTTGAATTTATAAAAGATTACAGATCTTATGAGTGTTTGTGGAACATACACCGTAAGTCTTAAACGAAAAAAATTAAACACGTCATGATTAATAAATAAATTAATAACGTAATAATAAATTTTAAATCAAATTAAAAATAATTAAAAAAGTCATTTATTCAAAACTTGTAAAGAGCATTTATTAAATTTCCCTAACGAAATAACAATATAAGAGCCTTTTACTTTATTATGATTGCATTTAAAATATTTCTGTTCAAATTATTGTTTGTTGAAACACTACAAAAGTTAATATTTTTTTATGTATTTTATTTTGATAAATAGACTTAAAGAAAGAATATCAAGAGTGAAAATCTGACTGTGTGTATGTACATTAAACATATTTAATGAAATGAATTAAAAACTGACAAATTAAGCTTTTTATTATACCAGTGTAATATTAACATTTATTGAATCCATTAAAGTTTTCTTAGTTATGGTGCAGGTTCTAAAGATGTATAAGGATGAATATGAAACAAATTTATTTTTAAGCCGGCAAGGAGAAATATAAATGTACTTCGTTTAAACACTTATTTATCCTTTAATTATTAATATAATTATTTGTAAACTAAAAGTAATCTAAGTTCATAAGCATAGATTATATGCAAATATTATTATTCATATTTAACTCAAATATTTATAAGTACTTACGTATAGCGAAATGCACAATTAGGTTTTATCTTCTGATGTCAGCAGTAAAATTTTGAAATCCAGTTAATCGGTAACGACGATTATTTACAACTGTTTTGTAACCAATTTTTACACTGTGTTTTGAATTTATTTTTATTGGTTCCACAACACACATAAGGTCTAAATAGCCACATCTATTGGTCGACAGGAGAGATTCCAATTATTAAATTTTAATAATCGTCAGCGGGAGGTTAACTCAAGTCTAACAGTAACAACAAGGATTTTATCAACTAGCAAAGGAAGGCATACATGTTAGCTGCATCTAAGGCGAGAGGCATGCGTACTCTGACCCGAGATCGAATAAAACATCGGCGCAACTCCACTCCTTCCTCCTTTTTTTAACAACTTTTTTTTACGGGGGGAAATATCGTTCCGATTTTAAGCAGATTCAGCTGTTATTCGCTGCGGAAAACAGGAAACACGTGCAAACGATTCCAGCGAAATGAATCAAAGAAAATATAAACATCGTGTTAGAACGGGTGCTCCAACAAATAATAATAACTTTTAACGTATATTAAAAAATGCACATTGCGCGTTTTGAAATATTCTTTCATCCAAATCGCTCGCCTAGATTTCCTACGTTTATTTACTTGCCTAATCACTAATTATGCCACACTGATTCCTCCTAACAGAATAGCATCATCTTCATCCATCTTGAAGCCGAAGTGAGGCACGAGTGTGGACAGATAAAGGGCATGCCTCTAAGCTCATGCAATAAGGCATGCGTTGACGCATGTTGAATTGAATGTTGAATTGAACGTTGAAAGGCAAGTTGAAAATGAAAGCGCACAAGTGTGGACATACCTAATGACGTGCACAGTTGGCACTGCTATGCATTTTGCATAGACATGTATATTTTTTTGGCACTTCAGTGTACAATTATAAAGTTTCAACATTCAAGAAATCTATTCGCTGTTTTTCTCAATTATGCAGGCCCAAGAGAAAAGCTCTATTTTAACCACTTTTTCTTTGGTTGCAAAGCTAACTCAGCAGTGATAAGTCGAAATGGTGTATTTCCAGGATTCTTATGGCCAACAGTTCATCTCGGATATTCAGAGAACCTCTCACGGAGCATTCTTTTACTACAAAGGAATTAAATACCGGTGGGATGAGAAAAAATTACAGTTCCAGAATGTGGGGTGAGTGATGCTAGAAACCAATGAACAAATGTAAATATACCGTAGAATCGGATGAATAGAGAAAAAGTTTTGAATTTCACAGCAATATTAAGAAATTTTCTTGCGCACTTAAAATTATGATTAGTACTTTTAAAATACGGTGGCGGTCTATACTACAAGCCCTCATGGTCAAAAAATTTTAATATTTGACCGTGAGGGCAAACAAAAGTTTTTTAAGCACTGCTTCTCTTTACCATCAAGTCCGTTCGAATAAAAACAGTCATCTGCTTCTCATTCTGTTCTCTCTGTAGGTGATTAAAAGCAATAATTGTCTTATAAAGGTCTAAAGTTTAAGGTGAGGGTTCCAAAAAACCTCTGACGTCACAGTTTGTGTCATTTTCAGTCACATGGGGAATTGATTTTGATCCTTCGCCTCTATGAGAGATTAAATGGTATATATACATAAATCAAGGGGCTTCCACCCCCTGGTCGCTACCGCTCGCCAAAACTCTGTAACAAAAAAATTTACGCACCAAGAAGGAGTTGTCCGATTGCGATGAAAATGGATGGGTGTGAAGAATATACATAGAAAAACAAATGATTAAAATTTCAGAACAATTGGATGATTTATTTCCGAGCTCGCTTTGCTCTCTCATGGGACACTAAAATATTTTATTCTAGCTTCATCACTATCACAGAAAGAATAGCATCATTAAGGGAATTCATTTACAGTAAATGTATGGAGTTTTAAAATATAGAGTTTCCGATAGATTCGGTAAACGTACTTTACCATCGCGACAGCATTTCGTATAATTATTTCTGGAGTTTAATTCATTTTTCTAATAAAGTGCTTGACAAAAATTGCATATTTCCGTTATCATTCCGTAATCGTGCTCGGAAACGTTCGTTTCGACTTGGGAATTCACCCTATTGGCCATTTGTTGCTCGCCACGTTCTCTGGCTCGTTTAAGCCTGTCGGCAGTATTTAAAGTCGATCTTCGTAGAAATCTTTCATCAAGGGATTCCCTTGTACGCTGTTCTCTTCTACGCAAATTGTATTCAACCGATCGCAAAAAAAACTCCATTTTAAATTTGAAATAAAGTAACGAATGTTCCTATAAAGCGTAAGCGAGTAGCTCAACAGCATAGCGAAATACTCGACGCCAGGATTGAAATTCGTAAACAAACGGATCGTTTCCAACGGGAAAAAAGAAATAAAGGCCCTTTTTCCTCCACGCTTAAGCGTTTTATATATATAGAGATGATTTGACGGATGAACTAACAGAAGTTAACAGGTATGCGAACAGGACTTGACAGACATACAAATAGGAGTCGGCGGGTGTAGAAACAGGAATTGATGGACTGGTGGATGAAAGGGATTGGTTTATAAAATCTGTAAGATAAAAAGGTGCCAAGATACCCGACACTTATCTTGGGTTAAATTATGATGATGTGTTGAAAGTATGATAGTAAGTGGAGAAAGGTTATGGATAAACCGACAAGGCGGTTAAAACAAAAACATTTACAGTAGATAAGAACATGTTCAAACAACCTTCTTTGCAGTCTGAGCAATAAGAAGAAAAATAGTAATAACATTTAAAATCTTGGATTATCTTGTTGAAAAGTAAGTCTGGGATGTCGCAAAAGAAACGGTAACATAACTGGTCGTAGAATGTCGTCTACGTAGCGCTGTGCTGTAAGTGTGCCAGAAATGACTCTAAAGGAGTCCGGCTATCAAAGGAGATTGTTTAAGATCTTTATTAAGACGAGAAGTACACACAACAGGCAGAGCAACAGGAACGAACAGACCATAATGTTCTGTGTGGCGTGCGATAGTAAGGGCAGGATCCTCACGCTTCCCTGGACGTCTCCAGAAACGTCTGTGGTTGTCGTCAGGACACTGTTGGAAACGGTACTCGTCACTAAAAGCTATACGTCCCCAGTCAGCGCCGTTCCAAGTGGATCGAGCCCGGCACAACTCCTGAGGAACTCCTTCTTGGCGCGTCGAATATGTTTTTGTTATAGAGTGTATTTTTTAGTGTTTACATTCAACACAGGGTAATGTTATAAGCCACAACTTTTCCGCAAAACTTCTTCTATTCCCCAGATTCTACGGTAATGTAACTACAACTTTACTGTATCAGTCCGTTCGATACAAATTGAATTGCGAATCTTAAGAGGTCTGATGTAAGTAACCAACGCAATTCTTCTACGATGTGACGCAAAGTGGACCGCTGCTTCACAGGTTCATAGACGTGATAGCCACAGAAACAAGTTGAAAAAAATGAATATTTATTTTTGTCTTCTGAGAAGTAAATAAAATAGAACTAGATTTTTTTTTAAAGGTTCAGAGGTCAAGTTTATACACGAGGGTTAAGAATAAAGTAATGGCAGTGGCGTCGTAGGAGCATACGTTAGCATCAAAGACGCCGCGAAGGTGAAGCTTATTTTACACTAGAGCAACGCAGATGCGAAGCGAGCCGACCCATTAGAGACGAAGAAAGCAGTGATTAACAGAGAGGATGACTTCTTTTTACAGTGGCTGATTGGCTGATGTAGTTCGCTTTGTATCCGCGTTGCTATAGTAACAAACAAACTTGAGTCAATCCGCAAAACCTGCTATTCCTTGCCAGCTTGGATTCCACAACTCATGCCATAATTCAGCCATTTAGTGGACCATAATTCAGCAACTATAATTTCGAACTAGTTCTTTCCCGCTACGGATGATTTTGGTGTATGGTAGGTAGATAGTTGAATTAACGCTGCACTGGTGTAACAGGACGGGTTATTGGCGACGAACCGGGATCCAACCCAAAGACTATACTTGTTCATTTGACATTTGTAAGTACGAAACTATTATTAAAATTAACATTTCTTTGATTTTTAAGCATTTAGAACAACTTTTTTTTTTTTTGCTAATAGAATAATAATATTTTCCCTGGAAGTTGTCTTCCTACATCAGCGCCTTGTACGGAAGTTGGATTTACCGTTGTGCATATAAAAAGTATAATTACTTTACAATTAATTTTCTATTACAATCATATATACTTACCCTTCTTATTAATTTTTTTAAATCGCCTTGCTTGACTTGATCTATCTGTACTACTAGAAGAGTCACTAGTATCGAAGTCATCTAAGAAACTTTCAATTTACACCCAGACTCATATACAGATATTTCTGATTCCTAATCACAGTGTGTAGAAATTAGCTGCATACATTTTGAATCAGCCATTATTTTATGTTAAAAATAGTTTGCACTATACCTGTTCATTAATAAAGCTGTCAAATGATCAGTTGTACCTTATAAGAATCGCGCCAAGAAAGTATTTAGACTGCGGCCGTTACAGCAGTTGTACCTTGAAAGGTATAACAATCGCGACAAGAAAAAATACCGCTTACCGACGTTATATCTATAGCCGTAAGCAAAAGTTTAATTCAACTATCTACGTACCTACCCATGAAGCTCATCGGGTTAAAACTTCAGCATAAGGTTTCATACAAATTACTGTGGTAAAAATTCGGGCTTACAACTTTTGAATTTTTTTATTAGATTTTGAAATTTTGTATTTATTTATCTTGCTATAAACAATAAAAAGAATGATGTCTGTGTTTATTCTCTACTGACTTTCGTTTGTAATTGACAGAGGTCTCGAAGTAAAGACATGCACTCAACTACACAATTCTGCAAGAGGTCTGGACAACAGCGAAGCACTCAGGAAACTGAAGATATACGGCCCGAATTCCATCCATATTAAAGTGAAACCGGTCGTAAAGCTCTTGCTCAGGGAGGTATTGCCACGTGGGATTTAAATAAAACTATTCCGTTACAGTTGTGTATAGCATTCGTGAAGAGTATTATTAGACAATGTAAAACACGACGCTTTTTAACCCTTCAGGTGTTTCCCCTTTTACGAACTGGTCAATTTGGGATACCTTTGTCGATACAAAACTACACTACACTACAAGGGAATGAAGCTCCAAGTAGTAAAAATAAATTGTACCGTGCTGGTGACAAGGAGATGATTTTTTGCACAACAGGCTGGACAGAAAAGGGCAGTTTTTGACCTGAATATAAACCAAGAGGGTTAAGTAGCGAATAAGTGGTTTTAAATTATTTTTAGAGCAAAATCAGACGTTTGACTGAATGGACAGAAAAGGGCAGTTTTTGACCTGAATATAAGCCAAGAGGGTTAAGTAACGAATAAGTGGTTTTAAATTATTTTTAGAGCAAAATCAGACGTTTGACTGAATGGACAGAAAAGGGCAGTTTTTGACCTGAATATAAGCCAAGAGGGTTAAGTAGCGAATACGTGGTTTTAAATTATTTTTTAGGGCAAAATCAGACGTTTGACTGAATGGACAGAAAAGGGCAGTTTTTGACCTGAATATAAGCAAGAGGGTTAAGTAGCGAATAAGTGGTTTTTAATTATTTTTAGGGCAAAATCAGACGTGTGACTGAATGGACAGAAAAGGGCAGTTTTTGACCTGAAGATAAGCCACTAAGAGGGTTAATTTTCGAGTAAATAGTAGTTTTAAATTATTTTTTGATGGAAAAATTAGACATTGACTGAATGGACACAAAAGGTCATTTGTTACCTGAACATAAGCTACCAAGAGAGTTAAGTAGTAAGTAAATAGTGTTTTTTTTTTAAATTTCTGAGAGCAAAATCAAACGTTGACTGAATGCAGATAAAAGTTTTACATGTTAAATAACTTTTTAATGCGTTACCTAAAATATCTCTGACAAATCTTTGAACGTTTGTTTAAATTCTGATGCCTCTTCTCAGCCATTAATTTTAGAGTTCAACTGCGAGACAAAGTAAAGACAAAAAGTATCGAAACTATTTTGGAGATAAGGATTCACTTTTTTTATATTATGTGTTGCAATATAAACTGACAAGCCAAAACATTATGACCATCCCCACATTTTTCAATGAACTCCTCTGGATGACGTGAAGGGCACGTGAATAGGTGAGAATGGTATTGAACTGCTGCTGGAGAAAGTAAGTGATCATTCTTGCATTACTTTTACGAGTGATGGTAAAGGCTGCTGATCTAAGCGAATTTGATAGAGGACAGGTCGTAATGGCCCGAAGACTCGGAACAAGTATCACCGAAACTGCACGACTGGTAGGTTGTTCACGATCTGCCGTTGTTAGTATTCATGCAAAGTGAATAAATGACGGTGACACCAGCAGTAGACTCCAAGGTGTAAGTCGTTCACGCGTTATCAAAGAAAAAGGACGTCGGATATTGTCCCGCTTGGTAAAGCAAAGTCGTCGTGAGACAGTGGCTCAGCTGACAGCCCAATACAATGCAGGTCCAAGCGCAAGTGTTTCGGAACACACGGTTCAGCAGACCCTGTTGGATATGGTACTGTGCAGAAGACGTCCAACTCGTGTGCCTCTTTTCACCAATCGTCAACTACGCATACAGTGGGCACGGGAACATCGAGACTGGACCATGGATGAGTGGAAGAGAGTTGCCTGGTCAGATGAATCCCGATTTCTCATACATCACGTCGATGGTCGTGTCAGGGTTCGCCGTGTGCTAGGCGAACAGTTGCTCCCATCTTGTACAGCAGGTCAAACACAGGCTGGTGGTGGCGGTATTATGCTTTGGGGGGCGTTCTCATGGGCGACTCTGGGACCCGTAGTTGTGGTAGAACATAACATGCACGCTGCGAACTATCTGAACATCATTGCGGGTCAGTTGCACCCTTATATGGCGTCTGTCTTCCCAACTGGAAATGGAATCTTCAAGCAGGACAACGCCCCATGTCACAAGGCTCGGATTGTGTTGGAGTGGTTCTAGGAGCATACGGATGAATTCCACTTAATGTTCTGACCACCTAACTCGCCGGATCTTAATCCTATAGAGGACATTTGGGGTGTCAGGGAAAGGCAGCTCAGAGCTCAAACACCACCATGTCCTACTATCTCGACTTTGCGTGACCACTGCTTAGACATTTGGTACAACCTGTCTCCAGTCATGTACCAAGAACTTGTGGCATCTATGCCTAGGCGAGTTGCAGCTGTTATGCAGACCAAAGGAGGCGCAACGCGTTATTGAGTAGGTGGTGATAATGTTTTGGCTCTTCAGTGTATGTAACCAATGTACAAATTGATAACATGTATATACACTACCCTACAATAATGGACCGGACGCCAGTGGATTTGTATAAAATTCGACTACTTGTTTGGGAGTGTTTTTCTATGCTATGGCCTTTGACCTTTGCATCTTGTTCCTGGTCAATTGAACGCTGACCCCTACATGAACATTTTTGACAATCAGATTCTTCCTACGGTCTGGCAATTTTATGGAATGGACGAATATAACTTCCAGGACGAAAGCGCTCCATGTCCTGTTGCAGCCTCTGTCAAGCAGTGGTATCAAGATATGGATGTAAAACATCGTACATGAGTCCCGACCTTAACCCCATATAACATTTGAGGGACGCGTTAGAGCTACGCTAATGAACCAGGGAACCACGTCCGAAGTCTACAGCTGAGCTGGCGACATTCTTGCTGCAGGAATGGAGATACAAATAACCAAAGCTGTGTATCAAAACCTTGTTGAAAGTATGCCCAGAAGGGTTGCTAGTGTAATAGTGTAATTGCAGCATGTGGGGTCCATCCACCTATTAAACACGCATTCTTTCCCTCATACCATCTCATCTTACTGCCCAGTCCATAATTGTAGCATAGTGTTTGTACCGATTACAAATCTTTTATTCGTGTAAGTAATAAAAAATATAAAATGCTTCGTCTATTTCAGCGGTTTCCAGACAGTTTTCCCTCCCGTACCCCTTGATTAGACTTTTCATTTACAAGTATCCCCTCTCTTCATAACACTCACACTGTACCGCTCCGTGGGTAAGAAGCGCCCTTGTGCAATACTTTTTGAGGGACGCCCCCTCCAATCTACAAAGCAGTCATGGCCATGGTGCTAGGGTCTTAAAAAGAACCATCTTGAGTAATACATTGAAGCCGCGTTTACACCGATGTTATGAGTTGCCACTGCCTCCAGACGTAAACTTATTGGACTTAAATTGGTGTACTGGTGCCAGCAGGAATGCTATCTACTTTTCCTCACCATTGAACAAGCCTGTCGAGATCCGTTTTTTATGATATCAATATTCTCCGGACCTTCAGCAACGACTTGACAAACTCCAGAAAACAACCTCCACCACGGCATTACTTGCTCTACTGTCAACAGCAACGATCTCCTCCATATCTTGCACAACAGCTACAGCATACTCTCGTCTGCTTATTATCTACAACTACTCCAGGTAGACACTCCACAACTCCAACTCAGCCATCTTGCAATTAGCCTAGTATAAATGCCTCTATCCAATTTTACCACGTCATCAAGAAACGTTATGAATAAAACTAAAAACTGAACTAAAAACTAAATATACACCTTAGAACTGATTTATCTCTAAAACAGCTTACCATATATATTATATGGCACCAATATTAAAACTAATACACCAATAAAACACACGAAAATTTCACTTCCTCCGTCCATATTAGCACACCTCTATAAAAAAAAATTGTTCCTAAAAGATAAATTTCCTAAGTCCAAATTCTATATTAGCAGACTGCAATAAATAATTCCGATAATGTTTTCCCAAGTCCAATAGCAGTGGTACATCGCAACGTGGCACAGCGCCATAAAACATTTCTTTTAAATTTTTCCTTTACTTGCCTGTGGTTATTTGTTAAAATACAAACACAATATCAAAACATTCATCACTGCAGACTTCGGCTCCTGACGGGCGTTCATCGCTGAGACGTAGTCTCACTTTTGGACTCCCGAGGAAACTATTCTATCAAACTAAATGTTAACGCATGCCCTCTTGCCGGTTCTCTACTGGAAACAACAATTGTAAACCGGGTGCCACCGGTGATCAGTGCTTTAACACTACCTTTGTAACTCCGGAGATTCATATCTTCACATGTTTAATATTTATTTCCTCTGGATGTTAGCTTATATCTCCGGCACTACTTGCCCACGACAAAGAAAATCTGTGCGGCCTTCTCGTCTCCATCGAAGCTGGAAATGAGATCATTCTCCCCGGGGTCCAGCTGCCCTTCTCTAAGCCTTCCGGAGAGAACGGCCTCCGGGGGTCTTGACACCGGAGTTGCAGAGGCGTCCCCCCTCCAAACATCGAAGCTGTTCCGAGAAACGGCACTCATTTTATCGTCAAGATCTCGTGTCATGGTGGCGATTGGGCGAGTTTGGACTCCAATTTTGTCTTCCATCAGGAGTCAGTAAAGATCAAAGGGTTACATCTTTTGGGGGACATTTCTACCGGGCGAAATTTGGGATGAGAATGCTCCCCTATTTCGTCCCCTTTCGCAATTACATACAATCACCTTCGGCACCCCGTGGTCGGTTTTGTTCGCTCATTATGACATTTTGTCCTCGCCTTGACCACATCTCCCGCCAAGCTGTCAGTGAGTGACCTATTCCATTAAAATGGAGTGATGAATGGTGATCACTCTTCCCTACAAAGGGGTGAGAAGAGTGATCACCCCCGTTTACACCGAAGTGGGTCGAAAAGGGGTCAGCATAGGGGAAAGTCAAAGGTCCTCGCCACCAAAAGTGGATACAAATATTTGCAACTCCGGTGTAAACGCGGCTTAATGATAGGTTTGCTAACTATTCAAACGAATCAAATTAACTTAATGACCTCATTTATAGACTTTTATATTTTATTTTAGGTTTTACAACTTTTTCAATTTTGGCGCTACTAAAACTCTCCATCCCTCCTTCGTTTCCAATTTCATTCCGTACGGAAAAAAACTTTAAATATAAGGGAAGGTGAAATTTGTAAGTAAAGGGAATAAGTAGATAAGTTGTAAGTAGGGGATAAAAAATTTTTATCCTCTAAAAAGGGCATTTGATGATCGAAGAATGAAAAGAGCTCAATCCATACAGCTAAAGCTTTACTAGCAATGACAGTGCAGTTTCATTTCTAATGAAACATAATACAGGGTGATTCATAAGTACGAACACAGTTTTTAGGTGCTGTAAAGCAGAAATAGTTTAAGATACGGTCCCCAAATGCGAACTGTTTTATAGCTAGGTATACTCATAACGTTTGTGTCCCCTTCCAGAGCGAAGTGACGTAGGCGATGTCGAGCGTGTCACGTGACTAGTCAGTGGAAATGGCGTTTTGTGTTCTTGAATTGAGCGAAACGGAATCGGTCACCTGTGCACCGGTATTTTCGATCACAATTTGGAAAATAATTAAGAATTGGTTTTAAAAATTTGAAACTTTGGGCTGTTTGTGCACAATTCCACAGGAGGACGACCGAGTGTATCGGCAGATGTCGCCAAAACCTTTATTCATACAATTGGATAATAAAGTCGAAAAGCTTTATTCTCTAATTGTATGGTGCATCACCCCACTGGTCAGGTGACATGCGAAATTACCTTTATTAACATCTTCACCGATGGATTGGACGAAGCGCCGTCTACAGCATGCCACTTATCCAATGGCCACCCAGATACTCTGATTTAACACCATGTGACTTTTTCTTTTTTGGGCTACATAAAGGATAACGTATTTAACCCTCCTCATCCTGTTGATCTAGCGGAGTTGAAATAGCGTATCGCAACCACTATCACTGCACTTGCTTCAGATACACTAACACGCGTCTAGGCAGAAATAGGTTACCTGTTCGATGTGTGTAGTGTGACTAAAGGTCTAGAACAGATAGAACATCTGTGGTTGTCTCCAAAAAAATTGAAACATTCACCTACACTTCTGTTACATGTAACACAAAATATGCATTGTCACTGTTATAAAAAAAATAATGAAATTGTATACTTATTTATGAATCACCCTGTACTTTAGTTAGTGAGCAAGCAGATCTCTGTAGATTGTGCGAGTGTGAAATGTGGTTGCGAAATTCATTAGACACAAGCAGGTAGATATAATTTTAAATGCAAGAATAAAAAAATGTAGGAAGTCAGTATCTATAAAGAAAGGTTCTAAATTGAAAAAAATCAAGTATTTTACCATGTTTATGTTGCTGAATATATAGTACCACCAATTACATGGTAGTTAATCTATGTGAGGTCTCAGAATTTTCATAAAGTTTAAGGATTTTGTCATAAACATAAACTAACACACCAGACACATAGAAATCCGAAGAAAAAATATTACTTAATGTTATATGAATATTTATAAATAAATATCCAAGTTATATTATGTATTAAAAACATAAAAAATGTATTAAAATAGTCCTAAGCTGTAATCATAAAATTAAATTTGTTTGTTATAAGTACTCAAAAATAAGGACAAAGTACAAAGGTTGTTTTATAAAAAAACACCACCCGAGATCAACACCGACAATCGGTACATACATCATCAGCAGAAAATTTTTCACCAGACCCATACCTTAACTGTAATTTTCTTAAAATAAATAATTTTTCAATTGTGACTTTTATATTTACGCATTACGAATTTTGCTACATTTGACGAAGATATGCATAACGAACGCAAAAATGAAAATTTATCTCGTTTTATACAAAAGATATAATTTGAATGGAGTAATTAGTTGCCTTAATTTACAGCTTTATATAAATAGCCATTAAAAAGAGGATGAAAGTTAAATCGTATTCGATGTTTTGAAAATAGTTTACAACAAAAGGGGATAGTATTTAATTTTATCTCTGAGAAAACGTATACCGACAAAGGTCCGTTTAAGTTTTCATGCGCGGCAAGTGTCTTTAAATTGAAGCACAATTTAAATATTCAATTTAAAAGCTAAAATTTACAGCATTTTTTAATGTCCTCAACATAAAATGTGAAAGATAAGTTTCAATTTTCATTATTTTTCACATCCTCGTGTTAAATTAAACTCGAAATGGCTTTCGAAAACGAATTTATTAGCCTGATTTAATAACTTAATTTACAGTGAGGTTATTTTCGTAGAATTTATATTTAAATCTTGAAGTCAGTTCTGTGACATTTCACATATTTTAATTAAATAAAACAGGTAGGTAAGTATTTTAATTTACGTCGTACAGAAGCACTGTAACGGGCTATTGATAATGGTCCTGGATCAATCATCAATCCCCCCAAGCAAAAGATCCAAGCACCACACCATGTAATTTTGAACCGCGGTCAGATGACGAAATGCCTGTGCTGGCTTCGAGGTTCTGAGCTGGCATCCCACTTTCCAAACTTACATACCACGCCAACGTGGTGACATTTGAGGCAACGACAGATTTAAGGTGCAGTCGTTTGTTAAAAGCTCGAGACTGCTCATCTCAAGTTGTATGGAAAATGAATCCCAAATTTGTTGTTTTTTGGCTTTTACAGTTCAAACTTCCAAATCCTGGCTCAGGTCGTCAGAACCTCGGAGCCAGCACAGGAACCTCGTCACCTGACCGCGGTTTAACATTACGTGTTGTCCTCGGATAATTAATCTTGAAGGAATTGATCCCAGACCGTCATCAATAGCTCGTTGTGGTGTTCCAGTAGAAAGTTAATTGAAATACTTACCTACGTGTTTTGTGTAGTTAAAATATCCTTGTTTTTTCCTTGTCTTCCATATCTTCAAAATCCTTACTTCACAGCATATATCTTCCCATACATTTGTGGTAGCATTTTTACCTCTTTACGGTTGTAATGTTTTATCCCAAAGCACTGGTGTCATTTGTACCAATTTCCACAAATAAAATCAAAATATCTAATTTTCTTATGATCTTGGAAGTATTTATATTTTCAACATTCAGTATTGTGAACAAAATTATAAATCATTACCTATTCAAGTTTTGGTGTTTGAAAGGTCGTTTTAAAAGCCACGATTTCCATGCCATCTATGCTACATTAATAGGAAGAAATTTCCAATTATTGAAACTCTCTTTAACTGTTAAATACAATTCGAAAAAGTGAATAGCAAAGGCCTTGTGTTATCAGTTGTTCCCGACTGATGGAATTGTTTTTTTGTTTCTAATAAGTTTTTATTTTTTAATTCTGTTACAGATAATTCACATAATTATTAAATCTACCGTTTTAAACAAAGAATGATTTTTTTAAACCGTAAAATAATATAATTTTTAGACCTATTATTTATTTTTAAACCAACTAGGGGGCTCCGCCCCCTGCTCGCTAGCGTTCGTCAACCCCCGATGATTGCTACACAATCATATTTAGTTTGCTTCGCGAACTATACTTTTCAACAATGAGGGGGAGGGGATTGTTTCACAATCCATACTCATTTGGATAGCTGCTGGATTGATTCCGGACCTCTAGTACGACTTCAATTGAAGCTTAACTTCCCTTACCATTGCGATATTTATCACATGCGCCCGAGCAACCGAAAATTACCTACTTTTTTTGTGAGATTAGCGAATTCGTATATAAGCCGACACCAGTGCTTTACCTTTGGAAAACGTTCCAAAAATTCTTGGCTTATACTCGGAAATATACGGTAAATAAAAACAAAATATTTTTTTAAAAGGCAAGAACTAAACATCTCATTTCTACATAAAAAAGGAAATTGTTAAATGAATAACGTATTGTTAAAATTCAGAGGAAATCTCCTCATAATTTTAAATGTTATAGCTGATCCGTGTTGTAATAATAATTTTAAATATTTTCATATTCGACTGTTGCTATGGAAAAGGCGACCAAATTTCCCAGAGTTCTTCTGAAAACATTGCAAACTTTCTAGCAGGTACTCTCAAATTTTATGAATGAATTAGGTAATTAAAATATATAACTGTGTTTATCATATGCGCGTGCTCCAAATTGACTAGCCCGTCGAACCACAAGACTCCCTACCACGTGACTCGCTATCTACCAATCACAAACCAAATGAAACTGAAAAAGACCGCAAAAAAAATTTTATTATAGAAAGATAAGCGTTGCATCCTAATGTATTTAAAAACAATATTTGCACTTCTGACCTCAAATTAAATTTTTCAGCATTTACTCCAAAACTTATCTTAATTTTCTTCAAGTAAATAGGCATATTAAGTACCTACTTAACTACCAATAAAATGCATAGATGAAAGCACACATTAGTCAATTTAACTACAATTAGACTATCCGAAACGAAGACTAATCCTCCAACCTTCTTTCTTTCAGGAGATTTGTAACACACATCGAACCACGAATGCCATAACAACTGGGGAATATTTCAACAAAAATGTGTTTAAAAACCACGACGAAAATAAAGAATTATGCTAAACTACGGAGAATCATAGAATTACCAATAAACAGTTTTGTATCGAAAACGGGTAGATTGCAAAAACAATTTCCACCTATATAATATAAAAATTTCGATAAAAGTAGTAATAACACTAACTTCAAGATTAAAATATAAATTCTACGAAAATAAACTAACAATAAATCAAGTTAATAAATCAGGGTAATCAGTTCATTTTCAAAAGCCATATCGTGTTTAATTTAACAAAAGGAAACTTTTCTTTCACATTTTAAATTGAGGACATTAACAAAATTACTTTAAAGCTAAGCTTTCAAATTTAATATTTAAATTTAGCTTCATTTTAAAAACGTTTGCCGCGCATGAAAACTCAAATGCACAGTTGTCGGTATACGTTATATTTCTTTCTGTTATCAAAGAAAAAATTTCTGTCTTTTTCAGTTTTATTCGCTTTGTGATTGGTAGATAGCGAGTCCTGTGGTTCAACGGGCTAATGAATTTGGATCACGCGCAGACGATAAACACACTTTTATTTGTTAATTAATTCATTCATAAAATTTGAGAGTACTCGCTAGAAACTTTGCAATGTTTTCAGAAAACCGACATATTCGGACGCCATTTCCATAGCAACAGCCTAATATGAAAATCTTAAAAAGTACTATTACAACACGGATCAGCTAAAACATTTAAAATTACATTGAGATTTCCTCTGAATTTTAACAATATGTTATTTATTTAACAATTTCCTTTTTTATGTAGAAATGAGATGTTTAGTTCTTGACATTTTTAAAAACATTTGTTTCTATATACCGTATATTTTCGTGTATAAGCCATAGAATTTTTGGAACGTTTTCGAAAGGTAAAGTACTGGTGTCGGCAAATATACGAATCCGCTAATCTCGCAAAAACAGTAGGTAATTTTCCTTTACTCGGGCGCATGCGATAGGTACCGCAGTGGTAAGGGAAGGGAAGCTTCAATTAAAGTCATACTTGAGGTTCGGAATCAATCCAGTAGCGATCCAAATGAGGATGGATTGTGAAGCAATCCCCTCCCCCTCATTGTTGAAAAGTATAGTTCGCGAAGCGAACTAAATATGATTGTGTAGCAATCATCGGGGGTTGACGAACGCTAGCGAGCAGGGGGCGGAGCCCCCGAGTTTCAGTAATAAAATTAAATACTATCCCCCTTTGTTGTAAGCTATCTCCAAAACATCGAATACGATTTAATTTCCATCCTATTTTCAATGTCTATTTATATAAAGCAGTAAATTAAGGCAACTAAGTACTCCATTCAAATAGCATCTTTTCGATTAAACGAGATAAATTTTCATATTTGTGTTCGTAAAGAATATTTTCGTCAAATGCGGCTAAATTTGTATTGCAAAAATATAAAATTAACGTAAAGTAAAAATATTTTTTGGAGTGTAATGTAACTATACAATCTTCCTAAGTAAAAAAATATTCATCGGTAGTCTAAACTTTGTATTACGCATTCGAAACCCCAATCGTATTTATACCATCTTTCCGATATCAGTATAGTTATAAATTTATATGAAAAATGTTGTTCGGAGATATACTTAATTATTTACTTCTAGTTGCGGAATCCGTTTTACGTGTACCAGGCGTTTATCGTGATTGTCTGGTGCTTGCAGATGTATTACCAGTTTGCCATCTGTATTGTTATACTCTCCGTGGTATCTGTGTCTTCCACTGTTTGGGAAACAAGAAAAGTATGTTTCATTTGTCATTTTATCTAGTTACAAGAGTCAATAACCTAATAATACAGTTATTGTATCATCAGATACAATACATATGCACTGCAACTAGTCAGAAACCAATATCAAGCTGTCTCTCACAACGGGCAATAAGTGTCCCATAAATTCGAATCACAATATAAAAATTTACATTGGATAAGAAACGATGTTCCATCAATAAAACAGATTCCAATGTGACGAGATTAGTAGCATTTTGTATGGGGTATAATCGGCTTCTATTCTGAAAACACCCCACACCACTGAACAAGAATATTCACTCTACAAAATAATCGTCATATAATACACTATAACAAAAAAAAATCGACGCACGAAGAAGGAGTTGTCCAACAGTGGTGCCGGTCTCGATCAACAAGGAACTCTGCTGACTGGGGACGTAGAGTCGTTGATGACGAGCCCTGTTTCCATCTGTGTCCTGACAACAACCGCAGACGTATCTGGTGACGTCCAGGGCAGCGTGGGGATAATGCCCTTACTATCGACGTTATGGGAAGGCGATTGCAACCATCCCGGTATGTTGACCGTTTAGCCCGACAGTTGGAGACAATTTAGTAAAACATTCCGCTGGACACTTTCCGGTAACTTTTTCAGTCTATGCCACTCCGTGTGACAACTTGCGTCCAGACCAGATGTGGACCAACGCCTTATTGACTTTCCCTTTGTAAGGGTCAATATCTGAAATAATTCCAATTGTTCTGAAATAATAATCTTTTGTTTTTCTATGTATGTTCTTCACATACATCAACTATTATCGCATTCGGACAACTTCTTGGTACGTCAATTCTTTTTGTTATAGAGTGAATTTAAAACCCTAGTTTCAGCTAGATTTTTAAGAGGCTTTGACCATGAATCGATATCCTTTTAATGTTTATTCTGTACTTTGATAGCCTTAAGTTTTAAGAATGCGCTTCAGAGAACTTTAGTCTAATTCTAGTGAAGTGACTGGCGTGTGCGAGTGCGCGTTAGTAATCACGAAAATGGATCAGAATATCGATGGTTTCTATTTTAATTGTTTCAAAATATTCTCCGATTTCTCCTTTCAAACGAAACCAAGATCTTGTAAATGCTCAGTACAAGCATGTAGAAACATGTTTCCAAAACTTGTAACTCAATTTGTGAATAATTGCTTTTGCAATGATGCGCTTTGTTCAAATTGTGATTATTCAACAATGAGAGAGAGAATTGATCTATTATCATTTTTTTTTTGCGTCATTATAATCTTTATAATACAGTGAATGTTTTGATTTTTATGCTTCCGGGGTGAAATAAATTGCAAAAAAAATAGTTTTAAGGGATAATATTTTTAACCTTTTGCCTTGCGAAAGGTATTGTGTTTCAATCTTTTATAGAATATCCAGTGAGATAATATTCATACACTAAGTAGCCTTAATATTCCCAAATTTAATCATTTGAATGAATCGAAACGCCAGACATCACACCTCCATTTGAAAGGATAACTTTGTAGTTTAAGAGTCTCAAACTCAGTTACTGCCATTTTAAAACTTTTTACTTTTCATATTGGGATAACATAACACTCGTATGGAGAATCATTGCTCAGCACATAGGTAACATGATCTTACATGAACTCTTCTCTTTCAGCAAAGTCGTTCCTTAAGGGATGCGATGCATACGAAGTCGATAGCCACTGTTTTGAGAGATGAAAAAGGTATTTTTCATTGGCTCTTTTCTATATTATAAGTACCTTTGTATTAAAAGCAAAAGCCTCGACACGTGGATAGAGGAAAACAAAAGGATTACTTACGTCTATGGTGAATTGTCTACATCGTGCGCTTTAAAAAATGTCGAATATTTTTATACTTATGGACACGAACGAACATAACACGTATGTTAATATTTTAGCCTTACGTTGGAAAACACGTTTTCTGACAGTAATGTTTAATGAATTTAGCATTGTAGTGAAATGAAACAAATCGTTCAAGTACAATCAAACCGACTGTTAGTTGATGCAGGAGCCAAGCTGTATCAAAAACGTATGTGCAAAACATGAGATAAAGTAGGAACACTGCTGTAAGAAAGATATTTGGATTAACCTTTAGATTACGGCCGGTACAGCAGTTGTACCATGGTCGCGCCAAGAAAGAATTTAGACAACCGTAAAGTACCTTAGTTGTACCTTGAAATTAAAATGAATCGCGGCAAGAAAGAATTTAGACAACGGCCGTTATACAGCCAGTTGTACCTCTAAAGTTATAAAATCACGCCAAGAAAGAATCGCGCTTGTTATATCTATAGCCATAGTCAAAAGGTTAAAATGCAATAAAGATTATAAATTCAATTCATACTTGAATTTGTTTTAATGCCCAATCAGTCGTGACGATTTCAGTAACAAGGGTTTTAATGAGGAACTTGCACGTTTTTGTTTATATTTTTATAATATAGAAAATGAATAAATATGATAGAAAGTATCTTTCTTGCTTACTTTTATAGCTTTTGACTGTCGTTTTTGAACATTTTGATGATCAATAAATATTTTAAACATATTAATATAAATAACTATTAATAAAACACAGAAATGAGCAATTTCCTCACTGGTGCTAGTTCCTCATTAGAGATCATAACTCCCTCTTGAAGACTTGAGTTTTTCCTCCAGTGGTACAGAAGCCTTCAGAGGAACTGGTTCCTGGAGACGTACTAGTTCTGTCCAGGTCTACCTTCACTATGCCATGTGACGCTATTCTGCTATCTGGAAGCTGTGTGGTCAACGAAAGCATGCTAACGGGTATGGATGAAGTATTTGAATATATTGCTGATATCTGTTGTCTTATATCCTAATTAATATGCACGATGACATTATCTTACATAATACAATGTGCATCGCTCACACGTTCAGGTTTTGCCTTTCCTATTCTTCACAACTGCTGCTTTGTGACTTAGTAGTAACGGCAATCGAATACCTAGATATTACCATTTCATGCGCTATCTATCCTCTATCTTTCGAAGTATTCGAGATAGGAGCACTAATTTCAGATTCTTGTGCAGCTTGGGATGCTGCAATCTGTTTCAATGCGTAGTACACTCATGATCAAAATTATTTTTACATAACCAAAATTAATTATATTCTATGAAATAAACAATCGATGTAATCCATTTTTGCAAGGAATGTGCGAAAACAAGCCTAATTAGCATTATCCAATCAAAAGTGTTCAAACTGTTTCTGATATGCAAATCAAGGCTTTACGTCATCCAACGGTGAATCAAGCGCTTTGCTCAAGGTGAATATCGGAGTGAATTTCTGCAATGCAGCGTTTGATTTCAGTGTGTTAGGACTCGAAACGATTTATTATGGCTCCGAAGTATCATTTTGAAGAATCTGTGAATAGGTGCATCATCGACCGTTTAGAAGCAGGGCAGGCAATCATGGAAGCAGCGAGATGTGTGAATATTTCAAAACAAATAGTATCTGCTCTAGGGAAACAATTTCAGAACTCTGGAACTGTTGTAAGGAGGCCTGGACAAGGTCTTAAAAGTGCTGTTTAACAACTGCTGCTTAAGATCGATATATGGCAATACCAGCCCGTCGTAACAGGAAGTCTACTGCTCGGCAATTAAGTTCAGAGCTTGGAGCCACCACGGAAAATGTTGTACCATGTCAAACTGTATACAGGCTTAATGGAAAATGCTTTTATGCCAGAAATCTAACGGTCTGTGCTTCACTCTCTTCACAACACAAGAGGGATCGTTTTAATTGGTGCAACGAACATCAGAACTGGAGTCAACACCAATGGACCCATGTTCTCTTTACTGATGAGTCGAGGTTTAGTTTAATATCTGATTCCAAACGTTTTTACTTCTGGAGGGAGCCAGGAACACGAAATCTTCCTTCGAACCTTATGGAATGTGACGGTTTTGGTAGTACAGGTGTGATGGTGTGGGGAGGAATAATGATTGATGGACGTACGACTGTTCACGTTTTCAACAGGGAATCTGTGACCAGATAGAGATATCGGGATGAGGTCTTAGAACGTTATGTAAGATTTTTCAGAGGTGCGTAGGGATCTTATTTTTTTATTTATGGACGATAATGGTCGTCCACATCGAGCAAACCTCGTTGACGAATTCATTGAAAATGAAGGCATTGAGCGAATACCATGGCCATCAAAATCTCCTGATCTGAACCCTATATATAACGTATGGGACTACCTTGAAAAAGCAGTTGCACGGAGACATCCTTTTCCTAGAGATATAAATACCCTGAAGATCGCATTTCTTGAGGAGTGGAACTTAATTCCCCAAACTGTGGTAAAAAAACATTATTGTCAGCATGAAATCGCGCTGTGATATGAGTGTACAAGTCAGGGGCGATCCCATTCCATATTAAATTCTTAGGCCTTAATGTTTTTTTAACTCTCCTTGTCACATATTATTGACATTATTATTGTTTCATACTACAGTTTTACGTCATATGCAGTGTTCTTGAATTTTTCATTTGTATTTATGTGTTAGGTCTCATCCTACACAAATTCATAAAATTGTAGTTCACAGTTTCTTAGAAATCCGTAATTCTATGCATATAAAATAATTTTGGACAATAGTGTAAATTATGGATTATCATCAATAACGACTAATGAGGGTTAGCAATGAGTTTGAAGCTAGGCCAATCCTCCTCATCCGAGGCGATGTGTGAGGGGTGTGTTGCCAGGATGCTGTGACACACTGAATGAACTCTCGCTGCCAGTTGAGAAAGGGCGTGAAAAGGGGACGATTCTAGAACATAACTGAACATCATTCCATCACTTCTATAGATGTGCCAAATTTTACAACTCACTCTGTATCTATACTCATTCAGTTTTGTGTTGGTGTATAAGGACTTTACTATACGCCCTGCCCATATTGATATTTAGACCAAACATTTTGCTATCTTCTTCCGAATATCTCTCATTGTCTGTCTTTTCGAATATCTTGTCTTGTCTGTCTTTTCGAATATATGCACACACTTGCGACTCAACAATCGCAGCGATTAAAAAGATGCAACCGATCCTATTTTCGCTGCGACGCGACTCTCGCTCTACCCCAATGAATTACTCGGACAGACGTGGACATGCGCCTACTTGTATAGTCGCTGTTCTGAAGCAATTTTGTTCTGTCTCTGTTTAAAACACTGCAAATACTTGTCTAAAATGTCTGACAACGAATCTACCGGAGGTGATGATGGACGAATATTAATAGTAATTGATACTGAGTTACTTACTGAAATTTTTTTTTATTTAAAGAAATTGAAGATTGTTATTGATGGACCCATTATTGTGCCAACAATTCATCAAAACTTTTGACATTAGGTAATACTGTCGGAACAACTTTGCAAGGTGCTCACATAAATCTTCAAATAACTTGTAAAACCGCCCTAATAATCTTTGACGTGTTATTGGATGTACCCAATAACGATGCTTTCTCCGTTTACTTCTCTCCCGAAGCAAAAGAGCGATCGCGCAAGTAGTTTCAATGACATCCATTAGAAAACTTTTCTGATTCAAATATTTATTTATCGCAATGTGTGCACCTTGTAGATTTCTTGCGATTTTTGGGTCGTCGCGACTAGAAATCGTAAGTGGAAGTCTAGCCTTAGTGAGGTTGAAGCTAGATGTCATAATTTCTCTTTTCCGTCGACGTATAAAGAAGTTGTGATTTTCGCATAATTGCGCAATCACTGTTAGAGTTGTAGCAAGAGCTCAGAACTCAATCTGCAATGCGTAGAGCTCAGCTATATTCAATTATATGTCTAACACAGTTTGTATACTTTTAAGTTAATAAACTAGAATGTCTTCAAGAACCTTGTCATTTGGATGCATTTCTACACTCTGTGTCTGGCGTGATTACAACATTAAGTGGCGTTATTAGAACACTTCCAACGAAACGGAAACACATTCTATAATAAATTACTCAGCTCTAATTCAAAACGACTTAATAAGGGTTTTTCCTCGCGATTCCTTAAAACATTTTTCTTGCGCAAGTAAAAATTTTTAAGTACAACTGTCATGACTGAAGCTTTTAGCACGTGATGTTTAACATTTCCGTCATTTTTCTATTTATCTTATGGGGCAGAAATACTTGGATATGAGATCAACTAGATTTAATTTTCCTTTTTCGTTTAAGTGACAAAGTTAAATGTATTTCATCTTTACGAAATATTTCGTATTATACTTTGTATTTTGGTCTCGTCGTGTAGACATATAAAGAAAAACATCGAAATATTTAGTTGCTATATTGTGTCACGAAAGCCTTAAGAAAATATTTAGTTTTTTAATTTTAAAAATATTAAATTTCTTGATGACTTCTTCAACGTTTGTTTCGTACTTTATTTGCACATTTTTGTGTTCTGATTCATTTTGATCATATTTTCATTTTGTATGGGAGCAACTAAAATTGCTTCAAAGATACGATTCAGGAGACATTTTTTGCTATTTCTTCTACAAATTTATATCATTAATGCTACTATTTCAAAAGAACGCAGGGGTACTCTAACTGTAACACTCCTGCGTTATGAAACACATTCTAATATTATTTTACTCGGATTATTTCAATTCAAAATCAAAAGAATGCTTTAAAAAACCGGAAATGACAAAATCCAAGAGAGCCCTCACCACTCGTTGTAATTGGTGACAGAGACCCGGCGGTTGAGAAACAATGCCCTAGTGTTTCACTTAACTCTTCCTACACACTCCTAGTGTTCCTACTGGGCCATGGTCTTGTAGTAAGCACTAGAGATGCGACATCGATGTATTGGAGTCGATGTTTTTGTAACATCTATGTTTATACTTTTCGATGTTTTTACGTCGACGATGTTTTATTTTTAAATGAAAAAAGTACCGTTTTAAAAATTTTAAAAATAACCAAGTAGCATAATTTTTATAATCAGGAAATTGAACATACTTTTAGACCAAAGTGGCCAAGGAGGACGGGTCTGAAAAGTAGGGATGCGACATCAATGTTTTATAGCCGATGTCACATCACTAGTTGTTAAACCAGTTTTAAAGTTTAAATACACTGAATTTTAAAAACATCGATGTTTTCGGATCGATGTATTATCAACATCAATGTTCTAATTTTGAACATCGATGTTTTGCTGTCCATGTCGCATCAATAGTAAGCACTATATATTTGAATCTCTAGGCTTTAAATTTCTTAGACAGTAGCATTTATTTCGTATGAGACTTTCAGGTGAGAGCACCCCGATCACCAAAGTCTCCATTCCTGACGACCCCGACGCCCTGTTCGATGTCCTCGCTCTCAAGAGAAGCGTCCTCTCATGCGGAACCAAAGTCTTACTCAGCACGAGCACCGACGAATCGGACGCCACGGCCATTGTGTATCGCACTGGTAAGTACCACTCACTGTTGCGGAAGACTCTCTCACCCTCTCTCTTATCCTCTCTCTGACCCACCCTCTCACCCTCCCTCTCACCCATGTTATTTTTAAATGGATTAACATTTTTATTTATTTGTTTATTTATTTTGGGTTTTTATTGTAGCAACTTGTGCCTTTGGTGTTTTTCCGAAAATAGTGCCGCCCTGGGCTATAGTCCACCCTACCCCACTGAATCCTCTACTGCTCTTTGTTGCACCTGTACTCACCAACTATTTTCTGTATTGAAATTAGCACCGACCAGATTCTTATGTAACACTAGTCACTACGTGGTCAGCACGGCGTTGTTCGTGATTGTTCTTTTCGTGGGGTCAGGTGTGACCACTGCTCGCTGACGCTCGCCAACCCCCAGTGATTGCTACGTATTCCAATTTGGTTTGCTTCGCAAACGAAACACCTTGATGGCATCGAGGTGGCTTTTATCAACAACGTGAATCGAAACACGCTAGATTCGGAAAAATTTGGCATGGTTCCATAGACAACTCGGACGGAAAACGCATGTGACGTCAGAGGTCGAAAATCGCAAACTTGGGTTGCTTCTTTTTTCTGACGTCACATTTCGGAATGGAAGAAAGAATGGTGAAAAAACTAATAAATTCATTTAAACATTTTGTAGAGTAAATTTAAAAATTCGGCGCGATACAAAAATTGCAAAAATTTGGTCTACCTGTGTGACAAATTTCCTTATTGTAAGTGCCATAGATTCGTCAGGACACTGCGTACCGAGAGACAGACAAACACACTTCCTTTTGTAATAGTATCGATAACATATTATTTTATTCCGATGCTCAAAAAGTTACTCTTTTCTGCCAAAACAGGTTTCTCCACAGCCAAGGGAGAACTCGTGAGGGCCATCCTGTACCCGAAGCCAGTGAAGCTGAAACTCTACTCAGACTTGCTGAAATGCATGGTCATGTTCTTCATTCTAGGTAAGAAAGATTCGAAAGAAAAACATTCCAACACCATCACACACTCCTGTACAGTTTAAATAGGTGTGGTGATAGAAAGGATCAATGAGAATCCTTTTTAAGTACAACATGTCAGTTAAAAGTGATGAAATTCATCCAATAAAAGGATATTTTTTAGTTGTTGTAAATGCACTAGGTCAATGCCAAACATTCCAAAAAAGTGGTCATAGTTCTTATCAGCTTCTGCATAGGATACATTTCGGGCTGTGACGTTCTAACTGGCTAGTGTCTTTTGGAGCTTGATGCTTGCGCCTGCCTGTTTGCTGATGTCATCGGCTCGATTCCAGCGAATAGAACTGAAAATAGTTTAATTGTGGACACCTTCTGTAGTCTGTGCTAAACTAAATGTTATGTTTAGTTTCCAAAAAAACTATTTCAATTTTGTCACAGCCTATCATAGATGCTAAAATATTGCGTATGCTTGGCCAAGGCAATTGTCCTGTCAATAATCCACAAGCCACAACTGCTTTTTAACGACCGTTGGGTAACAATGTCACAAATGAACTCCCCACCCCCATATTTTTATGTTTTGTGTTATAAAATGGATGTTGAATCTGAAAATAAGGTAATCTCTGCAACAATTATTTAGAAAGGCAGGGTGGCAACAAAATCCTAGAAAAAAAGTTCCCTGAAAGTGTCACAAAACTTTCCCTGATTTTGCAATTCCCTTAACACGCTTCACGCTTCAGAATTACACGTTAACTGCAGATTTCACGCCAGCGCGTGATGTGGCGTGAACACTAAAGAGCCAATCACGCGGTTGCGCGTGGTGTGGAGTGATGTCTCAGTAGTCAGTCAAGCGTTCGCGCGGGAAGCGTTGCACCTCAACATTTATTCTCCGCTTCAATTGGCATTATATGTTAGGTGTTGGCGTGGTATTGGCGAGGAGTAAAGGTTAGAAGCTAGTTGTAAAGGTATGTGGTTTCTAAAAAGCCTCTAACAGATGATGAAATTGCAAATTTGTTGGCTGAACTTTGGCCAATCTATTCTGGTATTGGCGCACTTTCAATCCTATTTGTTGTAAAAAGTAAGTCGGCTTCTGGGGAAAAATCCATTGCTACGGTGGGACAATAACTATCAACACATCCTAACGTGACGTGCAGCGAAAGTGTTAAGAAATGTCGTGATCCGTAATTGGTATCGATATACAGTATCCACACAACAATGTTTTTAAATATTTAAGGTCAGATGGGGTGAAAAGAAAATTCTCCACAAATATTTTGTATTTTCTCTCTTCAGATATTTTAATTGTTACTGTAAGGGTTGGATCCCGTGATGGAACTCTTACAATAGCAATTGAAAAAACTGGAGAAAAAATACAAACTATTTTGTTTATGAACTTTTTACACCTGACCCTACATTATCCTACTATACATCAAAGTTAAATGTAATTGGCGCACTTCTAGTAGAGAGTTATGGTAGGTTAAGGCAACTCATCTATATTACTGTTATGCGGTTTTCATGGCAAACTCGGCAAGCGGAAAGTTTAAATTTTCATTTTGAATATTCTAGAAAGTTCTTTCAAAATCCGTTAAACTGTCGTTTGATTTCATAGGTTCATTTGAAATAATTCCTTACTTGGCGACTGTAGAAGTGCGCCAAAAAAAGCGCCAAGGCCGTTTCCACCGCTATAAACGTAGAGTGAAGCTTTACCAAAAAATTCTACAAAAATAAAATTGGAAGCAAAAAATATCAATTTAATGCACAAAAAAAACATCATCTCTCTCTCTCTCTCTCTCTCTCTCTCTCAGTTACACAAATTTAAAATTATATACCACACGTTGTATCGCCGGCCTCTATGCGACGAGACGCTCCGGCCGCTAAAACCAATGCGACGGTTTTCGCGATGTTCGAAAATTACGACGCCAGTGTTCTTTATTAGAATTACAATTTCGGCGAATACGATTTATTCGATTCTTAAAAGTACTCGTAATCACGCATCTCTAAATAAGGGCAAACGATAACAGTTGCCGTTTGTATCAAAATTTTAAATTCCCTGATTTTTTATGAAATTTGAAAATTTCCCGAGATTTTCCTGATATTTCCTGAATTAAAAAGTTCCCTGAGAATTCCCTGATTTCCCGGTTCTGTTACCACCCCGAATGCAGATTTTAGTGATTATTTAGAAACGTAGGCTTGTCTAGAAACGTACCATTCAAAAGTGCGTAACGTACAAGTCAAAAGGTTAACGAACCCCCAAGTATATACGTTAGATTTATTATTTATTTCAGATTTAAATAGTCATTATTATTCAAAGGTTTGTACGCGTACCAAAATGCACAAAATTAATTTTTTTTTACGAAACCTTTACCAGAAACATTCAATTAAAAAACCTTTTATCCACTGTGTTTAATTAGTTAAATGATACACAAATTCCATTATATATTCGGTGAGATGATTGCACACTACTCTAGCAACCTGCGAGTTGTAGACGATGCGGGTAATATGCGGGTTCATTTCCTGAAACTTACACTAGTGTTTCTTTCTTCTGTGTCAGTAATTCTAGTGTGCGTCCATTGCTGGACGTTGCCCGTCTTGCGTTTGACGCAGCTTGGCCAAATATGACCCTTCCTCTATGAAACCCAGCCAAACCAATTAATTTCTGTTAAGTAAATCATGGGAACAGCTGCAGTCTACGTTTATAGTGGTGGCAACGGCCTTGGCGAATTTTTTTTTGGCGCACTTCTAAAGTAGCCAAGAAAATAATTATTTCAAAAAAAATTTTCTTTTACAAATATTTTACTATTTACAACGGAAAATGAAAGGTTCAAAACACATTTTAGAACTTTTAAAAAATGTATTTTTTAAAACATCCACAAAATTTGATAAGCTTAAATAGAAATTATTTTTTACAAAAGAAAGTAATTAGTGTGCAAGAAATGATATGTCAGGCTTGTACGGTGAAAAACAATTTTAATAAAAGAAAACTCCATAGCTTTCGAAAAACTATTAAATAAACCAATGAAATCAAACGATTTTAACGGATTTTGAAAGAGCTTTCTAGATTAATCAAAATGAAACTTTAAACTTTCCGTTTGCCGAGGTTTCCATGGAAACCACAATAACCATAAATACAGGTGAGTTGTCTTGACCTACCATAACTCGCTACTAGAAGAGCGCCAAAAAATTATCAAGGCCGTTGCCACCGCTATAGACGTAGATTGCAGCTGAAAATATATAACTTAAGATTCATTTTTCATAAATAATTCATATAGGATCACTGATATGCCATAGATATACTTTTATAATCCCGAAACAAACTTCTTCTTTCAACTCAATTACTCTTTCAGGAACTCCATCTTTGATTTATACAATAATCGTTGGGATAAAGCTTGATGTAAGTAGGGAATTTTCTTTTTAACTTATTTTAACTCAATGTAAAATGATGGTATATAAGATTTTTTTTAAATACAACAAAAAAATCGACGTACCAAGAGGGAGTTGTCCGATGGCGATAAAAATGGGTGGATAAGAACATACATAAAAAAACAAACGATTAAAATTTCAGAACAATTGAATGATTTATTTCAGTGTTTAACCTCTACAAAGAGAGGAAATGAATAAGACGTTGATCTACCTCTGGCCTCGATGAGTCACCCAGTGTGGCATAGACTGAAAAAGCTCCCGGACTGTGGAATTTCTTGCCAAATTGCCTCCAACTGTCGGGCTAAATGGTTTCATTCCGGGATGGTTGCAATCGCCTTCCCATAACGTCCCAGATTTGCTAGTTGTTTTGTAGAAAGCTTTAAATTAATACTTAGCAGTCGTGTTGCGGTCCCGATTGCCGAGATAGACGAGCCAAACGCGGTGGCACACCCAGAAGTATTGCATCATTTCCAGATACACACCACGGAGAGGGAGGAGATCGTCAAGCGCACAATGTATGCATGCTAACACGATAACTGTTCAGGACGTATTTTTTAACGATTTCAATTGAAGCCCATTTTTGCGTCACAGGCAGTCCTTTGCCGAAAAAGCTTCTTCACAGTTCAGTCTGTGTGCGGATGTAATACATACAACGATGTGTTCGCGTCCAACTCTTTCAGCTCCACGTGGAAGATGACATTATATTCGTACTGAACGTGTGTACGTTTTTCGTGCCCCCCTCTCTGCCGGCTGTGCTGACCAGCATCAACCAGCAGGCTCAGAAAAGACTGCGCAAGCAGGGGATCTTCTGTCTCAACACTCGCTACATCAACATGTCTGCAGTACTGGACGTGGTATGTTTTGATAAGGTGAGAACCGATACGTGCTTCAAAACATAATTAAATCATGAGCTTACGAATTATCTTGGTTATCGTTTACTGTACGGTCCACATTGGCGACTTTTTCCAAAACATCGCCAAATGTAAGATTGCGTCAATGACGTCCATATCCAAGATGGCGTCATCAACACAACATACAGAGGAACAAGTAAACAAAACTTTTGCATCCAATTTTCTGATTCTGTATAAGCAAAATCCACACTGTGAACCTTTGCAAATATGGAAATGAAAATGAGGAATGCACAAATAAACAATAAAATGTAAAGAAAACTAACTTGCCCATCACTTCCGCTAGCTCCATACGATTTCTCCGCTGTTTCGGTTGTCATGATTATTTGCACCCTTCGCCTCATCGCATGTTAAGGGCGGGTAAACACGCATTTTTGCATCCACAAAAGCCATAAGTTTATTTTTTTCGCCACTCATATACGACGAGATATATTTACAATTAGTGCAGATGCAGACATACTTATTTAACGATGGTGTAATTCCCACAGTATTAAAATCGAAAGGAACGGAGCGTCGAAAAGCGATGGTAACGGAAATCAAAGAGCTATCCAAAAAACGCACGTGCTAACGAAGGCAGCAATCGATACTTATTTAACGATGGTGTAATTCCTACAGCAATAAAATCGAAAGAAATGGAGCGTCGAAAAGCGATGCTGCAGGAACGTTTAAAAGCGATGGTAACGGAAATCACATAGAGCGATCCAAAAACACATTTGCCAACGAAGGGAACGGTCGAAAAGGAATGGTATTTGAAAAAAACGGTCGAAAAGGAGTGGGTGGTATTTGAAAACCCCGGGGTGAAGGGACTTACATAGGGTTGTAATAAATAAAATATAGCCAAAATTCAATACATTTGGTGATATTCGCATGTTTGGCGACAAAAATCAAAATTGGCACGATATCACGGTTTTCAAATATAGGGTTACCAAAAAACTAATTTGTAGGTTACCAGATTTGGCGAGAAATCTATATGGACCGTACAGTAAAGGTCACCCATTATCTTATAATGTAAGGAAAGATTTCGAGTCACGTAACTTAAAATAAAAGAATGGAATGTATAGAACTATTATTAACAAATATAAGTTTTGTTCCAAAGATAGCAAAACAGAAATATAGATTGCATTTACACAAAAAATTCTCCCATCCATCAAAAACAAGCAGAAAGTATAAGATTTTATTGTAAAACAAACATTGCAGAAAAAAACGTGTAAGTGTTCGAGGTTCGTAAAAACGACGGAAGTGCTATTTTCTGGACACATTTATTGAAACATCACATAACAGCGAAAATAACATCACATAACACACAGAGAATAAAAGACGACACACAAGAAGCGAATGCTATGTGTTTGACAAGTTCAACTCTGATCAAATCGTTGATAACTTGATTCTATTTTTTACACCGGAAGTACCACCAGTACTCATTACTTGACCACATGGAGTAATCACCCTATGAGTCATGCCGGAAGGAATATTCGAACTTCACACAACGTCCCTCGACTGATAGGGGACAATATTTTTTTCTGTTCAGTAAATCAAACTATAGTTTCAGTTACTCTTAACCTCTCTTCAAAAAACGGTTCATTGCATTTAAAATATTTAAGTAAATAGTTTAATTTTGTACTACTAAAGAAAATTCGTTATTGGTCAGTAATTAGTCAGAAACTAGATTTTTTTCAAGCAGATTTTGCTCCTCTACTAAATCAATTTCAAATCTTCATTATCACTTCCATGAATATGATATTATTACAGACTGGAACCCTTACTGAAGATAATCTGGACATCTTAGAGATAGTGACTGTTCATTGTGGGAAGTGAGTAGTTGATTCTGAAAATCTAGTTCTTCTGAAATAGTTTTGTTAGAGATAGTATTTTGTTCTGAAATAGTCTTTACAATTGTTCTTCTCTTCGTCTGATTCGTCTTCTCCCTTTGGCAGATTTGAAAACATCGCAAACATCGTCCCCATGTCCTACGAATTGGTCATGAAATCTATGGCAACATGTCACTCGTTGGCCAAAATCGAAGGAGAATTACTGGGACATGACTTGGACATCAAGATGCTCCAAGCATCAAATTGGGTACGGGTAAAACTTTTGCTGGAACAATATAAGTATTTAAACAGACAATTTTTCTTCAAATGGATATATGAATTTTATTGCATGGTTAAGGTATGTTTTATTGTCCTTCGTTAAGCATTATGTAGAGTGATAGTAAGGTATATTTTTCATGACGCTTTTTACAAAGTGATAACGACAAAATAAAACTTTGAAAAAGGAACAAGTGATAAAGATTCCAGATATTTGAGAGTTTAAATTACAACATTTGATATGGTTCCTTTGTCTCTCAAGTGGCATCCATCTCAGAAAAAGTGTCTACAGCATTTCCTGTAGCTGAATTTCGCCAATAATTGTGTTTTACGTCTGTTTTTGATTTGACCGCAGTTTTCAAAATTCGGACAAAATGCCTTGCTTGGAGTTGTGTTGCAGAACACTGAATATGATTCTGCATCTGGGCCTATATGTTTCCATTTTAACTGAATCTCCAAATCATCCTCTATCAGGATAAAAGTGCACGATATTTATTAAATACCAAAAATCTCCACCCCAGCAAAGGAAATGGAATGCGTCATGAACAAATTAATCACCCTGAGTGTTGAAATTGTTTGTGTCAAATAAGGGATTAAAATGCTGTACCTCTCATTCTCGAAGTTCAACAGAAAATAATCAGTTGCGGTGTACATATTTTCAGAAAAATCAGCGTACTAACTGTTAGTTTTATGCTTCCTCAATTAGGAGACAAAAATTGACATTTTTTTTAATCTTGTGGAGAGTTAAGAAAATTATTGAGTAAATATATATACCAGGATACTGTAACTGAAGTTATGAGTCTCAAGATTCTGAGCAAATTGAACCTTGACTCCAGTGCAAAAGAAATCGCAATTTTAGAGACATTGATAAATGTTTCTCGAATGATAAATGACATGAGAATCCTAAATTTAAACAATTCCATTCCTTAAAAAAAGAGAAATTGTTTATACTTGAAATTCCAAAATATTTTAAGGATTCGTGTTCTATGCTCATATTACAACCCGCAATTATACTTCATCATTGAATGTAGGAAGGCTTTATTTTAATTAGTGTAATAACTTCTCCTTTTGTGTGAGTAAATTTTCATGAACCCAAACAAGACAAAATATTAATCTCTGCCTATTAAAGTGATCCATTATTGATCAAACATTTGAACTCCTCTAAATGAAGTTGTACAGATATTTAAGTAACGTAATTTACTTGTATCCTTGTTTAAAATATCCCAAATTAATTTTTTCGTTGATTGGAATTAATTTTAATGATTTAGTTATCTCGTTGATAGGAATTAATTTTAATGATTTAGTTTTCTCGTTGATAGGAATTAATAACAGTAATGAAAATTACTACAATCCAAACACCTTACGGTTCAAATTCTTACTGTAACTTTAGCATTTTGATAGATGTGGCCATAATTAACAAAATAGCTAAGGTACTGTAAGGTTGGAATCTTAATTAACGTCACACTGGAGCAACACAATGTGCAATTGACGACGATCCGGGATCACACCCAAAGGGAAAGGTCCTAGGACAACACCGTGTAATTTTTAACTTCGGTCAAATGCCGAGGCCACACCTGAGCTGGCACTCCACTCTCCAAGCTTCCACATCACGTCAAGGTGAGGACATGTGAGGCCACGAGATCAAACGTGCACCAGCCCTCTTTGTACATGGCGAAGGCACTGTAGAGGGGAAGTATTCGTGCATACTGGGTTGGCTTTGGGTGACCAAAGGCAATATTTATCTAAGTTTTGCCAAACAACGTCAAATAAATAGATACACACGCGGGACGTTATACTGACACAAAAGAGAGGTAAAATACACCTAGGAAGGAATAAAACCTGTGCGACCTTCAACTCGCAGATTGCTAGCGTGGCGGGCAAACTCACTGAACCACGGCACCCCAATTGTTCCTAACGTAAGTTACCTAATGTGTATAATTAAAGCCATTTCAGTAGTCTTTGGTGCATAACATAAACTGTCGACGGTATTCCATACCACTTGATAGGTACGTTTCGATACGCAATTAAGAAAACTGCAGACACCATCGCCAACTCATCTTTGATGAGTAGATGTTTACATTGTTTTTTGAAATTCGCGTAAAGAATATTTTCTATTGAAATTAAGTCGCTGATTGAAAGACCTATTTGTGTGATAAAATTCAACGTAATTAAAACATTATCTTCCACAGGACCTAAGAGAACCATCGAACGAACATCGCGCTCATTTTGAATACATACCACCAAGAATTGTTTCCCCAACATATCCTGACTCACCAAACAAGGTAAAGATAATCCCAGTTATGAGAGTACAAATAAAGATACTATTGACTAAAAAAACGGATACGCTATATTTAAATTTCGTTTAGTTTCAGGTAGGCGAACAACCCCAATTTTTGTTCTTTAATATTGCTTGGATCCTTTTAATATTTTTATCAATGATGTATTAGCATAATACAAATGTTTTAAGGGTAACATTTAATTTTTATAAATATAACTTTTTTAATCAAAATTTAATAAAATATTATGACAATATGAAGGGTTTTTAATAACATGATGGCAATTTAAATTTTACACCTATTTTGTTGTTTTTTGTACCAAACTCTTTTTTTACATTTGGCAAGTGCATTAAACCAAAAAAAATTTAGAATAATAGTAATGCAATCTGTTTGATGATATCAAATATGGAAATTATCCAAAACACTAAAAAAGTATAACTTTATCTCATTATCTTATAAAATTAAAAATGTTATTACAGTTATATTTATTTTTTGAGGTCCAATGCAACGTATGATAACTAATAAACATTTATGTAAAATATCTAAGAAAAAATTGAATAGTTTTTTAGATAAAGTTGTTAATATAATGGTAAATACAAAAAAAAACTCATTTTGAGTAAATTGAAAAAGAAAATTTAGATCCATTAAAAAAATACGATTTTACACACAAGTGTTTGTATTTTTAGTGCTTCAATTCAGTTCCATAGGGTCTTATTGAAGGAATAAAAAGAGCCGCAGATATGGATTCTTACAGATGGTCTTATAGAAAGCTTGTTAGCGTGATGAGATTTTAAGTTAGATAATTTAATGGTGAATCTCCTTCGTTTGCAGTCCGTGGCTATTGTGCGGCAGTTTCCATTCGAATCGAGTCTGAAACGAATGTGTGTCGTGACACAAACTGAGGGCTGTGACCAGTTCGAGGTATTTTTGAAAGGAGCTCCAGAACTCGTGGCATCTATTTGTAAGAAAGAAACAGGTAATTTAAGGATCTCACACAATTTATTCAGTCTTCATTAGATCAATATTCTGTTAAATGTTTCAACAGATGTGTCATATCAAATTCCTAACTAAATTTTGCTGCGTCGTAATTACGATGTTTATTGCATTAACTAGAGTACAATTTACATTCCTTTAAACGGATAGCTAAAATACTGTTTTATAATATTTCCGTCGTCTCTTTTTCAACTAAATTTTTTCACTTTGGAAAGTAAATGTTGAATAACATGCATTTAACGGTGGAATGTTTAGTTTTAATTTTCTAAAAACTTGATAACTCAATATTTCTTAAATTATATTGAATACAGGAATTGTTAAAACATCAACTGTCCGCTCTAAAATTGTACAAACTATTTTTCGTGTTCACTCTGTAGTTCCCTATGATATGGATGAAGTTTTGAAACGTTTCACCAGAGAAGGATTCAGGGTTATAGCTCATGCTACAAAATTGTTACCAGAAAACACGACTTGGAAAGAAGTATTGAAAATACAAAGGTAATATCATTAACATCTCCCCCTTTTATCGTTGTCTATTTCATATACTAACATCAAACAAATGGAAATAATCTGAAATTAAAAATTAGGGTTGAATCGGGAGTCAAACTTATTTTTATTGCGAATTATATTTTCAATACTGTTTTGATTAGTAAACTGAGAAATGAACTTGTTTGTTCACTTCATATGTAACTTTTAATTTTTAAAACTTTCATTAACTTTAAGGACAATTTTGACTAACTTTTGTGTTGATAACTGTCTTTCGTGTAAAGGCAAAAGGTATGAAGTTCGATTTTTGATGGGTCCATAGGGATGCATCATTAAGTAAAGGGGACCAGTGCACAAAAATCTTTCAAAATTTAAATTATTTTTTCATAAATTTATATATGTTTATACAATTCTGTTTAAAATATCTACTATAATAAAAGGAAGTGTTTCTTTTTCGTTATCAAAGTCCTGACGAATCTATGGCACTTACAGTAATGGGATTTGGCACACAGGTAGTCCACATTTTTTGCAATTTTTGGGTCGCGGCAAATTTTAAAATTCAATCTAGAACATTTTTAAATGAATTTAATAGGTTTTTTTCACCGTTCTTTCTTTTTTCGGAATATGACGTCCACTGAAGAACCACATGCATATTGACTTTTTCTCCCTCTGTGACGTCACTATTGACGTCAGCCTTTGGAACCTTGTCAAATATTTTCACCTTTCGTGCCTCGCCAGAAATGGGAATTCATTTTGTGAATGGGATTAATTCATTTTGATTTCATGAGAAACAAATTCGAGTGAAGCAAAAGAAATTATTAAAGTTATCACTGGCGTTCTTCAGTGCTTCTTTTTTCTATCTTAGTGATCGTTAAAGATAAATAAAAATTTTAATGGATTTCAAATCTGCGAAACATTTTACATCATATAGATACCTTATACGTTTAATTTTCTTTTAATAAATAATTTATCAATTGAATATTTATATTGTTTTGGTTTGTGAAACAAATCAACACCACGGGCAATGTGACCCTCCACGAAAAGAACTCTCACGGGCAACTTCGTTAGGGCTGTTATCCAATAGGCTACGAATTCCCATTTGGTTTGCGAAGCAAACCGATAACCCCACAAAAGCAACTGGCACGTGCAACGCAGGGCTAGCCACGCAGTGTCTTGTAATATATTATTTGTAGAGATACGTTAAGAAGAAGTATTTAAATAATTTTTTGAAAAATAAGTAAGTCAGTAATGTAAGGAAGTTAATATTCTGAACTACGGTCAATTTTATGCTTTAATCTTCAATACCTCAAAATTTGTATTTTTTCCACAAAAGGAACATTTTTTCAAAGTCTATTCAAGAAAATATTTTTAAAAAATTGGTTTACAAGTGTAACATACCCTGTAACATATTTTAACTCAGACATTTTTACCTATCTGCTTAGTTGAAAAGGTAAAATTGGTCATTATTCAAGAAAAATTAGAGTGGAAAAAAAAATCTTTAAACTTCAAATTTAAAAATTTTCTAAAATTCCTGTGTTAAAGTGTTTAAAATTGTCTTTATAACCTACAAAAAAAAACTCAAATCAATACACATAAAAGATTCTGAGAAAATGTTCCGTAAAATTTGGCCATTTTAACAATACGGAGATTGGACTGCACTGGCACCTTAAAAAATAATATTTGTTTAAAACCGAAACTAAATGAATCTACGGATCTAAATTTCAACTATTCGTATCATGGCATGATTTTTTTCCTTCTGTGAGAAACATTCAACTTAAGATTTTAAAAAGCAGCCATTTTGACTTAGCGCTTTTTTCTTGACACGAAGATATATAAAGTACATTTCTCAAATACTTGTAAAACGATTATTCTCAAATGCGATTTCATTTTACTATTTTAAATGTTGTATTAAAGACTTTCTCATAAATTTTTTTTTTAATCGTAGAGAGAAACTTGAAACAGAAATGCAATTTCTCGGGCTCATCGTCTTAGAAAATAGATTGAAACAAGAGACTATTCCATCTTTGTTTGTTTTAAAAGACGCTAATATCAGATCCGTTATGGTTACAGGTAAGGATATTCAATACTTCCGAGAAAATCATTTCGAGCGCAATTTGGCTATCAAAGAATCGATCGGGGAAATCGAAATATTGATGTAGATCGATAGAATGTCCTGATAAGAATAAATTTGGTCTGAGTTATTTTGATGGCTTGATAAGTGAAATGCAATTAAGTAGAACAATATTTTTAAGATACCGTAATGTGGTGCTCTAAAAAGGGGAAAACTTTTTTCATTATGTCACAATGGTGGTTTGGTTCGATGGGTTGGTTTTGGTTTCTAATCACAGAGTAACTCTTTGGGAACATGGACTACTCTCTGGGAACAAGTGATGGAAAATTTTATTTCATTAGCGTTCATATAACGTTGTGAAATTCGTGGTACAATTAACAGTAATTTGTTTGTTCGAAAAATTGTGACCTGCACACAAGTGAGAGTAACTAATCCAAGTAAGCGTCTTTATATTGTATTAAAAAAAACTATCTGATAGTAAATTACATGAATCGATTTTGATTTTCTTATGTTATTGTGTCTAGTTTAGTTTGTTTATCTATGGGTAACAGTGCACCGAAAAATGGGTTGTTTTTGCACCACCATCAGATGTGATAACTGAACAAATTGTAAAAGGAAACATGCCACGGAAACTGACGCGTGAGGAAAGCTTCAAGTCAGTTCGCTACTCGAGATATGTCGAAATATTTCTGTAGAAGATTATTACCTGGAATGAAGAAACTGCGGAGATCACTGCCAAGATGCGCAGCGTCAATAGCTGGGCCTTCCAAACCATACACCAACTCCTACAATTGTAACGATCTCCTTAGATCTATCAATCCTCAGAAGCTCATCGTTCATCTCTAAGAGAGGTTGTTTATGGCATAATATACACTCATGTCCATAAATTAAGGATAATGCCAGCTCCGGCAAATAAAAGTTCAGAAACAAAACAAACGTGACTTATTCATAAAGCACATTTATTAAACAAAAGATAAAGAACAAAAAAGATGGTGCATGTATGATACCATTCATAAAAACTACGATTTTTGCTCACTGGAGCAATTACAAAACATATCGACCTTACAAAAACTTAACATGACAAGATTGGTTTGATGGTTAATACATTGTATGTCTCCCAGACGATGAAATACAGTCCGTACAACACCTAGGCATGCTGAGTATCAAATTATCGAGCTGATTTTGGGGAAGATCACTCCACTCAGCAAGCAATGCTCTCCGAAGTTCCGGTACACATGTAGGAGGTGATTGACGGGCTGCAACTCCTCTGTGCCAAGCATGTCCCCCACATGCTCTATCGGATTCAAGTCAGGTGAAAATGCTGACCATTCCATACGGGTGATATCCTCAGATTCAAGGCATGCGCCCATGGCACCCTGAAACAAACGTACATGTTGTTCCAGATTGATGTGCCGATAAATTTGGCCTCTCATGGTTCCGATTTGAACATGTAGATCTGCTCTGGAGCCCAGTATAATTCCGTCCCAAACGAGCAATTCTGCACCACCGTAAAGGTGTCTTTTAATGATGTTGTCTTGGTGGTAGCTGGTACCTGGCGTTCTCCATATGAACGTCCGCCGTGAATCAGACTGCAAGCTAAACCTGGACTGGTCGGAAAACATCACACAAGCGACACAAGCTCACTTTGACGATGTCCACATTGCATACTCCAGGCTAACCGCTGGCGACAATGAGTTGCCGTGAGTGGAACACATCTTACAGGCCTGCGAGCACATAGACCAACTCGTCCCAAGCGTCTGCAAACGATTTGCCTTGAAACTGTCGTAACCGTGGCTGAAGATAGCTGACGAGAAAGGTCGGATGCTGTGCTCCGTCTGCTTCTTTTTGCAGTTTCTGCCAAATACCGGTCGTCATTCGGTGTTGTAACTCGGGTTCGACCTGTACTGTAACGTCTACTGACATTTCCGTCATTTTGTATTCGTTACCAAAGCCTATAGATGACACTTTGTGCGATTCCAAGTTACACTGAAACTTCCGTCTGAGTACGCCCACATTCCAGGCGGCCAATAATTCTAGCACGGTAAAAATCGTCGATATGCGTCCTCTGTGCCATAACTATTCGGTTGTGGCACTGAGCGGCTTACAGAACGCTTGTGAACAATTTTACTTCTTTTCTACCATTCTTTACATACACCTCTCTTACACTCTCGTCATTGTGACGTACTATCGACGTCATCTGGTGGTTTCCTGTAATTTGGATATTATTCTTGAAGATGTGTGCGATAATTCTACAGGGGAAATTTTTACTTTAGAGTTCGATTTCCGTGTGATTCTGAATTATCCTTAATTAATGGACATGAGCATATATATATATATATATATATATATATATATAATCGAGTTCACACACCGTTCCGGTAAACTTAATATTTAATTAATGATTGGGTTCCAGCTGATGAATAATATACAGGTGAGTGTTCATATGGTGAGTATACAATAACAATGCCGGTCTGGCATGTCTAAGCCACAAACATCGGTGAGCACGTCTTGCTCATTCAAGTCCTTTCAGCACATCAGAGGAACGTCCTTCCTCTTTTGATGTTTGATTTCCTACTCCTCGTTCGCTGCTCGCGCAGCCCATAGGAAGTAGAGGGCGCTGGTGATGAGGAGTGGGGTGGTTTGTAGTTTTACCCTATATATATATATATATATATATATATATATATATATATATATATATATATATATATATATATATATATATATATATATATATATTGTACGGAGAGATAGGTAGAAATATAGAGGAAAGGAGGGTAGTATGGAATACCATTTGCATTTCTAAAAATAACTTTACTGGTTTGGAATAAAAATCACCAAAATCATCATGAGTACATACTATAACTAATTGGTATGGTCTGTCACTTGCAAAAAAAATACTATTTATTTTATTGTTATAAAAAATGTATTTAAAAAAAAGTTTCAAATGGAGGTTAATATGAAATAGTCGGGTAATATGGAATAGGTGGTTTAAACCATTGAAAAACAGCTGTAGTAAGGGACCCAGTTTGTCTCTTTCCTTTTAGACCTACTACATGAGGAACTTTAGTTTAAACCACAGACAAACCAGTTTCGTCTACATTAAATATCATGTTAGGAGGATAGTTGTTTTTTGAAAACAACATCGATCAGGTCAAAAAATTTGTCTACTTTATTAAATCCTCTGGCTCTGGCTAAAGATGTACCCATGGGTTTACGAACTGAAACTTTCAGTTTCCTTTTCATAAAAGCGTAGAATCAGTCTTTGCCAGCAGTTTCGTCCTTAAATGGATGGGGTATGTTATTCCGAACCGGAATTAACGTATCGGGTATTAAGGAATACCTAGTATTCCATAATACCCGACACGCCATCTTGGAAAAGGAACCTTTAAACTAATGTACAAAACATTCTGAGCTAAAAATCGACCACAGTATTTCAAACTACAATTCTTTTAATGTACATTATGCTTAACATCAATGTTCAAGTCGCATGTGTACTAGTAGGTTAAAATATTTGAAAATGTACCTACAAAACTCTTGAAAATCACAAAACACAATTTGTTCTGTAACGAGTGGTACGACAACAACATGTGGTCAACTCTCACTGCACTGCATCATGGGGTCTTTCTTGAGTAGTTCATGGTATTCCCACGTGTTAACAGCACCAATCAGAGCCGAAACCTCGGTATTCCATATTTCCCGACTATTCCATAATACCCTCCTCTCTTCTATATATATAGCAAAAATTGCTGGAGCAAAGTAGCCCCAAAATATGGTAGCCTTAGCTTTAATAAATCAGTCGTCCCCAAGTCTAAAATCCTGTGCGAAAACATGTTTCTGAATATTTATAGGAGATAACCTGCTGACGGCCATTACGGTGGGCAAGAAGTGTGGCATCATGGACGCGCACGACAGAGTGATCATCGTGGAAGCGAGTGTGCTGCTCGATCCGACTGCAGAATCCGGGAGAAAGCTACAAGTGAATTACACCACCGCATGCTCACCAGTGGAGAATGGACATATTCCAGACATATCGCACAGTGGCAAGTCTGACGTAAGTTAGTGCTTGCTACCATAGAGGAAATGTAAAAGTAGAGTGTGCAATGCCCGGGATTGTGTGACCTAAACTAGTAATAGTGTGACCCCTAGAATACTTTCATCTACATCGTGAAAACGAATATCTGAGTGCTCCACTGGCGTCCATCCATTGATTGAACACCTGATTGATCCGTGCGTCATATTAGTAGATTTCATTATTTTTGTAGCCATTCTATACAAAATGCACATTCCCGCATCTACTCTGTCATAGGTGTTGTATCGCCAACCAAACGAATCGATAAGATGCATGCCAAATCGCATATCAATTTCATTTTTCATATCAGTCACGTGACTACTAGTCGGCACGTTGGTCGCACTTTTCGCATCTCCTCTCAATAGCAATGCTCTCAATCTATTTCCCTCTTCCTTCTTTCTTCAATGTCTATATTTCACGTCTATGCTAGCAACCTTTGCGTTGCAGACGTAGCCAGCGACTCTTGTTCTTACACTGAGTGTATTTCTTTCCTCTGGGTCAGTGAAACGTCTGTATGTCCATTTCCTTGACGTTATGTCTATTGTGTTGGGTCCCAAACTGTGAGCGTGAACCATTATGGCCCGTCGCGCTATTGAATAAAAGCAACGTGATGGAAATTAATCTGTTTATATTTCGAGATGGGGATTCACGGTATATTTAAAATAAAGTATAGTAACGCCTTGTTCATTCCATGCTTCGCATTAGTCTAAAAGATTCTTCGTATTAGTCTAAACCAGGGCTCGAAATACCCGGGTGCACAAGTGCACTGTGCACATAAAAATAAAATTGCGCACCTAACTTTTCCCCGCTCGGTGCACGCAATGCACCTAACGTAAAAAAAAAACCATTTTGAATAAAATGACGAGGTCAACACCAGAGCTGGCACCCCATCCACAACTTCCACACCACGTCAACGTGAGGACATTTGAGGCCAGGGGATATTTAACGTGCTTAGCCCTCAGTGTAAAAGGCGGTCTTTGGTTGGACCTAGTTTCGAACTCACAATCCTCCTATCGCTTATCCGTCACGCTTCCAACCGGGTTACCTCGGTCTTGATCACTTGAGGAGGCCCCGGCACTTTAACTACAACTGTAATGCTATTTTATGATCGACGGAACGGAGTGTTTTTGTTCTGAGGGACATTCCTCCTAACCCCAGGTGCAGAATTCTATTCAGTGTTCTGTAACACAGCTCCAAGCAATTGTTCTGCATGCATTTTGTCCGATTTTTGAAAACTGATGTTAAATCAAAAACACACGTAAAACACATTTATAGGCCAAATATATAATACAGATTTATAATAAAACATCAAAAGCAATTAACTCTTATTTTATTTAAAACCAAGGCATACTTTCAGAATTTGCAACTCTGTCGATCACTTTTGAAGTTAAATATTTTGTCATTGACATAGAAGATGCGTTATTTATAAAGTGTTTGTGGTTGTTTGGGGCGGTGTATGGAAGTTGTGTTCCCCGTAGCTATTGAAAACAAAAAAAGGTGTGGCAAGGAGCGCTCTTTGCACTGCAGAACATCGTAAATTATAATTGCTGAAAAATCGGCCAATATTTTGATAAAATAAAGGAAAAATTGTTCTGCAAAGACTTTCTTCTGCGACGTACGTTGCAGTTTTAAACAATTTCTGCAGTTGGGCTCCCATTGACCCCTCGAAAAAACCAGAAGAGGAAAGTTCAATGTAACGATCATCTGATATAACGCTTCCTCGGCGTCATTGTAACGCGATTTCACTATATGGTGATACCAGGTGGTGAGACTCACTGCAATTGCAAAAATTTCAAACACCTGGTCTATATGAATTACTCAAACGGACTGAAAGTATTTCAGTGTGCTTTAAGACAAAGGTTTTTAGAATTTACAAAATGGCGAATGCCTGATAGGAGTCTCGAATTCAGCAAGGTGTAGACAAGATACGGATAAATCTTAGGAATCTGAATATTTACAAACATGTTTTGGTAATATGTTGTAAGATTTGTTTTTCTTGAAAGTGATATATAGAACTTTTTGTGCTTTTACATCTGCGTATATAGAAGACCTATGTTCCTGTGGAGTATAATGAGAAGTGTCACATTGCCTTGGAAGGCACTACGTTTAATCTCTTGCGACTCTACAACACAGAACTGCTGGAAAAAGTGAGTATTGTGGTTTTGTGATAGTTGTGTATATATTTTTTGTATGGTATTGTTACGGTACATCGTCCGGGAAGACTGTCCGTAGGGATGATAGCAAGATGAAGGGGCCGAGGACCCGAGATCCGGGCAAAAGGATCGGGGGAGGGCTCTGCGCACTTGGGGCGGTGTGCATCCTGAACCAAGTAATTGATAAACAGTTAGTAACTTGTTATCAGTTTACGTAGACAATGCTTGGGGTCCCTAAGTGGACGCGTGTTGGTTCCAAGGAATGAAGAGTGATGGCCCCCACCACTCGGACCGCGGCTCTTTCTGGAGTTGCAAGGGGACTCCATAACTCCGAAGATCATGGGTCTATCCGTGTAGGAGGAATATGTCAGTCTCTAAGTGGCGAAGCCGCTCTAGCCAGCAGGCTATCGGTTTGGGTCGTAGGAACTGGCACAGGGCGATGCCGCTGTTCCTGCGATCAAGTAGCGACAGGAACCTCCTTAGGTGCCACACGGAAACTAGCGGTGTCGGGACCACTCCCCGGCTGCCCTAGGCCAATACCTGTACGCTAACGAAAGAAGGCTATCTGGCGGACGGCAAGGGTCTGCAAGACTCCATAGATGATGGTATCGGTTGCCCACGGTACCGGATAAACAGGAAGTTGGGGCAGCCTGCTGTTCCGTTGGGCTACTCAGGAATGCCGATAGGTTCCTAGGAGATGCCTGGGTGTGCGCCTCTGACGCCCCTCGGCACGAATCTATGAAGAAAACTTTTCCGGCTCGAAACGGACCTAAGGTTGACTGATATCTTTGAGCCGGACCACATATCTTCAGCGCACACATTCCGGGGTCGACCACGTCTACGCCCTATCGTGTTCATCCTGGGCAGATAAGGGTTTTTCGGACGGCGTGTCACCAGGCCCACTTCTCCATTATCTCATTAGAGGCTTTCCCTAGCTTCGGCTAATCCGCTGTGGGTTTTCAGTAACTCGGTACGGAGGGGTCTGCTTCCATTCGAAGGAAGGAAGGTACATCGTCGGTAAAAGTGTGAACGCGTTCGTCCAAAAAATTGATTTCGGGTTATTCTGTCAACAGAAAACTCATTTCCATCTGTCTGATCAATTGCTACTTTTTTCAATTTGTTTGTTTATTAAATATACTATCTATTTGCAAAAACTAGATATTATATAATCTTACTACATAAAATGCTAGATTTTGCTATTTTTCCGTGGCTATTAAAGTTATGATTGGTTGTGTGGCGTCACAAGTAGGAGGAGTTTCAAATTGTTTTGATGTGTTGTGTGATGTCACAAGCGAAACGATACGAACTATCAAAAATCATAGCATTCGAAATCGCCATCGAAATAATATTCAGTATAAAATTATTGCCGTACGCGGCTCATTGTTTTACCAGTGTTGTTCAAAAATTAAGTTTTCCAATAATATATTTTTACCAGTATATTGCTCAAAAAACATCACAATACGAAAGCAAGGCAAGTTTACAGAAAGACTGGTGTCTTTGACGTAGTCGTAAAGATATGTTAGTTACGTCTTAGCCTTTTGAATTCGACCAATCAAATTATCTATATATAAACATAACAAAACAATTTATCTATCAACTTAAAGACATAAAAGAATGAACGACTACTTGTACTAAAACGTAAAACAACTGCACCGCGTCCTCTCCGTCTTTCGAATATTACCCATCTCTCGTTTCCTCTTCTTTCCTTTTGTGATGGAGGTTTTTTTATCCCATCGTTTACGCCTTTACCTGGTTTCCTGAGCGGTGCAAACCGGGAACAAGTCTCCGTCGCGGTCACTACAACGTATTAAAGTTCAAAATATTCATGTTATGTTGAATTTCCGAATCTTGTTCACATTTTAATGTCATTAAAAACAGTATAAAATTAGGCGAATGTGTGTGTGTGTGTATAGTGTACATATCCGTGTTCTTCAATTTATATTTCTGTCTTCAGAATAGATAAACATTTGAATCTTCTCTTCTTAGTTTGGATATGAGGATTACAGATTTTATACCTTAAATTTAAAAGTACTGTTTTGTAAAATGTGGATGCAGGTTTGGATAACGTTACAAGTTAATTATTTTGTATGCTAAACAGGTTAATTTCTCTTAAGCTAATAATATAATTATTATTATCTTTCAGGTTGTTGTAAAAGGAGCTATATTTGCTCGAATGTCACCCGAAAATAAACTACATTTGATAGAAAAATTCCAAGACTTAGGGTAAGAGTTATAGGAATGCTCATTTATGAAAAATGATCATGTTTGCCAAAGAAATAAAAGCTAGAAATAGATTTTTAAATTTTAAAACATATCGTTGACTTACTTCAAAAACAAGATAGCTTAAATTTTTCTTTATCGAGTTAAGTACTCTTTAATACATTTAATAATGTGCTGTAAACAATTTATACTACGCCTATTCTTATAAGCTTAAGCTCGAAGTAGTTATCTTGTTTTCATATACTTGTGAAAGTGTACTTACCTCAAAAAAGACAAAAGGGAGCTGTCTTATCTTTGCAGTAACTCAAAGGTGTATAAAATTAAATATGCTGCATGTGTTTTCATATAGAAAAAGTTTTTCGCATACCTCTTATATTTTTCAGAATAAATTTTACTTCAATTCTTTAGTGTTACTCTGTGATAATTATATGTTAACGTCGGTCCAACTGTTAACTAGCAGGTTTTCTGAAATGCAAGCGCAACTAAAAGAGATTTAATTGGATTGAATATCCGATATCAACATTCCCTATAGAATTTCGCAATACAAATCCTTCGGTCCAATTTTTCAGTCTTTCATACAGTATCGTCATCTTGAAATATCGCACCCCGGCAAAATAAGTAACACAACTCAAAATTGCAGAATTTGAAAAACATCACCCTTAAAGTATACAATAAAACTTATATTGAAATAGTAAAAGCTTCTATTAATTTTTAGGTACGTATTTATGGTGGTAACTTCTATTATAATCTATAGAACAGTGGTCCCCAACCTCCGGGCCGCGGACCGGTACCGGTCCGTGGATCAAATGGCACCGGGCCGCCCAAGGAATATTAAATTACTTCCATTTTATTCACTTTGGTGTATTTCTCTCGGGTTTGTGTGGTTCTTATCTATGAAATGTCCACTCAACTTAGAAGGCGGTAAATAGAACTTGAAATTTGTTTTGTTACTAGAGCTTTAATTAGGATTTCTGAATTCTGTATGTCTCTATTTTCCAATTTTGACAAATGTGACAACTGTTTTCAAGTTGGCAGACAAAGTAGCTGCATTTAAAGCCAAACATAAGTTGTGATGACGGCGCGTGAACAGAGGGATTTTGGGCAGGTTTCAGACATTAGCGGGGATTTTAGGTGAGACTGAGCCTAAGCATTCATTCTCCTAGTTGGTGCACGATCACCTGTCTTTGCTTTTAAAAGAGTTGGAGCGCTTCGTGGGTATTTTGTGGTTTCCCAACCACAAAATACCCACGAACTAGTAAGGAATGGATCCGCAACCCATTTGTCAACAAATCAGGCGAATCTAGCATGTCTGTGCAAGAAGTTCAACTGCTGGAGATTGCAAATGAAGGCGGCCTTAAAACTACGTTCGAGGCAACAACTCTGCCGGTGTTCTGGATTAAAGTCATGGCGGAATACCCTGAGATTGCATCCACAGCACTTAAATCCTGATTGCCATTTCCGACAACCTATCTGTGTGAAGCGGGGTTTTCTGCAGTGACAGCAACCAAAACAAAACAACGGAATAAACTGGACATAAGCAACACACTTCGGGTGTCACTGTCTCCTATTACCCCCAGATGAAACTGTCTCATTGCAAAGAAGCAAGTTCAGGGTTCTCATTATTTAGCGTTCTAGTAAGTTAAAATGTTAAATCACATTATATTCATTTTTTTGGTCAACGTCTACCCCCCCCCCTCCCCCCTCAGCGGGCCGCGTTAAAATTATCAAACGTTGATCCGGTCCGCGGCGATAAAAAGGTTGGGGAGCACTGCTATAGAATATTAATATAACACGCTGGGGCAACTCATATATATTTTTCAATGACATAACATCAAAATTTTTATTTTTTGACTTCCGTCACTTTCTTGCCGGGGTGCGATATGTCAATAATTGACATATTTCAAAGTGACTATACTGTATGAAAAATTTAAAAATTGTACCAAAACACATTTATTGTGTTGTTTTGGTACACCGTTTACAAACCAATTATCTTCCTTTTATTTTTATCAAAAATGAAGAGCAGCAATTATTTAAATTTCAAGCGACATCATACTTTTTTTTACTTAAACCCCACAACGTATAACACTATCTAATTATTTAATAATTTTTTTACTTACAAATTATATGCTAGTTTTGATACATTTCTTCCTCGGTGGCTTATTTTTAGATTAGAAAAATTTACTATGTTTTTTGTACCATATGAGCGATGAATAAAAACCACTTTCGAATTTAAAATGATACTATCATAAAAATGTATCCATTTACAAGCAACAGTTTAAAGTTTTACAGACGATATTTATCATCGATACAATACAGATGCCAAAAGCTAAAAGCAACCGATATCGTCTGCGATTAGAACAGACTACAACTTCGTCTCAAGAGGTTCGCTCGCTAGCCAGCCTTGACGTCATGTACTCAGCCAGACCGAGAGTGAGACAGCGCCCCCTATTGAGAGCTCTCGACTGTTCGGGATGACGGGACATTACACTACACAACTTCTAATTCCTCATTTAAAATATAAAAAGCCTCTGTGATTTCGTTTTGAGGAACTTAGGACCGCATTTATCCATCGCATGATAAGCCAATTGGGAAGCAACTGTTGCAACATGGAGGAACGTTTGAAACGAACCAAGCTCGGAATTCGTTGTCTTTAAAGAGAACCGCTTTTGTCAAAAGAATTCGCCAATCCTTTTTCAGCTCACCCGACCATAGGATACAAAAGTAAATATTTTAACCTAACTGGATGGTAGTAGGTTTAACGGGGGTCATGCACCTCTCCTACCATCGATTTTAACTAACAATGTTGGGAGTTTTAAACCTTCACGGGTTTCGACTTTATCTTGTCCAAGATCTGGTCAGTTTTGCTAGGAATGAGTTAAAATTCGTTGTGACAGAGCTGATTTATTACTATCATCATCCAGGAAAGAAAAAAAAATATCCCTTGGCCAGAACCGGCGACAATTTGGAACAGGACTAGAAGGCAGTTATCGATGCGAAGATAAACCAACGGGATGGTTAAGAAAGATTTGTGAAAATCTACATAAGTTTTGCCTATGGACTCATGTATACAAACAGTCCATTCAAAATCAAATTTAGAAACACGGAAGTCATGAATACCTTGCTAGCCAGGACAGTTCCTGGGAGGTGTGCACTTGAACGTCGTTAGGCCAGCTAAGTCGGTCGGAAGACGTTCGCCGGTATGTTGATTCCAACTTCAAGCGAAGATCCCTTTTTGTATTGATATTGGTTTCTTGTACTAAGCTGTTTTGTTTCATTTTTCTAAAATGATATGATGTTATTAATAAACCTTCCCGTCCTCCATTACGGGATTCTAAGCCTTCGGTCAAGTCGGGGGACGAGGATACAAAAAAAAAACGCAGGTGTCGTTGTAAAATTAGATAATTATCAGTTTTTATATCTTATATTCGTCTTTTTTAGTCTTTTTGATTAAAAAAAACTAATGAATTTATATTTAATTTATTAATTTACGTTAAAATATTCAAAGGGCACTCAGAAAAGGCGACTTTTTGGAAAAATCAAATAACTTTGAAATAAGGGGGCGGCATTTTAATGTTTGCACTTGTACTCCAAAAATGCGGTCCTGTTGATGATATTTTCCCGATTTACAATGTATCCATCTCTTTTTCTACTGTTCACTGGCATATGAAATTCTAATGCCTCCATTGTTCTTCCAAGAGGAGATAGGTAGGTATTTTAACTAATATCGTATTGGAGCAACACAGTGGGCTATTGACGACGGTCCGGGATCGATCCTTCGCGGGAAAGATCCGAGGACAACACCGCGTAATTTTGAACCACAGTCAGATGGCAACACCTGAGCTGGCACCCCGCGCTCCAAACTTCCACACCAGATCAACGTGAGGACATTTGAGGCCACGACATATTTAACATGGCCCCTTTGTACAGGACGGTCTTTGGTAGGATTCGAGCTCGCAATCCTCCGGCTGCTAATCCGATGCTCTTCCAAGAGAGATTGTAGCATACATTAGATTATAATGACTTTTGTTGACGATTTATATTTGAGAATTTTTGTGATTTCAGGTACCAAGTGGGAATGTGTGGAGATGGGGCCAATGATTGCGGAGCACTCAAAACGGCGCATACCGGAGTTTCCCTGTCCATGGCAGAGGCATCGGTAGCAGCACCCTTCACTTCCACACGGCAGAACATACAGTGCTTACCCACCCTCATCAGGTAGACTTAGTTGTCGTCATTTACTTCACTTTGTTGTGAAAATAATATGTACGTCGTTCATTGATGTTGTTGTTGTTTCTCATGCCTACACTGGCAGACCAGAGGAGTGCCAGGCCCGTCAAAGACGGCAAGAGGCGAGGGGGGTGCGCCTTCCATGTTATTGAGCCCCATTGGGAGGAAGTCCGACTTTGCTCGACATATATGACACATCCGTTTTACAGGAAGGCCCCTTTCATACATCCATTCACTCACACATATCGTAATTTAGATCCCAATCAGAGGCCGATAACCCCTTGATCAGGTACCCCCAGAGGTATTGATTTGGTATGGGAACATGGGGGACTTTGTGACCACGACCTATTTAACGTGCCCCAATCACCATTAGTGAACACGACGGTCTTTAGCCAGGTCGAAGCGCCGATCTCGCAATCATCAGAATTGCAGGCTCCGCCGAGGACAGAACCCACAACCCTTCTGATGCGAGCCCGACGCTCTACTGACTGAGCTACCGCGGCTCGCGTCGTTCATTTATATTAAGGAATACTTATTTTACTAAATCGGCTAAACAAAAGATAAATGGGAACTCTCCAGAGTATATTGTATTCATTAAAACTAAGTTTCGAACAGTTTGATGGAGAAAAGGTATGGCCAATTTATCTTGGTTGTTAGGATAATCTTAGAATTCGAAATCTCGAGATTTTACCTGAATGTTGAGTTTAAGTCCGCTGCAAGCAATGGTGAATTTCCCATATTAGTGATGTACAGGTAGTCTCGGGTCTTTTAGTGAATTGTATTGTTACATATTCCGCTGTTTTCATTGTAATCTCTCTAATTAATATTATTTCTTATTAGATTTGAAAAAATTCAGATTAAGCACATTGTAATATTTTAAATATCTGTAACTATCGTTTTGAAATTTTTACCAAGAGTAAACATACGCTTCGGTATTCAAGTAAGGTTTATTTTTCTCATGTAGTATTATTTCCTATCTTTTCATAACCGTACGAGAAGCTTGATAACAAAAATTATGTAAATGCCATTCACTAATAATGCACTTCATTTTCACCAAAAAGTCTCATCCCAACAACTCGCGAAACAAATATTTCTTAATAAAAACAGTAAAATATAATCTATTGTAAAAATTTAACTACTCAATCCATTCTCGCATATTCAATTTTAAATTTACTCAAAGCCATCAAGGTTGGTATTTTATTCTGTATGTAAAATAACCTCCGCCTTGAGATCACACCGCAGATGCAGAAGAGGTGTCTGGGAATCGCTTATAGTACAAGGTGAAGATGCTCAATAATACTTATGCAATATTGTTTACCAATATATTGCTGCTTACAAACTTATCTTGTTAATTTTATGGCCACAACTAGCTGATCAACACGGCGTTGGTCGGGTTTCAAATATGACCGCAACAGCTAAAATATGACCGCGATATTTTCCTGTGTTAACTCATACACAAACCCTGTAGAACGTGTTTCCTTATCCATGTCCCTTTATTGCAGGAAAACAAACTTTAGAATTTAAAATTGGGGCTTCGAAGGGCACTTTTAGGAGTACCTGCGTGCCAGTTTTCATGGCTACAGATTGGCCTGAAGACAGGAAAGAAATAGCCAATGTTTTCCGCAGTGTTCTAAAGTATAAGTGAACCCAATTGGGTGTGGATGGGTCAAACAGTGTCGATTTGTACAGAGAATATACACACACACCTACATCCTTTTTTATATTTAGATAGATTTCTTTTTTCAAAAGGGAAGGACGAGCCACCTTGACCTCCACGTTCGATTCTTTCCGCTACATGGTGTGCTACACTCTGAGCTTCCTTCTGGCAGTTCTCTTCTTGTTTTGGGTAAGTTCCTCTCTTTCGATCCTATCCGCAGAAATTTTATTTAGAAAAATGAAAGAAATAAACTAAACGCAAATTTCATTGGCGTCCGTCGAGTGACAAAAGACAGTAATATGTACCCACAATTACCACAACTGTTTAACAAATAAAGTTTTCTTCCTATAAGGGGTGCATGTACAAGTACTTACACGCGAATTTCATTGTAAATTGCGCTCATTACACGTGTAGTGCAAGTAGCACTTTGTTGAGAACATTGCCATCCCTTGAAACTAAACATGATACTCTACAGAACAAGTACTCTGTTTCTTTGGTCCTCGTTCTCTTTTTTCTAAAAAAGCCCATCAAAATCCTTTACTTCACATGCATACATCAGAGAAAGCACACTCAATGTATAATTCATGGGTAATCTACTATACTATTACATTATTTAATGTTAGTAAAGTTTTCATGGGTGTAATTTTTCAATAGCCATACAGGTAGGTAAGTAGATGAATTGACGTCGCACTTGAGCAACACAACGGGCTGTTAGCAGAAAAACGTAATTTTGAACCAAGGACAGAGGACTAATTCGTTCCCGCTACGATGATTCTGGTGTGTGGTAGGTAGTTGAATTAACGCTTCACTGATGCAACACGACGGGTTATTGGCGACGATCCCAAGACTACACCTCGTCATTTTGGTCACTCACGGTCAGATGACGAGGTCAACATTTGAGCTGGCTCTCCATCTCTTTTAATTCCCACACCACACCAACGTGAGGACATTTCTGGCCACGACATACTCTACACTACAATAATGGACAACAAGATGGGATGGTATAAGGGTAAGAATACGTGCTTTAATAGGGGGATGGTCCCTCACGTGCTGCAATGACACTAGCAACCCTTCTGGGCATACTTTCAACAAGGTTTCGATGCACAGCTATGGGCATGGGTGTAAATTCCTGCTGCAAGAATGTCGCCAGCTCAGCTGTAGATTTCGGACGGGATTCCCTGGTCCGTAAGCGTCGCTCTAACGTGTCCCATAAATGTTGTGTGGAGTTTATGTCGGGACTCTGAGCAGGCCAGGGAAGACGTTTTACATCCATATCTTCCTATCACTGCTTGACAGAGGCTGTAACATGACATGGAGCGTTGTCGACCTGGGATTAACATTCGTCCATTCCATACAATTGCCAGAGCGTAGGAAGGACATGACTGTCCAAAATGTTCATGTAAGCGTCGGCGTTCAATTGACCAGGAACAAGATGCAAAGGTCCCAGACCATACCACGAAAAACACCCCCAAACAAGCAGTTGGATTTTATGGAAATCCGCTGGCGTCCGATCCATAGTTGTAGGGTAGTGTATTTAACATACGCTAGTCCCCACTTACACGACACCCTTTGACCGATTCGAGTTTCGAACTCGCAACCCTTCTGTTGATAATCCGCTAGTCTTCCGAAAGGGCTTCCCCACAAATCACCTTAGAGACACGGATTTAACGTTTCAGGTGATCGCAAAGACTTAGTAATCACACCAATCGATAAAAATGTCGAAAACCAAAAATTGTTGTCCGGTTTATGAGTTCAATTGAAAAACGAATTGATTGTTTTGAGCAAGAGTGGTGTGATTATTATGCGTTCCTGACCGTCTTGTAAAATTGCATTATCGGTAACTCTGTCTTTGTTAATACTCTTTTGGTACTACTTATCATCTTGTTTTCATTTCACAAGTTACCTTATGTCTCGTTTTGTTAGGATGGACAGAGGCCATCGGACGGAGCGTACATAGTAATCGACATCATTCTCAACCTAACACCGCCATTTCTGTGTAAGTCTACATTTTTTTGTGAAGCGGTTTATTTTCATTTTAGTACCTGTCGTTCAAGCATCAAATTTATAATTTTAGTACAATAAAACTAAAACTCCACATATACGTGCTAAATAAGATGCTAGCCATCCGAATTCAAACAGTAAATTACCGTTTTTTAAGCCAAATATTTGTATTCACTTCAAGGAGACCAGTATACAAAAAATTCTTTCAAAACTTCGATTATTTTATAAAATTTTAATCAATGTTAATACAATTGTCTTTAAAATCATATGTTATTTATGGAGATACGTTGAGTAGAAGTATTTTAAATACCTTAATGAAAAATGCCTGTACGTGCCTAAAGAAAAGTCAATTGTATGCTTTAAACTTCAATATCTCAAAATGTGTATTTTTTCATTGAAAGGAAAATTTTCCTATTCAAGTAAATATTAAAAAACATTGTTTTACAAGTGTAACTTACCCTATAGCATAATTTAACACACTTTTTTTCTATATGCTTAGAAAAGTTCATTTGAATTGTTAAAAAGGATGAAATTTGCTCATTTTTTAAAGAAAAAAAATACCAGGTAAAGAAAAAAATCTCAAAACTTAAGATTAAGAACTCAAAATCTATTTCCTGTGTTACAGTGCTTAAAAGTGTCGACATAACCTGCATAAAAGAATTCAAATCAATACACATAATATATTCTGATAAAACGTTCCTTAAAATTTGAGCATTTTATCATTACGGAGATAGGACAGCACTTGTCCCCTTAATTGAAGTGAAATAATTTTGTTTTATGCTCGCCTGTGTCTTCGTTATAAAGTAACGGAACTACAAAACGTTTCTTGAGTTCAATTAGTGGGGGATATAAATCAAGAGTATGTTCAGAATATAAATTGCATCTCCCATGAAAATGTAAACGTAATTTTAGTGCTTGACTACATTCTTCATTAGTCCGAAAATATTTACACAATTTTTCCCCGACTAGCTTTTGGGTAACTTTACTCAATTTAATTCGCTCATATTTTCGAAATTCGCGAATAGGGTCTATCAATGATAATCTCCAACAGCACGAAGTTGCACGTAAGCGAATAACTATGCACGTTTCGATTATTTAAACTAAATTTTTTTTAATTATATTTTCCTGAATGTATTTATTACAGATTAGCTATTGCAACTATTGTTGGGGTATTCCATTCCGATTTTAGTCTTGAAAATTTCTGTATCTATTATTATTCTTCATTAATCAAATATATATTTTGAACATAAAGTATCTTTCTTCAAGTAAGCTTATCCCAATTTTTTAAAATTTATTTCATTTTTCTGTTCAAAGAGCTAACATCCGTAACGTACGGGGAACCTCAATGTGGCCAGATGCTTCGTATTGAAGGCAAGGTAGATAGCTAAATTAACTTTGCACTGGAGTAACGCAACGTGCTATTTGCGTCTTTCCGGGATGGATCACGAAGAGAAGAATTTAAGGAGAATACTCCGTCATTTTGAATCACGGTCTTATATTTTCCCCAAGGTCTGCACAAAGCGCCTCGTCTCCACCCCAAAGCTCACACACTTTTACACGAACCATGACCCGTTCCTACAGTATCAATTTCGGATGAATTCCCCTTGTAATGACCTCTGAATCTGTGGCATGGAAGCAGTCCCGGACCACTACGTTACCACCTGCCCTATCACACCTCATCTACACATCAAGGAACCAGCAACTCAGTACTACGACGCCTGGCTTAAACGCCTGGATGTTCATCCCTTGCTACAAAGGAAAATAATACAAGTAGTGTGATTTGTGGCCTCCAGGGAGTTTGAATTCAAGAAAGAGGTTTACTTATTGACTACAAGACTTTAATTGCTTCCATAACCTCATAGTAAACTTTTATTAGAGCAGCACCCCTGCGTGTGCATTTGTTAACACAAAATTTATTTTTTGCATCGCACACATATTTTGTTTCTGTTTTCATACGGATATGTTATGGGAAATTTTGTTTACCGCAAACCCAATCGTAGGGTCTGTATCCGATGACGGAGTTAAGTTAAGTCCACACCTGAGCTGGCTCTCTAAACTTCCACACCACGTCCACGTGAGGATTTTTAAGGCCACGAAAGAATTAGCGTGCACACCCACGTACGCGAAAGTCGGATCGAGTTTCGAACTCGTAATCCTCCGGTTTCTAAACCGCTACTCATCCAATCACATCCCATTACTTCAAGGCAAGATGACTTTCAAGTTCAAAAAGTTTTTGATTAATGAAGAGTATAAGGCCCGATGCACACATCCGGTTTTTCAACGTGCGGCGCCGCTGCCGCAATGCAAGTTCGGTCTGAGATGCATTAGATCCAATGAAGTAGTGCACACATGCCTCCGGCGCCGCTGCGGCGACGCACGTCCAACTTGCATGCAATTTGTACCGCAGTTCCCCACGGCGCCGCACGGTTGCCGCACATGAGTCTCCGTTCTGAAGATCCTTGTTTTCCTAAACAAATGGAATATAAATAATAATTAATAAATGGTTGTATCCAGTAACGTCTATTTTGTTTCAAAATATACTTTTTTATACACCAAGTAAGCAAACACGTTGTCTTCGATAGAATATTTATCGAAAATGGCGCGAACGAGTTCTTGCGTCATTTCACGGTAATGTGTGCATAGTTGGGCTTTGGTGCCGCAGCGGCGCCGCACGTTGAAAATCCGGATGTGTGCACCGGGCCTTAGAGACACAGCAGTTCTTATAACTCATATCAGTGTATGATTGCTCTATACGTGACAGTGAATGAAATCCAACACACTGTTAAGATAAATTTCATAACAAAAAAGTGCTGTATCAATCTCGTGTTAAGCGGAAGTTTGTTCGTGCACTTTAATATAGCACCAAAACAACTACGCAATCGCTTAAACGAGTAAGCGTTTTTAATATCGACAGTCATAATCTCAACAATTTTCAGTGTTTTTTCATTACGGATATCTTAGGCGACTCATCTTCACAAACAGGAAAATTAGGAACCGTTTAATCTTAAAAATCTACCATTCATTTCCAGGTACTAACTGACTAAGCGTTATTTTTTAACTGAAAATCTGTGCATTTCGAATATTCAGACACAACAGAATTATTATGTCCTCATAGATTTTTTATCAGAATTCATATTATATTCTCTTGTTATATTAGAACTCTTATTAATTCTTATCTTATATTAGAGCTCTTATTAAGTCTTATATCTTATATTAGAACTCTTATTAATTCTTATCGAATATTAGAACTCTTATTAATTCTTATCGAATATTAGAACTCCTATTAATTCTTATCTTATATTAGAACTATATTATTTTCTCATATTATATTCTCATATTATATTAGAACTCATATTCTCATATTATATTAGAACTCGTATTCTCATGTTAAATTATCTTATTATATTCGAACTCATATATTATATTCTAATATTATATTAGAACTCATACTCGTATTGCTGGTACATTAGGATTGAATACGTTTCTCATTTACAGTTGGTGCCACAACCGCTTGTCCGACATTAGGAAAGAAAAAACCCTTGAGGTCTATCCTCAGCTTCATTCCAATGTTTTCGGTGGCATCATTCATCCTCATACAAATGGGAGTTCACGCGCTTGCCTATTCGTACTGTCGTGGTCAGTCATGGTAAGTACAGTAATAAATGTATTCATCTATCACACTGTATTTTGCTATTTCGATATTTAACTTGGGTTATTTTCCTCTAATTTTCCTCACGTAGACATCTTTCAGCAGAGTATTCTTCTCAAAGGAAAATAAATAGTCTTTTGAATAAAAGATTAAGCTCATTAGTACTGATTTAAAACAGTCACACTGTGTGTGGTTTTGTTGGATTTTAGAGGGCTATATTTCGTTAAGCTGCACCAAGCACAACACAAACATCAAGGGACACACACACACTCGAGCAAAATTTTACACAGAAATATACCCATGGAGGAATCGATCCTACGTTACCTACGAATCACAGGTTGCTAGCGGCTCATAGACAGGTGGGCGAGTAGTTGGATTTGCGTCGCACTGGATCTACACGAAGGGCTATTGCAGACGGTCCGATATCCATTCCGAAGAGAATACAAGAACTCGTCCTTTTCAACCACGATGACGAAGCCAACAACGAGCTGCCACCCCACTCTCCATGCTTCCACACTCCGCCAAAGCGAGGACATTTGAGGCCACGACAGATTTAACGTACATCAACCCCCCACGCACGACCGTCTTTGGTTGGTACCAACTACAGACACCGCGTGGTCAGTCCGTGGTGGTGCTACTAGGAACTAAAAGAAATGAGAAATGCTTAGATGAACTTATTGTGTGCATCAATTATTGCAACAACAAAAAATGATCTGTTAAATACAACTCCATATGGGATGTGCTGGCCTCTAGGCGCTATGCAGACCTCACCACAAGCAGACATGCCTTCGTCAAGGCTGTCCACGAGTTCCATTCACGCATTGGAGCACGCGTTTGGTCTTATACGGTCCTCGGTAGTGCTGCGTAGGTCGCAATGCAACGTCCGGGAGCATCCCAAGCAGCTCTATTGGATTAAGATCAGGTGACCTTGCTTGATACGAATTCAGTATTATCCTTAAACTTTGAATATCTGTGTAACATTCGATGCTTTTAAGACAGTTTGATCGCATTTCTTTCTTTCGGTAACCAACCATCGGTTTATTTACATTCATTTTGTATTCGATAAAGGTACATTCCTTTCCATCTGGACAGAGATGCAGTTCACTCTCCGGAGGCCTCTTTTTCAGGAACCACCCTTTTGAGTGTGAACATGATGTGCTACATCACGGCAGCTGCCATATTTGCCTCAGGGCCGCCATTTAGGAACGGATTTTTCTCTAACAGTAAGTGGATTCGCATGAGCTCAAACTAATTCTAAATCTTACTTTGCAAAATCATGAACTGAATCATCCTGTGGTTTTAATAATTGTTTCTCATTTTAGAACTCTACGTAGGAGTCTTGGCAACGGAATTCCTACTCGTATCATATACGTGTCTACATCCTCCTGAATTCATAATGAACATCCTTAACGTGAGTAAAACACTTTATGCCCGTTTGGATTATTATTTTGCAAATAGACACATTTAAAATCAATTAGCTGACTTGACCACGATTTGTTTCTCATGAGTCTTGTTGAACTTCGATTTTCATTAATCAAGCATTTATTTTTGAAACATCGAAACATTTCTGGGGGGGAGTGCCGTCATTCGAATACCTGCCTAATAGCCTGTTTCAGTAAGCTTTCAAAAGAAGTGGATACGTGTGTGTTTTTAAAAACATGATCTATTCACATTTTGATTCGTGACCGGCGGATTAACGCCAATTTCAGGATGTCTTCTGTAAACCAGCGGATGGATGTCAGGAATGTCTGACGCCAAGTCCAAAAGTCGGACAAGCAGCGCCATCTCTAAACCAGCGAATCAATGTACATAAAATGATCATTCGAAACAACAGGAGGGGAAGTCGAAATTTTCTAGAAGAATGGTGAGGTTCTCCGGCCAATCCATTGAGGAATGGTTGTCGGAATAAAAGATTGGATCTCCGAAGGAAGCTGGCAGGGGTGTCCTTGACTGGTTAAATTAAAGAAATTAGGTTTTAGTAATTTTACCTACAAAATTCATTGAAAAATAATGGATTTGATATTTTGTTTAATGTGAATAGTAAAGAAATTTTTTGATAGGCCAAATAATTTAGACTTTTTCCAAGACTTGAATTGTTAAGGGCATACTCGGAAATAATTTTGTTGCAAATCAAATATTGTTACAGTTGCATAAAATAATAAAATTAATAAATTCATATTTTAATTATTTGTGTTGCTCTCCTTCATAATACACACATGCCCTTCATATGTTGGTTTTCCAAATAACAGCCGATCAAACTGAAATCACATAGTCTAGAACTAGAACTGTGCCAAATTATGACGTCACTAACGGAGCTGACGTCAAATTGAAGAAACGACAGATAGGTACTGTGTTTTTCGCTTAATGCCATAGCAATACTCCCAAGTTAAGGAAAAAACAGATTTTTCTTTTTTTTTTCTTTTTAACAGATTTCCGATTCTAGCGTGTTTTGATTTACGTTGTTGATTATTATAACTTTCTTGCTAGCGATTTCAACTTTGTCACGGGCAAAGACTATTTGAGGTTTCAATCTTCGCGATCGTTAAAGAATGAGTGAAATTTTTAATGGATTTGAAATCTGCGGTAAATTTTACACCAGATCGATACTTTAAATGAGATTTTCTTTAAATAAATAATTTTTCCACTGTAACCCGTGTCATGGCGGGTGTAAGTGGGACTCATTCTTAAAATTATTGTTGTTTTTTTCCTTTTTAATGTTTTTAGTATCAGTAAGATTTAATGTGCCCAGCCCGATTTTTAAATTTTTATCTAAAACATTTTTAATTAATTTATTGGAATTTTTATTTATTACTAGCCATGTTGAGTCACTCACGGCGTAACCTGTGGTGTAAGTTTGCGAAGCAAACCAAATGGGAATGCATAGCAATCACTTCGATGCATTCAATCAATTTCGAGTATGGAATGGATTTTTCATGTCATCAGCAAACTGTCGAGAAAGCTAGGGAAGAGCCGGTTGAATTAAAGTTATTAGGTACACTTTAGAAATCCTATGAGTCATTTTTCCAAATTTTAATTTTCTATGTATGGTCTGTTAAGATATTCAAAATATAACTGTTGATGTTGCTACGTAGATCAAAAGATTTTTTACGAGTTCAATATTATCTCTGTTCTCTAACTGTCATCATTCATTTAAGTATTCTATAATGTGTGTGTTTGTACGCGCAACAGAAATGGTAGATAGGTAGTCGTTTTAATTAAGGTCGCACTGGAGCAACACAACTTGCTATTGGTGGCGGTCTGGGATCAATCCAAAAGGGAAAGATAGGAGGACAAAGCAATATCACGTAATTTTGAACCACAGTCCGATGACGAGGTCAACACCTGAGTTGTCACCCCACACTCCAAACTTCCACACCAAGCCAACGTGAGGACATTTGAGGCCATGGTGTATTTGACGTGCGCCAGCCCCCTTAATACACGATGGTCTTTGTTTGTTTGTACACGATGGTCTTTGGACTCGCAACCTTCCGGTTGTTAATCCGACGCTCCTCCAAGCGGGATAGCGGTGCCACCCGTACCAGGGATAGAAAGAATCGAGTTTAGAGAATTGACATTCGTAAAGGTTAAAATCGAATGTCTGCCACATTCATTTGTGTCGATACATTTCAGCCCACTCAAAATTACATCTGTCCCTCCATTAAAGGGGCGCTATTTTTACGCATTTGCTTCTTTCAATCCGCTCAAAGTCTAGATTGCATTTTATCTACTGTAGCCCCATAGAGAACAAATGCACACTTCTATACATTCAGTGCAATGTTTTATGCATTTGTTCATTTTTAGTTTAAAAGAGCTCCCACACAAACGTATCATCTCACTCTGTATTGCCTGTCACTGAGTGGAGTTGTGGTCTGCTTCATTTACGAGGTAAGTAAAAAAAGGTTTAATACTTATAAATGACTTATTTCATTTAACTGCGTTTCTCGCTCACTCTTGGGGCCGTCGTGACTAAGTGGGTATAGTCACAGCGCTAGCGAGCTGTAGGCGGCGCAGGTTTGATTCCTCTCTGGGTGTATTTCTCTTTTGTACAAGTAAAATTTTCATTATGTGTGTATGTATATTACTCGATATTGTATGTGTGTCTTTTGTCTGGCACAATATGTCGAAATATGGCCCTTGCGCCATAAAACCCCGAACATAAAAACCAATTTACGTTATCAAAGAAAGAAAACGCGGGAGTCACTTAAAATCTTGAGCTTTTCTGTGTTGGTGTCAGGACTAAAACAACAGATGTCTAACCCCAAAAACTCAAACAAAAATAAGGAAGTAATACAAAATACAAAAAATATAATTGAAAAGTAATTTTACATGCAAAAATGGTATGAAATTGTGATGTAAACTGGGCAAGACAAAAGTTGCCCCTAGACATTTCAATGTAAATGAACCAAGTAGAATAACCAAAGGGTTGCAAGTCTTAAAAACGGCCGCCTAAGAATGACTTTTTTTCAAAAATTCTTTTTTCTTTTATTTTAAAAATGTACTATTACTTTCTTTTTGAAAATAAAATTACTTTCTTTTTTACTTGGTTCGAAATTTGAATTCAAAATATTAAATAAATGTAATGTAAAGAAAGCAAAAAGCTCAAAAATCATAACATATTTTCGATAGGAAATATAGAAATTAAACAGGTGGCAGGATAGAATAACATGAAATAGAAAATAAAGAAGCGCGTGTATGTATGTGCGTGTGAAGGAAGAAATATGCTATAAAGAAAATTAGTGATAGCAAGTAACTCAATTTCGAATATCAAAATTTTTAGACATCGAAATTAATTGTTTTCTTTATTGTATCAACATGAATAACTGTCGAGAGTTGGTCGGTTTCGAGTTTTATGGTGGGATGTGTGGCGTTTTGGGCACCACAGCAATGCAATGGAGTTGGACTAGGCTGATTACCTTTTTAAGTCATTATTTCACTTAAAAGGTTTCAATCAACAAATTGAAAAATATTCAAAAAATTAATTACATTGAACAATTACGAATGAATTTTCATGAAAAACAACAACAAAAAAATACTGATGTTTGACCTTACCGTATAGCTGTCTCGAGAGCTCTATCGACCCCCTTTTTCGGGGTAGCCGCCTCGAGTGTTTTTTTCAATGACACCTGCAATGATGTCAACTCCACACGTGTGAGTCCCCTCTTTGGATCTTGGAACCGTTAGAAAGTAATGTATGAGACCACCAAGTACCAGGTGCAAGAAGTCGGATTAACGAGCAGATTCTCCGACAGATTTACTGCCTTTCTGGCCTGAGTTATTTCAGAACAGTAACGCACGTGGTCTTTATTTTTTTTGGGGGGGTCGTTTGCTCCCCTCTCGTAGCAGGCCCACGATGATCTGGTTGTCGAAAACGTCTTTTTTTCCAGACGTCACAGTAGCAAGTAACTCAGATTTTAATATCAAAATTTTTAAGTATCAAAATTAATTGTTTTGCCTTCTTCATTACTGTGTATCATTCTGAATGTCGGTAGTTGGTCGGTTTCTGGTTTTATGGTGGGAGGCCCATATTTGACCAAGCTACGCCAAACACAAGACAACGTCAAGTAAAAAGTGTTGTCAAAAAGGAAAAAAGAGGGATTGGGGAATCGAGTAGAGCAATGAGAGCAGGAAAAGTTCGCTTGGGTATCCCGGAGGAGAATAGACTCTCGTGTTTACTAAAGACAGTAAGTACTCTAAGGGAAAAGAAAAGATCATCAGAGTACCTCGAGATCGTGAAACCCGTACATACCTAAAGGCATAACTGTCGGTAGAGAAATCGCGTTGAAAGTAGTTTAACAATATTGGGGATAGGTTTCCGTCTCTACCGGTTTAACTGAAGCCGATATTTCCATGGTTTTAAGGCACCAAGATGGCGACTGCGCATGCGCAGTTAAAAACTTTTTATACTGCGCATTTTTTTTTTTTACGTATTAAGATGTGTTCATTCATTTTGCAACTGAGCGATGCTAAATAAATGAAATTTTTCTAATTTTGGCAATATTTTGTTTTTTAAATGATAATTTAACTATGATATATAAAAAGAATTTACTACCTTTTTCCCGTTTGATTTTAAATTTTGTGATTGAATATGCCATAGTGTAATTACAATAAAGAAACAGAAAACTAACAATGCTAGTTTTTTTGTTTATCATTGGCATGCAAAATGTTTTAAAACAGCTTTTAAATTGGTAAAAACTCAATGATTAGTAAAATTTTAGGTATTCTACAAATAACATTTCTCAGTAATGTTTTAATATAGATTAACTGATCCCACACATATCTTCCGCCCTCTTCTGCCTAATAGTCTATTGCTAATTTGCATCCCTCATTCTTGTTTTTATAAATTGTATCCAAATTGGTTTTCACAATTAGGCATTGAAATTCATTTTGTTGATTTTCTGCATACATTGAATTACACACACTTTTGGCCCAATCATCCATTCCAAATTTTATTTTCGTGTGGCATTTTACTTCTTACTGTGCACCGCGTTATGATTATGCACTGCTTATCCATGCATTTCTATGTTCTGGGTCTTTTGGAAACCTGAAATGAAAATTATTTTAGTTACATACAATGAATTGATAGATGCATTGAAACCTATGTATATTGATCCTGTCTAATGATAAATCTGTCTAACCATATTTTTTTCAAATCCCAGCTGTATTACAGGTTAAACTGTGTATCTTAGACTATTAAAACAGACATTTATAAAGATAAACTAATTCGATCTAAAAAACCACTAAATCAAACTTCTTTACAAAGTAACTTACTTTGATAATAAAAATAAACATGCTTGATAAATGGAAGACTGATTATTCAATATATTATGTCTGTTCACACAAATCCATCCATAGAAATGATCTTTTTTATTATATTCTTTCTAAAATTGCAATACATGCAAATACAGTAAAACCCAGGACTGCGAGCATAAATTGTATGAACTCATAATCATTAACCATTGGCTCAAGAGATGCGTGTTTTGAAAAACTTCATACAATTACAATGTTTTAAGTATTTGCTTGCCTTCTAAAAAACTCATTAACAAGTAGCTCACAGTCCAAGGTTTCAGTAGCATTCAAGCAGTTAGTTGCTAAACGCAAAAGAATTTAACAAACAAAAAAATACGTTTTAGAAAACCAAAAGTAATGTTGATAATTCAAATTTTATAACTGTTAGCTAAAGCTGTTTCATTCTAAATCATGTAACATGAGGTAATATTCTCAACCATGTACTAAAAATACCGCCACTGTTTATTTGACTGCAATACTTTTCATTAAATAAAAGTTAAACTTTCTTAAAAAGCAGTTTCTAATTCTTATTACAACTGGTAGGTTAAAAAATCAAAATTGTACAATTCTGTTAATTAATAAGTAAAATTAATAATCTCTGGATAAATCAGTTAACTTTTCAAAATAATTCTTTAAATGTTTTTAAATACGTCTAATTTTGAATAGAATGCTGCTTGGACGCTTAGAAGTTACAGGTCAAAAAGCTATCAGCCTAAAGATACATCAAATTAAACTTGCCTATGAAACGATATTCCATGGATCTTCTTTGTCTTTCGGTTTGTACTCCCGTATGCGACACAAAAGACGTCATATTCAAATCAAAACTAAGAAAATGGTGCTTATTATTTGGTTAAAATCGTCAATAAAAAACCATGGAAGTTCAAAAACGGTATAACCACGTTGATGCACGAGCACAATGTTTTTAAAGCTCCAAGATGGCGGCGTGGTTATGGTTTTGGCTTCAACAGTTCAAAGTAAAGGCACTTCCATTATCTTACCTACTTCCATGGTCCGGGATCAGACCCGAGGACAACTCGCACTTTTGAATCACGGTCAGATGACGAGGTCGGCCCCTGAGCTGGCACCCCACTCTCCAAACTTGCACACCACGCCAACGTGAAGACATATGAGGTGATGGGAGATTGAACGTGCACTAGCCGCCTTTGTTTATGACGGTCTTCGGTTGAATTCGAACTCGCAACCTTTCTAATTCCGGAACTCTTTCGACGGGGCTACTGCGGCCCTTGTGGGAGGATTGAGTCTTGTTTGATATTTGTATTTGTAGAAAAAGAGGGGTTGCATACCCCATTAGATGTGATATTGTCTCGAACCTATTAATTAGGGGTTACTAACTAATAGCTTTTTTCTTTCACATTACAGAAATATTTCGTCCAACGCTTCTTGTCTGAGTATGTCATGGAAAGTATCCAGCGACGAAGGGGACCAGTGAGAAAGTACGAAAAACTGCAGAAAAAATTATGCGATGAGAACTGGCCTCCGATTTGAAAAATAATAGGACTCATTCCATGTCAAATCAACCAGTAAAAAATAAGTTTACGAAGTTGATGTCATGGATTTTTCTAATTTTGGGGATATTTGTTCCTCAGGATCTGTTCACATGGAGATTTTCTAACGCGCGTTTACGAAAAGCCCATGTGGACACCCCTTTGCGCGTTTTCCGAGGTCAGTTTTCCTAAAGCATTAAATTGTTTTTATTCTTCTAATTCAAGTTTCTATCTTTCGATGTTGAAATTAGAGTGAAAATTTTAACGGATTTCATATCTGCGTAAAATTCTACGCCAGGCAGAGATCTAATGATATAAATGTTATTAAATATTAAAAATAAAATACAATAAAGAACTTATCCAATATCTTCTCTTCTTTGCTGCCTCATATGTCTCATCACTTCACAAAACATTTCTACACTATCTACCAAGACGACTTTTTCAAAACTGTTATAGTCAGGGCACTCCATATTCCAAATAGCAGACCTTTTATGTACTTCCTCAATTAGAAGATAGGTGTCACGGCGCTCTGCTTACATCGTAAGCGACTATCTACGACAGCAACGTCACCCCTATCTCAAAAGAAGAAGGAACGAATTTTGCGATTTTCGATCGTTGACGCCACAAGCGTTTTTCGTCCTAAAGCCTTTGGAACCATGCTAAGTTTTCCGATTCCAGAGTGTTTTGATTTACGTTTTGGATAATAGCCACTTCCGAGGTCATCACGACGTTGCCTGTGTGGAGTTCGCGTGCGTCAGCGAGCAACGGTCACACCCGACACCACGAAAATAATTGTCACGGGTAACACCGATCTGGCCACACAGTGGCTAGTAGTCATAAGTATTAGTATATCATAAAATTTTGTTAAATATAGATGGGCGTTAGTGTTTCTGCGCCGATACGTAGAAAGGTTTCTGAACGTGACGTTGCTTGCCTTGTTTATCGAATACGGGACTTCGACAGAAAAAATTCAAAGAATCAATTCCCAATTTAATAAAGCTGATGGGTCGCAACCAGTTAGATTAAACACCAAACGTTGCCAAATTTTTGATACACTGCATTTTAAAGTAACCTCGATATGTATCTACCTCATTAATCATTGGAGACATTTGGAGACACACAGCAGAAGAAAACTCTTCGCACACTATATGGCTTGTTTACGCTGCGAATCCTGCTCATGGACATAACGTTCCAACGCATTTTATTCGGATTCACAAAAGCTGAAGTCCATGGAATTGCATATGTGATAATTGAAATAAAGATATTTTGTTTTATATATATTCGAGGTAATGATACAGAAATCAAAACATTTGTATGCAACATGTAGACTATTCCTACTTTACATAATCTTTTTTGCATAGTATTGTTAGCGTTGTTTCAAATTAAAACGGGAACTTAGTTCTGCACCATAAAGTGACAAACTGTTAAAACTATAATACCTATTTTGTTCCTTTAGAACAGCATTTTTAAAGAACTTTAGTGTGTCAGTTAAAAGTGTCAATAACATTTTGTCAACTCGAAAGGAGCAACATTTTGATCATTAAGATTCATTTTTAGCAAATTCTTCAGAAAATATGAAATTAGAATTTAAGTATAAGGGAAAATTTATTTAGAAACAAACTAGAACTAGCAATTTTCAGTCTTTTCCCAGACTGCAAAAATGTATTATATTTGTGAAATATTTTATGAAGTTTCATAGAAGCACGTTTTCTAGAAATAAAGTAAATTCGTAATAGGAACACTTGGTGGCACGGTTTAAAATAGACATTATTTCTTCTTAACCGAGAAACTTTAACGCGACCAAATTCTAGGAACATTATTTTATTCATGAATACTTGTTACCAATAAAAAAAATTTTAACATGTTCAATTATACATTTTGAAAATCTAGATTTCTATTCTTTTGGACAATTTAAATTGGTCATTTAAACAGAATACGAATTTGAGTACTGTGAAGTGCAATGTTTGCACAAACACAGAATTATTCGAAGCCACAGAATGAATGCGCGCATGAACACAGAATTTGGATATTTTTGTCACAAACTACATGAACTTAAATGCAGTTATTGCCTTTACATTTTCAACAAAGCACTTAATGTGTTAAATGTATAGAGTTTGCTAAAAGTTCCCGTACTCCAACTTTAAGAAAAATTATTGCCCGTGTTTTTTTTAATTATTGAATTTTATCTCGTCTGCTTATAGTTTCATCGACTTTTAAATTTTTATCATTTGATTTTCTTCGCGCTCAAGTTGTGCAATAATAAAAATCCAAGTCATTTTGTTCTTCATTGCAAGATGAATTTATCACGCATTCAGAGAATTGCTCTGTTTGAGGCTTATTTTGAATATAAATCATATCGCTTCCCGGCAAGAAAAGTGACACAGCTCAAAATTACAGAATTTGATAAACATCAACTTAAAGGATACTATAAAACTTACATTAAAATAGTACGAGTATAAGATTCTTTTAAATTTTACGTAAGTATGTATGATGGTAACTTCTATTATATTCTATAGAATAGTAATATAACACGTTGGGGCACCTCATACACATTTTCAATGACATAACATCATCACATTTTTATTTTTTGACCTGTGTCACTTTTTTTTGCCGGGGTGCGATATGAAATATGTAAAGATTTTTGGCGACATAAATATCCAAAGGATGCATTACCGAGTAAAGATGCGCTACATCAACTTATTCAACAATTTGTTGCATTATTAGAAGTGAATGCACAAGACTCTTTGTTCCAACAAGACGTTGCAACCTGCCATTAAAAATGTTATGAAACCATTTGCATGCTTCAAGATTTTTTTTGGCGATCACCTCATCTCAAGAAACTTTTGGCCGACTGTTCCCTGATCTGAGCACAGACGTTTTTCCTGTGGGGATATTTAAAGAACAAATTTTATGAAGATAATCACCAAACAATAGGTAATCTGAAAATTGCAATTACACAACGATACAAGAAATCACTCCCAGCATCTTGAAACGAGTTTCAAAAATATGCGCTAACTTCACTTCCTGCGCGACTTCAGCCTTGCCTCCAAGAAAAAGACGGAAATTTTGAACATTTATTATAAATGTAACATCAAATTTTTTTTCCTACGTTTGGTTAAAAGTGCTTTATACCATTGGCATAAAAATAATTGATTTAAAGTTTGTTGTTTTTGTATAATAAATTCTCGAATCGTCAGTACGGGAACTTTTAGGACACCCTGTATATGTACTGCAATTTTATACATCGGATTTTATTGATGAAAAGAAATAATTCATAACTGCGTAATATTATTCTACTGTTCAGGTCGGAGGTGTATTTCTCTAGTCCTTTTTGACACATAAAGACAGACAGACTTACTAATTTCTCTATATTTTCGTGCCTGATTTTTTACAATTGTAATACATACATGAAAGCACGAATCATATGGTAATGGCGTAAGCTCTTGCCTTTTAATATTGAAATGCAGACTAAATTTTAATTGCATGGTTTTTTTTTTTTCGGAATGCAAATAAGTATTGAATTGAGGCCAACGAAAAGAGAAGGCCAGGGACCCTACGTCACAATCGCCGGCTGACTTCGGTAAAATTCTATCTGCTAGTACTTTAGCCCTTGTTTTGTTAGCGTATCTTGGATTAAAACGGTCGTGTTTAATTACGGTGTGTTTGAAATAAAAGAGGAATCAAAATGCCAGACAAATGTTGTGTATGTGTTCCCTTTTGCAGTTCGAATTACGACAACACAACTGATTATGTAACTGTACTTCGTTTCCCAAAATTGAAAACTCTTAAAAATGTTTGTCTGAAGAAAATTCCGCGTAAGGACTTGCAGCTGGGGAAAAGAACTGTTGTATGCAGTAAATATTTCAAGGAGAAAAAGATTATTCGTTTTGATAAGCTGCCCAAAGATGGAAAAATCAATAAAATCCCGAGAAAAATTCCGAAGTTGAGAGAATCTGCATACCCTAGTATATTTCCTGGATGAAAAGAAAGTCCAAGGTATTTTACAGGTACATCCAAGTAAACATGGAAAAATTCCACTGAAAGAATTTTTAACATCCGTAAGTAACAGTGACAAAAGTGATATTGATATCAGTCCTTTCATTTTTCTAGCAGAAGACATTGATCTAAATACCATTACAAAACACGAGCTGAATATTCTTATTAATGTTGCTGGTTACAGTGTATTTAAGTTAAATTTGTCTTGTGCACAATGCATTACATTATTTTTGCAATCTGATATATTTTTTTTTGTTGAATATAAAGATATTCCCATAGCTACAGCTGTTGTTAAGAATTATTTATCCTTATTAAACAGGGGGGGGGGATTAAAATTTCCCTCGTCGTTTGTTATAATTGTTTCATATTATGTAATTTTCCAAAAAAAATTTATCTGAGGAATACGAAACTTTATTTTTAAAATATTCTATCAAACAACACACTTTGTTTGTAAGTATAGTTGAAATGTATTTGACTGAAACAAACTTAGCTAAACATGAAATATGCACAGAATGTGGTCATGATACCTATTTTAAGAGTCAGAAATATAGTTCAAATAATTGGCAATATTTGTCTTAATAATTACACAAAAGTAATGAGCAGTAAAAGTAATGAGAGATAAGCTTAAATCTGAAACTGATGAAAGAATGTTGAAAAATTTTTTTAAATCTTAAAAAAATCAAGTTGTGTGTAGACCAAATTTCTTTAAGTTCAAAAATTTTATGAATTAGAAATATCACATTGAAATATTTAATAATATTCATTTAGTAACATCAAATGTAATGAGTTATAAGCTTTTTCTTAATATGGTGTGGGAATATTAATAGAGTCCCATTATGTGATGTGTTTCGTTCTATTTTCTAATAATATTTGATAAAATGTTTGATAACAAGTATGAAAAAAAAAAATTTATGTAATGAAAAGATTGTTTCGTTAAAAATAAATATACTTTGCTTTATTTGTTGAATTTTGCTCGCATACCCCACAGGTAAAATAAATTCATTTATAAGAAAATATTCCAAGAGGAAAAACATGTGTACATAAATACCTATAAATGTGTACCTTAAATTTACTAGGGGGAAAATGTGTGTGTTCTTCTGATTGTAAGCTTACTTCTGGAACTGATAAAAGAAAGTTGACAACTTAAAAATACTTTAATTAAGAAAATATAAATGTATTAATTGTGTGCAGTCTAAATTTCTTTTAAGTTCAAAAATATTATGAATTATAAATATCATTCACGTATTTAGTAATGTGTTCATTTAATAACTTCAAATGTAAATAATTATAAGCTTATTTCTAAATATAATGTGGGATAATGAATAGTTAATTTATGTGGTGTGTTTTGTTCTTTATTTTAAATAATATTTGGTGAACTGTTTGAAAAGAAGTATGAAAGAATGTTACGTAATGAAAAGATTTCACTTGACAGGAAAAAATAATTCATTTATAAGTAAATAAATTGCAAAATAAACCTTTAACTATTCCAAGAGGGTAAAAAAGTATTGTATATTAAATTTTCAAGGGAATTGTGTTCCTTTTGATAGTTGAGTATCAATTTAAAATTGTGTTATTTCAACATTCTATCAAAAGACTTCAACTCAAAAGAAGGAAATAAAATTTGTCAGTTTGAAAAAAATTCAATATTGTTTCAAGTAATGAATTTTAATATGAATATTTTATTAACAAAAATAACGTTGGGAAAATTTTTTTAATGCTTTTTGTGTGTAAAAAAGGTATAAAATATGTATGCAATCAGATTTATTCTTTAAAAATAAAGGTTATTTTTCTCTATTTAAAAAAAAATTAATAGGAATATATGTTACTAATCAAACTCAAGAAAAATGAAGAACAAAATGTTATCTTTTAACTGGAGATTTATTTTTGAAGTACTTTTACAAATTTAAAATAAATTATCTTCAATCTATCTAATATAAATATCTAATTCAATTTCAGATCTTTTGAAGGTTTTGGTTTTTATTAATAGATGGCAGCACAAATGGCAATCGTATAAATCTTAAATTGCTGGTAGGTAATTCATTTCCATACAAAATAAGCAAATCGGCTGTAGCCTGTGATATGACCGATTTTAATAAAAATCAGTTTTTAAACAGGTCAGATTTAGTTCCGAGCAACTGATAAATATTAGGTTTTAGAAATCAAAATTTTATTAATTATGACATTTAATCTTCAAGGTGTAGCACAAATTTAGATTTTCTAGCACTACTAAAAGTAGCCTGTTTGCCCGACCCTATATTTCAATACGTTATTGACTCAAATTTTAAATTTTCAAATCGTTGCATTCTGCAGAAAAAGGTATCTGGAAGCGACAGAGTATAATTCAATTGCCGTCTTTACTGAATCTGAGAGATCGGTAAATATAGAAATTTTGCCAATTTGCTGCAAATTTCAAATTGCTCATAGTAGCATAAATTTTAAAGTTTGTATATCAAGACGATACATAAACTTCTTTTCTGTAGTCCTTCACAAGGATTCATCTATTAATAAAGACAGTTAATTCAATAAAAACAGTTCAATGTTGAAAAAACGAAAAATTTTCATTGTTTAAAACTTTTCGAAATGAAAGCATTTTTTTGTCCTCTTTAAATAGTAGGGGAGACTGATTACCTTTGACACAAATGTACACTTGAACACAATTATATTTGGAAACTAGCTCTGGATGCTCTCTGGTGACATAAGCCATGACTGCATTTTGAAATCAGAGAGAAATATGTTGAATTGATGTGTTGTTCAAGAGTTAATGATGCCTGGAGACGTTTGTAATTGTGAGCTAAATATCCAATGTTTAATATATATTTATTAAATAGCATTTCGATAAAATACTAATTTTTTTTCCCGCGTAACTAAGCGGGCAGAATTTTAGAGAAAAAAAATTAAATATTAATATCATTTTTAATGCATGTAAAAGGTAATGGCAAAAAAAAAACTCATTAAACATCACTGGTTAAAAAAGACAAACTCACAGAAACTTTAAAAATTTGTGAAAATGTGCATACTTTTAAAATGTATTTACAGAGGTGGACTAAGCGGTTGCGTAGTGCCTCGGAATTCCAAAGGGGCCCCGAGGTCTTAAAATGTCATTTCATTAGGGTTCAAGGAAAGTTGTAAAGTCTTTGCAATTGCGTAGTGCAAAGAAAAGAGATTCTAATACAAGATGGTCAGCAATAGTAGATGCTGTATTAGCTCTAAAACTTGGTTTCACCCTTATAAATGAGGCTTTAACTAAAAATTTTAATTCAGAAGAAAAATAGTCACCTTAGTGGAGGCGACTTCACTTCTGAAAAAATGGACAAATATGAAACCGCACTAATGACACTTAACTGCAATACTATTTTACAAAGAATAAATGCTACTAGTAAATCACTGCAATCAGTGGAATGCAAAAGTATATTGAAAGGATCTGTCCTACAGAAGTTATTAGAAAATTTTATCAATAACTAGCCACTGCGTGGCCAGCACAGCGTTGCCCATGACAGTTCTTTTCGTGAGGGTCAGGTGTGATCACTGTTCCCTAACCCCCGATGATTGCTACGAATTCCCATTTGGTTTGCTAAACAAAACAAATGGGAATTCGTAGCCTATTGGTTAACAGCCATCATGGCGTTGCCCGTGTTTGTTTTCGTTCCTTGTGTTGGTTTTCGTAGCCTATTGGAATGAATTCCCTACTAATGCGTCAGGATAAAGATCGTTTTCTAGTTTAAAGCTTATAAAAATATTTAAGGAGTACTATGGGAAAAGAAAGATTCATTAATGTAGCCAATCTGTATATAGAGTAAACAATTATAAACCGAATTGACACTGCCAGAATAACTGACAAATTTGCAAAAAAATATAGAAAAACGGAAATTCATGTAAAAAATGTTTCTTTAGTAAACCTATTTTGTGTGTGTGTGTAGTGACATTTTTTATTTCTTTTGGAAACTAATTAATGAGTTTTCTTGAAACTCTTTTTTCTAACTTGAGTTTGAGGGCCACTAAAATTTTACCGCTTGGGGCCCCCCACTTGTTTTGATCACAGTAACATTTGACTCTGGTAGGCAGCGGAAATGGTTGGTTAATATGGTGCAAACATGAAACTTATTAATAGCAATAATTTATATGCAAAAAGAAAATTTTGTTTTAAGGAAAAATTTTACTTTTAGTTTAAGAGTACACGTATAGATGGCGCATTAGACAAAAAGTTTCAGTGTCGGCACTTAGTTTTCAAATTGCGACTTCCAAATGTTTTCGACGAAAGAGCACTTCGATAAAACAAAAAACATCTGTTTCATTCAGATACCATCTGTGTCAATTTGAAATTATTACAAGGAGGAACAAATGTAAATTTTGCATTGTTATGAAGGAAACAATAAATTCGACAGTTTAACACTAACATACTTGATGCAATATTTTTGTGTCCCAAAACTGCCTAATTATTAACTGCTCAATTAATTTTACCATGAAATCGAAATTTTAATTTTCTTTTCGAATAACCCTTTATTCTAGATAGTTTTTACACTCTCTAGTGATATTACTCTTTTTTGTGTATGCAAGAGAGCATTTTCCTATAAGGAATCTCGGCACCCAAAATACGAGTACTATCAAAACGTCGATTTTTTTTTTGTCTCAAATTATACTTTATACATTTAAGAATGTTTCTACAGTTTTATGTCCCTATGAAAATTTAAAGATAACAATTTTTTTTATTTGACAGACTCGGAAATCTGAGATTTTTCTCACTCCCATGCTGTTAAATACCAAAGTTTATTATTCAAACTTTTAAAAGCCATGGTTGCATAGTGTGTGAAAATACAGTTAATGAGGTTGTTTTTCCATATATTCTGGATGTATATCAAAGATTGGCAAATAATGATATTTAAAAAAAAACCTTTAATGTGAAATCCACATAGGGAATGAGTCACGTCATAATCATAGTTGGATCAAGTTTCCAAAGACATTTGAATTTCCAAATATTTATGCTTTATTCTTCTAAGTTTGGGATTAGTTTTAAAGTGCTTAAAACATTCAGAACAGCAAAGCACTTTAGGAAAAAACAATGGAAATGTAAACCACAAACTGTGACCATTGTTGGTAAGAAGAATAGCGCTTTTACAAATCAGGTGACTATCTATGTATCTTTCAGAATGTCACACTTAATTAAATTTGCTAATAAAACACAAAAAAGGGCTTATAAAAGGGTAAAAACATGATTTACAAAGCCGTATTATTCTGTGAAATTTCTGCTCTTTATTATCTATTAGAGTTTGTCTTTGCTTATGATAGGAATTAATATATTCGTCTGAAATGATTTAAGTATTAATTTTGAGTATCATAAATCATTGTTTAAAGATTTTAAATTATTTTTATTACTTTACTGATTAATAACCATTCGTTCTACAGAATGTTTTGTACCAAATATTTATTTTCTCCATATTTTGCGATGTAACAGCCACCTTTAACTTTGACTAAGTTAATTCCGGGTGAGACGCCCCAACGGTAGAGATGCCCCACATGATGTAATTTTGAAACTTTACACTAGGTGGCTCTATTAGTTACATAAATGTTTCAGTTAGGTGTTGTTGGGTGTGCTGTGAAAGTTTTGTTACATCATCTTTTGTTTTCTGCTATCACAACAACATTTCAAGTAACCATCATGTTTTTTCTACTCCGTTATAAGATTGATGTTGTAGTGTAAGGCTGGCATTTGATAATTTGAAATAATTTTTTTATTTAAGCTAAGAAACCTGTAGTCAGGAGTTGATCAGTCGACTTTCGGCAGTGTAGCACCATTTTTGCTGTCTTTTACTTTGAACAGTTGCCCTGAGTCATCTCTCCCATACCAAAAGGATAGACGCCCCACATATATATCAGGTGATATGTCCCACATGCGAAGGGGGAAAAGCGAAATGTCTGGAGACCGCAGAGACCTTTTGCCGCCGCCTCGTTTCCGCCGTTTCGAGAAGACAGCAGAAACTTTTGTTTATGTCGCTGTCCGCTAATGACGCTACCGGCGAAGGGGGAAAATTAACCTACAATGGACAGCCCGATTTTTAACCAACCAACAGCGAGAGGACAAATGTGTCGAATGAAACGAGAGGGGGGCCAACAACCCTCTGGAACTATCGTAGTCGAAAGAGACGGGAGAAAACTTTCGAGGAGACGGATCAACAGACCCGAGGGATCAAACTGATCCGGTTACGGAAAACCCGTTCTTTGGATAAGTGCTCGTCTCGAGCACTGGAAAAAGGCTATCCTAAGCATGCAGTTACCACGACGGTTGCCGTTGATTCTGAGAAATTTTCCAAACTGGGATTACGTCTATCAGACGTGAGAAAAGCTCAAACCTGAGCTGCTGCTCCTGCTGACTTGGAGCGAACACCGAACCAATTGCCCAAACTGGAATTACGTCTAGGAGACGTGAGCAGGGCCCGATTTAGAAAATTTGGTATAGTAGGCACAACACGCAGGAAGGGACCCCGCCACCCATGTTATTTGTTCATCACAAAAACTAATTTTATAACAATAATTGGTACTTACGTATTTGACTGTTGACCATTTCACAGATGACACCAAAAAGTTTGAGAAAATCGTGACATTACTTATAACTCTTGGCAAAACAAAATGAAGCAGATGAAAATTAAAAACATAATAGTTAGATAATTAATGTAATTACAAGAATGTGATAGTGGGGGAAACGGTCGACGGACATTTACGTAAATACCCAATAATTTTTTGTAACTACTTAAAAACTTTAAAATTTTTTAAATACTTTTGAAACTTAGGGGCCCTTTAAATTATGGGGGCCCTAGGCCCGTGCCTCACGAGCCTAATGGTAAATCAGGGCCTGGACGTGAGGAAAGCTCTAACCTGAGCTGCTGCTCCTGTTGATTTGGAACGGACACCGAACCTGTTGCTAGGCTTACAGAAGCTAGGAATCACTCAACCGAGTGCCATTTAGAAAGTTCAATCGAACTGCCAATCTCGTACAAGTGTGCGAGAAATTTTGGAGAAGAACACCCGAGCTAGAAACATTTTTTTCGCCCGAGTAAGGTCTGGAGAAGGGCTCACCTGAGCCGGATAGTCCATTTGTAGTCCCGAGGTCAAGGACAATTCACCAGATTCGGCAAAAATCTATCACCTGGATTCTGCCGGCCTGTATATAAGCCACCTACCAAAATCCATTTTGGTTTTTCTTTTTGTGTAAATAAAAATATATTAACCGAGACCACTGCTAGTAGACGAAGCTACCATCCCCAAGACGTTACAATGCTTACATCCCAAGAACACATCCAAGAAAAACAGTTAAAATCCGCCCACAAACGTAACAAGGTATCAAAAAAGCTGATGGACAACTAAAGTGATTCTACATGCAACTGTCTCGAATGTGAGCGAAACTATTATTCTACAAAAGAATTGGTAGGATTAGATAAAATGTGTTAAGTGTCTAAATGGTTACATGAATCATGCACAATATACGGGAATCTGTGCAATATTTGCGGGAAAGCAAAAATTACAGAAGATACAAAGAAAACTCGTATTTTTATATTTCCAAAATATTTTGTAATACATTAATAGGATAATAAGCTTTTAATACTTTTTTTAAAAAAGAATTTTGCAATTTTCTAGCAAAAACTGAATTATTTTTTTTAATAGTTTTAATGTATTTTATTATAAATTACGTGTTTTATTTTAAATGTGTTTTATTAAAAACTTTTTGCATCTCGTCAATGGTTGTTATATATTTCAATACTTTATAAATTCATGCTAAGGTAGTATTTTTTGTAATCACTTGCTTTTAATAAGTTACATTCAGTTAAAATCTTTTATGTTTTAAAAATAACTGATTTTTACGGGTAGGGCATCTGTTCCATGTAAGTGAGATATGTCACCCAGATCTTTAGGAGAGATGGCCAAATGTAATGTGTAACAAATTTATTTTTTCTATAGAAAATTTACTATATTGAAAAAAAAACTATTCAGTATTGATAAACAATTACTATTATGTACTGCCAAAAAATTTTCGTGTTTATTGTTAATACCCAATTTATTTTATAACGTATTTTCCTTAATTGGGTCATCTGTCCCGGAATTACCTTATATAAAGGTAAAATGTTTGTTATAATTCCGTAAAAATGTAATAGACAAATACACATAAGTTATAGTAATTCAAAAAATAATCAATTTTATTACATTTTTCAAGCGTTTTGTACGAATACAAAATTGTTAAATTGATTTTCTCAGTTTCGATTTTTCAAGTACTGTGCCATGATTAAAATGCTAAGACTTTTTTGATAACGCTTCAAATCACATTTTTCATATTTTCAAATCATAAATTTTAAAGAGACGTGTACAATGACAAGAGAAATGAATCTAATCATGTGACTATTAATAAAATGGATAGAAACTTTTTTTTATTAAAATTAAACTTTCAAAAAGTCTAAATTGTCCTGTTTTTCGGGGATTTTTCACCTTTGATTATTAAAATTCCAATAACTATTTGAGGTATTGAAAATTCCATCCTTAAAAGTCATCAGAATGGTTATACGAGCATTAAAAAAAACGCAAATTAAAGAAGGGGTAGCATTTTAAAATATGTTAAAAAATTCAAAATGTTTTTAATTTTTTCAAAATTAGGATGTAATTTTAAAATTTTTCTGATGGAAAAACCTATATTTAGACTTAAGAAGATAAATTGTTACTTATATTATCAAAAAGGTCATATTTCAGAAATTAGCTCTGTGTGTGCCAAGTCCCCATAGTGACGAATACCAAGATATACAAAATAAAATACTTTTAAAACGTTTCTTATCCAGCCACAAGTTGAGCAGTGCTCATTTAAATTATCTTTATTAGAAATATCGATTAATATTTTTTTCTAATTAAAAAAACAGTTTGCTATAGGTCTTTATGTGAGTCCATCTTAACTGTAAGATACGTCTCGTGATAAAAATCTGTGAAATCGAATGAACTGGCAGTTTTCAATTGACTGATAAGCGTTCCCGAATAAGAAGTAAAAGAATCGCGAATACGTTATTGGTTATCAGGTATCTACACAGAGGCGGATTAAGCGGTACGCGGACTAAGCGACCGCGTAGGGCCCTGGAATACGAAGGGGCCCCGAGGTCTTAAAATGTCTTTTCATTAGTGTTCGAGGAAAGATGTGACAGCGTCTTTACAATGTGCTTCTTTAAGTGCAGTGAAAAGAGTTATATACAAGATGATCAGCAAGAACAAGAGGGGGCTGATGCTGTATTAGCTATAAAACTTCGTTTCACCCACAGAAAAGAGGCTTTAACTGGAAGTTGGATAAAAAAATATATATAAAAATATATCATTTACAAAAATGACATTGATTTTTGCACTTTTGAAGATGAATTTGACAATTTTTTAATGTTTCTAAAAGAAAACGAGGACACCATAAAACCCACACCAGACATCTATCGAGCCTTCAAAGAAATGTTTTGCACATTTGCGAATGTTGAAACATTATTTAAATTTTTTTTAACAGTTCCCTTATCCTATGGTCGTCAGGAAAAGGATCGTGTTTTAAAACGTGTAAAAAATTAATAAAGGAGTACTATGGGAGAAGAAAGATTAATTAATGTAGCCATTCTGTATATAGAGCAAAAAATTTAAAAGCGAATTTATAATGCCGAAATAATTGACGAATTCGCAAAAAATAAACCAAGACAGAAATTCAATTAAAAAATATGTTGTATTAATAAATTTATTTAATGTGTTATGGCATGGAGTTTTTTCTTTTCTTTTTGCTAATAACTTTATGAGAGTTTTCTTGAAACTTTTTTCTTCCTTGAGTTTGTGTGAGACCCCCGAAAATTTTACCGCTTGGGGCCCCCACTTGACTTGGTCCGCCACTGTACGTACAGATGTTCAAAAATCATTCATTCATACTTCATACTTACATTCATTCATACTTAATTCACACGTGATAGTGATTGGTTGGGTTTGTTGCTCAACGATCATTTACATGACAAAAGATGGATCTCCGACTTAGAGTAAAATCATTATCCAGTTTCTCACCCATAGCTCATAAAATTGAGGGTCATAGATAAATGTTCGACAAAATCTGTATATCGAAGTTTCTAAGAAAATGACATCGTAGTTGCTTATGAACAGACATGCTAAAAATAAAATGTTATACGGCGATTTTGGTTCATCCAGTAATTAATTTTAAACGTTAACCCTTATACAAATACAAATACAAATATTGACGACCAGCTACAGGCTCAAGCCCAACAAGGCTGGTCCTTTGTTTATGAATTCTCCAATTCCCACTGACTATCCAATTGTGTCTTAAATTCGTACACTCCCTTTGAATTAACTATATTTTCTGGCAACGCGTTCCAACTGTCTATTACCCTATTAAAGTAGTAGTTTTTCCTTAAATCCCGATTAAAATGTGTCTTATTCAATTTATACCCATGGCCCCTTGTTCTGTTATCCCTATTGAAATTTAAGCCCTCTGTGTCCCCTTGTTTTACAAACTTGAAAAGCTGAATCAAATCCCCCCTCCTTCTTCTTCTTTCCAGTGTATACATGTTTAGCTTACTTAAACGTTCATTATAGTCGAAATTTGCTAGCCCCTTTATTATTTTTGTAGCTCTGTGCTGAACCCTTTCAATTGATTCTATGTCCTTTCTCATATACGGAGCCCAGAATTGTACAGCATATTCTAGATGTGGTCTTACTAAACCCTTATATAATGGCAAGATTATATTCTTATCCCTTGAAGTTACAGTCTTTTTAATATACCCCAATAACCTATTAGCCTTTTTACCCGCAGCTGAACATTGGTGACCCATTTTAAAATCCCTGTGAATTATCACCCCAAGATCCTTGACTGTTTCTCCCTCCTTTACCTTTACTCCCTGCAGACAGTACTCGGCTCCACTATTCCTGTAACCCATATGCAGAACTTGACATTTCCCTACATTAAATGACATACCCCATTTTACAGCCCATTCGGATATCTTATCAAAATCCCCTTGTAAATTTTCTATCTGTAACTTGGTATCCACTGTCCCCCATATTTTTAAGTCATCTGCAAATATACTGATTCTATTCTTGATCCCCTGACCTATATCATCTATGAAAATTATAAATAAAATTGGTCCCAAAACTGATCCCTGAGGCACCCCACTTATAACCTTCATGTGGTTTCGACGAGATATCTCGTCCATCAAGATCTGGCCAATTCGATTAATGACGCGATTCCTCATCTCGACAAGACTGCCTTGTTATTCAAAGGGGAATATATGAAAGTTCAAATTGTCCGTTGCCCAGAAGTGGTGATGGTTTCGAACAGTTCCCAAACTGCCCTGTAATGCGCAGTCTGATACAAATCAGACTGCACATTACAGGGCAGTTTGGGACACAGAGGTAAACCACCAAGGGGGTGAAAATACAATCAAATGTGCACACTGAAGCTTGTTCAATCAACGTTCATCCCATCAGTGAAATGCGCGTGGATTTGGATAAACATCACGGTCTTTTGATTGGAACTGGAGAATGAGCAGCATTCGTAATTATTTTCGGAGTAGTGCTTGCGTCATTTTTGCCTCTGCAAGACTACTATTCGATGTGTGCAGCATAGATCAAAAGCAGACATTACAGCATGAGTCATGTTTTCATTCACTGATATTTTGGTTTGGTTTATCGTTGTACGATCCATTTTTGCAACACGAGGGTTAATATTGTCTACAAGACACCGTACGGAATATCCAGGTTGCAAAAGTCCATCCCAACTAGATCTTGGAGTATTGGAAGCAAGTGTCCGCCAGAACATCACTTCTGAACGTCCCTAAAATTGTCAACAACTTTAAAAATCCCTGAAATCAATGGCACTCATTAGAAATAGCCGTTTCTGCCCCATCCTGTGACACTCATGTTTACCCCCAAAACTCTGCTCCACGGGGCATCAACCTCTCACTTTCACCTTTCGTGAGGGCAGGAAGGGTTTTGTGTCAACAATCGTTTGACCGCATCCACTCTCGATGACCACTGTCCACATCCCGAGGCCACTCCAAAAGTGAAAGGCCCCATGCAAGGGTCAGTGGCCGCAAGGGGACAGACGAGGGGACATCTGCCCCCTCGCCACTTGCGGCGGTGTACCTGCCCATCTGGACACGAGCCCCATCGCGTGCTGCGGCGCGTGCAGGCCGCCCCCCCCCCTTCTTCCTCACAAAGTGCACCCCGAAGGGATATCTCTCCACGTCTAGCACCTGCTCCCTTCCAACAGCATTTTCGTTTTCGTCCAGGGGATTTTCGGCACACACTTTTCATCGGTCGATGATTTAATGCTTCTTCTCCTTCGCGGAACACAAAACGAACGTAGGATTATTTTTTTCGCCTCCTCTTTCTGTTATTATTTCGCGGTGGTTCCTCTTTCGAGGCCCCCCGGAATCGGAAAAAACAGACGATCGGTGGATCGAAGTCGCCCTTTTACGATTCGATTCGAGATAAATATTGATGACTTGTGCGCTGTCAGTCTGGCTGGGGGCGGACCGAAGCTCATTAAAAGTGGGATTCCCTTCTCGAGCTGCAGTTGGAAAAGGTGGAAAGTAAAAGTGCCGCACGTTGATGTTGATTAGAGTCTGTTTTACTAAACGCCAAACGGACGACGCTTGCTTAAATACGATCTTCAGAGGGGAAAAGATTGGACAGTTGTCGCTATTTGTGAAAGTTGGTTGTTTGGGGAGTTCCTACATTGCGCAAGGGGACGTATAGAAAATATAGAACATAAACAGTGGAAAATAGAACATAAAATGTTACAAATATTAAATGTAAAACAGAAAAAAAGAGGAAAATATAGGTACATAGAGAAGATTAATGACAGCATATAACACAAATTTGAATATCAGTATTTAGAATTCCATTTTACTCATTACTGTATATAATATGCGCAGTCTTTCCATGTACGTTGTTTATCAATCTCTCCTAATTTCCTCTCATTATTAAAAATCTGCCTCTTGCTTTTAGAAAGCACTTAGGTCGTCAGTTACCAAGATTCATATCCATTGTGCCTTCTGAGCACTCTTTTAACTACAGTAGAGGATCATATTATCAAATCCACCTTTATAAATTAACAATTTCACATTTAAATCATTTATTTTTCAAAACATTTATTGCCTTTGAGTTATTTTTATTTTTTAGGACATGCATATAAAACAAGAAATTTAAATGAACAGTTTTCAAAGAAGTTGGGTTTCACGACTTGTTATGGAACAACTATTCATTTTTAACCCAGAACTCAGAACGTTCGTTTTTCGCTATATGGTCCTAATCCCAGGTTCAGAATTATTATCAGTGTTTTACAACACAATTCCAATTAATTGCAATTGTTCTGTAGGCATTTTGTCCTAATTTTGAAAACTGCAGTCCAATCAAAAACAGACGTCAAACACAATTATCGGCTCAATATGTATTACATATTAATAATAAAGTATCCAAATTCATTCACTACTTTATTTAAAACCAAGGCATACTTTCAGAATTTGCAATGCTGTCGATTAATTTTTAAGTACAATATCGTGTCATTGACATGGATGATGTGTTATAGTTAAAGTGTTTGTGGTCATTTGGGGCGGTGTAGTGGCGATTGTTTCTTAGCTACAGGAAAAAAGTTGTGGTAATGAGTGAGCTTTGCCCCGTAACTCATGATTAAAAATAGAATCGCTCAAAAATTTTGATAAAATTGAGGAAACATTGTTCTGCGACCTGGGCCATAGTTTTAAGCACTTTCTGCTCTCGGAATTCTGATAGTTTGATCATCCACTGACAATGATTTACAATGTGCTTTTTGCAGAATAGAATGCTGAATAGAGTTGACTTGTAAGGTTATTTAAAGTTGGGAATGGAGATTTCGTTTTTATTGACTTCCCATCCATCGGAACCGTCATGGCTCAGTGGGTAGGCCCACTGTGCCACTGTTTTCCACTCGATTCCAGTACTAATTCCCTTGTGTACGTATGTCCGTTATTTGATATTGTATGCATTGAGTATGGTATGTTGGTTGTTAACGGGGTTTTACGGCGCAAACAGGCCCTGATTTACCATTAGGCCCGTGAGGCACGGGCCTAGGGCCCCCATAATTTAAAGGGCCCCAAAGTTTCAAAAGTATCTAAAAATGTTAAACAAAAATAACTTTTCATATTTTCTGGAATGTTTTTTCAACAATTTTTGAAACGGTCAACAGTCAAATACGTAAGTACCAATTATTGTTTTAAAATTAGTTTTTTTGATGAACGGATAACAAGGGGGGCCCCCTTCCTGCGTGTTGTGCCTAGTATACCAAATTTTCTAAATCGGGCCCTGGGCGCAAAGGCCATATTTGGCCAAACTGGGACAAATAGAAGACAGACAATGCAGTCACGGAGAAAGAAAAAGCAGATGGGTATGTAAGAGTGAAAATGAGAGGGATGAAAGATCCCTCTGGATTGTGATGCCCGTGTTTCTAAAGAAGAAATACGTCTAAGGGCGCCTTGAGTCTATGGTCAAAAAACTATATGGCTCCTGTGTCACAAAAATAAAGAAGGTAGCTGGATATTTTAATTAACGTCTCACTAGAGCAACATTACGGACTATTGGCGATGGTCTGGAATGAAACCCGAAGGGAAAAATCCGAGGACAACACCACGTCATTTTGAACCACGGTCAGATAACGAGGTCACACCTAAGCTGGAACCCCTCTCTCCAAGCTTCCACGCCAACGCGAGGGCGTTTGGGGCCACATCAGATTGAACGTGAACAAGGTCCCGTTTCTACACGTCGGTCTTGGGTTGGATCGAATTCCCGGTTGCTAATCCGTTACTCTTCCGACTGGGCTACAACGGCCCCCGCAAAAAAAGGATCCACCAATCTTAGCATCTCCAGATATCAAGGTCACTCAGCAATTTGTTGTATATTACACTTTTCTCACGCTTTATACGGTAGTTAGTCAAAATTATGCCCGGTGCACATATCCGATTTTTCAACGTGCGGCGCCGCTACGTTTCCGCTACTTCGCCGAAGCCGAACTATGCACACATAACCGTGAAATGACGCGAGTACTCGTTTCGCACCATTTGCTGTGGATATCTATCGAAGAAAACGTGATTATTTCGCTCACTTGATGTACAAAAAATATATTTTGAAACAAAATAGACGTAACTGGATACATCCACTTATTAATTATTATTAATATTCCATTTTTTTTAAACAAGGTACTTCAGACCGAAGAAGCGTGTGCGGCGAGCTGCGGCACCGTGGGGAACTGCGGTACAAATTGCACGCAAGTTGAGCGTGCGTCGCCGGAGGTAAGTGTGCACTACTCGATTGGATCTAATGTATCTTAGACCCGGTGCACACATCCGGTATTTCAACGTGTGGTGCCGCTGCGGCAACGCAAGTGCGGTCTGAGACTGACATACATTATATCCAATGGGTATTGCACATATGCCTCCAGCACTGCTGCGACACCGCACGTCCAACTTGCGTGCAATTTGTACAGTAGTTCCCCACGGCGCAAGAAATCGCCGCACACGCTTCTCCGGTCTCAAGTACCTTGTTTTCATAAATAAATGGAATATAAATAATAATTAAGAAATGGTTGTATCCAGTAACGTCTATTTTGTGTCAAAATATACTTTTTTTTTAACACCAAGTAAGCGAAATAAACACGTTTTCTGCGATAGAAATTTTATCGCAAATGGCGCGAAATTAGTACTTGCGTCATTTAACGGTGGTGTGTGCATAATTGGGATTCGGTACCGCAGCGGCGCTGCACGTTGAAAAAACGGATGTGTTCACCGGGTCTTACACCGCACTTACGTTGTCGCAGCGACGCAGCAAGTTGAAAAACTGTATGCGTGCATCAGGTCTAATGCACTCTAAGTTCGATTGTCTCTTTGGCTGTTGACACGAATACAAGCTGGTGTTGATTGTTGATAGTTCCCTACCGTCCCCTCTCACGTTGGCGTGGTGTGGAAGTTTAGTGAGTTAAGTGCTTCGTCATCTGGGGCCGCAGTTCAAAAATGACGCGGTGTGTCCTCGGACCTTTCCCTTACGGAGTGATCCCGAACCGTCACCAAAAGCCCATCGTGTTACTCCAGTGCGACGTTAATTAAATAAATACCTATCTTTCTGCTGCCCACGCGAATTCTTAGTTGCAATTGCGATTTTCCAGTGTACCGATAGATATTCAGAGACAAGCACTCTTCAACGTTTGCCTCCTTCGCGACACGTTTCGCCCCCACAACGCAAGGAAGACCGTCCCGTGCTCTTTTACCACCCACCCCACATCAAATTATTCCCGGCGCATAAACAATGTTCCAGTTCCAGTCCTCCGCAGGGAGGGGGGCCCCTTCAAAAAAAGGCACCTGGTCAACTCGGATCGTTCCACCTGCGCGCGATGCCCCTTGGCAGATGGTGCAGCGCACGAGGCTGTGTGTGCCCATAGAGCACGCGGAGGAGACCACACGGCACCGGATGCTTCACGGAGGGACCCTCTTGGGCTTCATCCACTGCGGATAGAGGAAGAAAAAAAGAGAAGACGGGGAAGGGCGACCACAAAAGGAGCGGGGGGCCCCGTCTTTGCCAAAACAAGCGCGTGCCGGCCGTGAGGTCACCCCACTTGGGGATGCTGCACGCGCCGGATCTCCATTGTGCGCTTACCCCCCTACCTCCGTCCCTCTTGGGGGGGGCGCTGCTGATTCGATTGAGGGGGTCGTGGTACAGTTTTAAACAAATACAGAAGTGTGCAGTTGCTTGGACGAAAAAACGAGAGTGGTTTTCTGGAGAGAGAGAGAAGAGTGGTCTGTTTGGTTGTTGTGAATGGGAACCGTAGTTTTCTTCTTCATTATCTCCGATGTGTCGCAATGGGACTTCCTGCGAAGTGTGTTGCCAACAAAAGCGGAATGGAGTCTTTCTCTCCTTGGGTCCGAGCACACACATGCCGACCTTTTTTTATTTCATCGTCATCTGACCGAGGTTCAAAATTACAGTTGTCCTCGGATATTTCCTCGAGGGATTGATCGAGGACCGTCGTCAATATCCCAATACGATTCGGACTTTTCCCTTAAGGGACTGATCCCGGACCGTCATCAATAGCCCGTTGTGTTGCTCTAGTACGACGTTAACTAAAATTACCATTACCATTACCATTACCGATTGCTAATCGTTTTTCTTTCAACCGGACTACCGTGGCCCGGGTACAAAGACGATTGTTTTTTAGGTTTGGGGTTTTATGTCGCAAAGGCCATATTTGGCCATGCTGCGCCAGACACAAGGCATACAATGTCAAGTAATAGACATGCGTTTTCCCATGAAAAAATGCACATGTAAGAATCGAACCTGCGCCGCCTATACTTCGGCAGCAGTGGGCATACACTGAGGCACGACGGACGCGGTACAAAGACGAACAGGCCTATGCTATTTCCACTATGGAGAAATATCTTAGGTTTGTTGGCTACCCTAAATTTTGCATCAGACTGATTTCAACAGTTCGTATGTTGGTCTACGTGCTAATCCGAATTTAAGATCCCTGTCACATTTAGGCCCTGTGCACATGCGTTTTCGAGGTTAGCTTTACGTAAGCATTAAATTATGTTCTTTAATTCTTCGAATCCAAGTTTCTATCTTTGCGATCGTTGAAGATAGATTGAAAACTTCAGCGGATTTCAAATTTCCGGAAAAATTTTACACCAGATCGATAGCTTAAATGTGATTTTAATTAATTATTTAATGAATAATCAAATAGTAAATGATTAAATAACAAATCTGTTTTTGGTATCGCGATCTGGAGTAGAATTTTACTCTGATTTGAAATCCGTTGATGTTTTTACTCATATCTTCAACGATCGGAATGATAAAAACTTGAATTGGAGGAATAAAAAAACATAATCTATTGCTTACGGAAAGCTGACCTCGAAAGCGCGCGTTAGAAAACGCCTCATGTGAATAGGGCCTTACCTAAATGCTGGAATATTCTATTGATTGCATTGGTCAATTAGAGAAGTCATGTTTTGAACGAAACAAATGTTTCTTGTACTTTTAACGCAGACGCAAATCAAAATACAAATATGGAGAAACAAAATAACCTTGTCAATTTTTTTAAATCGAACACACAAGTCATTTTTTTAAAATAAATAAACAATGACTAGGGTTCATTCAGGTATACATAAATTCCTCAGAGGGTTAAGCCAAACACGTTAATTCGTGATTATTCAAAAGTGAAAGATAATCTCAAAACTCAAACGTTAAACAATTGAATCCACTGTTTTCAGTATATAATGTGCCTAAGGTTATAAATTGTAGTCAGCAAAAAAACTTATTACCAATCCGTGGTTATTAAAAATATATAAACTGTTGATTTAAAAGGGTCGGTAGGTATTTTTATTAACGTCACACTGGAGCAACACAACGGGCTATTGTCACCTTGATCAAACCCAAAAGAGAGATGTGATTTGGAACATCCTACGAGGACTCAGCACCAGAAATGTCTCAGCCATCCGAATGCTTTGAATCATGGAATCGATACCAAAGGGCACACTGAGCAGGTGATATCAACATCTCTATGGACTCTCACAGGGTGGAAAGTCGTAAGCGTTACAACATAAGCAACGCACTGCACGACGAACGGTAATTTGACCACCACGCACGTGCCACTTTCATACACGGAATGGAGACTTGTTGTGTATTAGTTAGCACCTGCCCTTTTATACGAAGAGATCGCTGTAAAACGGGATGGAAGACAAATTTGAAAAACGTGTCCTTTCGAATCTGGTTCCTAAACCTGAGAATCTTCGTTCTTTTTGCGTTACTAAAGTTGAAGCTGATACTAGCTTACATAATTAACCCTCTGAGGGGTTCGCACGCATATATCAGATCTGCCACCTTCAGTCTTTGCTTAGTAACTTCCTACCAGTTTTGTGGCCATGGTGTTCCGGTAGGAAGAGTAATAGATTAGCAACCGGAGGGTTGCGAGTTCAAATCCAACAAACGGCGTCGTGTACAAAGGCAACTAGTGCACGTTAAATCTGTCGTGGTTCAAAATTACGTGGTTTTGTCCCTTGGTGGGTTAATCCCGGACCATCGTCATCCCGTTGTGTTTCTCCAGTACGACTTTAATTAAAAAATACTAACCTACCTACCAGTTTTGACCTTCTTAGACAATGGGGCAATATGGAGTTAATTAACGTCGCACTGGAGCAGCACATCGGGTTATTGGCAATAGTTCAGGGTTAATTTATAATGGATCCTTATCCTTAAGATCCGAGGACAACGTCACTTTGAACCATGGTCAGATGATGAGGTCACTCTTCAGTTGGCATGGTGCGGCAAACTTCCACACAACGTGAAGACACTGGATGCCACAACAGGTTTAACCCCTTAACTGTTTCTTTTTTTTGCCATAGTGTGTACAAAAATGACGCACGGGCGGTATAGTGGTTGCCGCATTCGTGTGCCACGTTAATGGGTGGGTTCGAATTAGGGATGCGACATCGATAGCAAAACATCGATGTTCAAAATTAAAACATCGATGTTGATAATACATCGACCCCAAAAACATCGATGTTTTTAAAATTCAGTGTATTTAAACTTGTTTCCCCATTTCTTAAAACTGGTTTAGCAACTATTGATGTGACATCGACAGCAAAACATCGATGTATATAATACATCGCCCCCAAAAACATCGATGTTTTTAAAATTCAGTATATTTAAACTTGTTTCCTCATTTCTTAAAACTGGTTTAGCAACTAGTGATGCGACAGCGGCTCCAATACATCAATGTTTTTTCTAAAACATCAATGTTTAGAAAACATTGCGACATCGATGTCGCATCCCTACTTTTCAGACCCTTCATCCTTGGTCACTTTGGTCTAAAAGTATGTTCAATTTGCTGATTATAACAATTATGCCACTTGGTTATTTTTAAAATTTTTAAAATGGTACTTTTTTTCATTTAAAAATAAAACATCGACAACGTAAAAACATCAACAAGTACAAACATCGATATTACAAAAGCATCGACTCCATTACATCGACGTTACAAAAACATCGACTCTCCAATACATCGATGTTTTAAAAAAACATCGATGTTTTGAAAACATCGACATCGATGTCGCATCCATAGTTCGAATCTCGGTTTAGTCATGGTCGTAAAATTGTGCTGTCCTTTGTTAGGGGTGATGATGGTCCTCCCACTGTGTGATCCTTCACAAGAGGCTCCGGCCTTGTAGTGGCCAATGATTAGTATCATAGTTCCCGCCATTGGAAAAAAGTGTCCCAAAATAAGCACATTTTGATCAACAAGTTTGTATTTAAAAAAATCGATTATATAAATTCAAATAATCAGTCAAGACTGTTACAAACATTGAAATTAATAATTTATGATAATTTCGAATAATAGCGAAAAATTAGCATTTTTACTTAAAGTTGACTTTTTGGAACAAGCACTTTTAAGAACACTTGACAGAAATGGATGTAAGAAAAGAGCATGCGTTTTTTAATGCTTGCATTTTAATTTAATTTCAAAACTCAGCTTTTATATGATGCATTTTAAAACATGGAGATAAGCAGAGTCCTCTATCACAATCGGGACAAAAATATCTGGTTTCTTTTATCATCCGTTTTCCGCTATCGTTCCTTTTTGAGCAACACACAAAGCACAGTCTCAGTTTCCTTTCGGTGGGTGGAATCATTTCTAAAAAGTGTCTTTCAGTCAATCGTACGGGATTCCTCAGGTCGTCCTTTTTTCTCATTCACTGTTCCATGCCTTTCGATCAGGCGATCTGAAGGAGCCGATCCGATCTTCTGAGCGCCGGAGGAGGATTACTAGTACCAATTTCGCAGAAGTTCCACACCTGAGTTAGATCATCAGAACTTTCCGTTTTCATATCACTAGAGAAGTCCGATAACGAACTTTCAATGCTTCCAGAATCTTTTCGAGACATTTCCGATCCATTATCTGATCCACTGTGGGAATTATATTCTGTTATGAGCCGCTCACTGTCACTCATTCCTCTTTTACTATAGCACACAATTCAAAAGAAATAGTATTCGCAACGCGTGATACACTACACACAAGTGATAACAAAATTCGCTCCTTCTCCCGCGTAAACGAAAAGTAGTAAAAAAGTTGTATTAAAACCGGTGTACGCATGTTTTGCATTTCAAATTTTACTGGACTACTGCAGACATTCTATTAGAAACATTGCAAACGAAAAAAAGTTTTAAAAGCCGGGCAAATCATTGCATTGGCGTAGAAAAATAAGATGCCCGAGCGGCGTACGGGCAAATCGGAAAAGTGACCTTTCCCAACGCCCGAGCGATGTTCAGGCAAAACTGTTATGAGGTTAACGTGATTCGGTTGCTCTACAAACTGGACTACAGAAGCCCCTGGAACAATAGAATCCTTCCCGGGATTCTTTCAGTCGACACATGAAGTTCTTTAGTATCTGTGTGGGTTGTGGCAACACCTTCTAGAAGGTGTTGGTTGTGGTAGGGCAGGGGGTCCATTTTACACTTCTCTGAAATCTCGTGAGGCTCAAAGGGTTAAAGTCAATGCGAAAGATTAGCTGCTTCACTGTATGAAGTGAACAATATCTATATAATACAGGATTGTCAGAATTGCGCAGACACAATAATCATTCCACGCCATTTCCTAGTCGAGAACGCGTCACCTGACCGTGGCCAAAAAGTTGTCCTCTTATCTTTCACTTCGGGATGAACCCTGGAAGCCACCAATAGCTCGTAGTATTGCTCCTGAGAGGCGTTAATAAAATATCTACCTAGTCGAGAACTTGTCATCTGACCGTGATCAAAATGTTGTCCCCGGTAGTAAGATATTTTAATTAACTTCTTACTGGAACAAAAGTATGGGCTATTGACGACGATCCTAATCAATCCCAAAAAGAAAGATCCGATGACAACACCACGTCATTTTAAACATGGTCAGATGAAGAGGCAACAGCTAAGCTGTCACCCTACTCTCCAAACTTCCACATCCGGACCGTCGTCAATATCCCGTTGTGTTGTTCTAGTACGATGTTAATTAAAATTACCTTACCTTTACCTTCGGGAATGAGTCCGGACCGTCACCAAGGCCCGTTATGTTTTCCTATGGGACGTTATTTGACTACCTACCTACCTTCCCTTCATCATTTCAGAGAGACCCAACTCTTTTTAATTAATTCAACTGCCTTGGAACAAGTCCTTTTAATTTAAGGGCTTCGTTAGCCCGGGTTGGAAGAGAAACGGATTAGCAACAAGAGTGATGCGAGTTCGAATCCAATAAAAGACCTAAAAATTACCATATACTCTTATATATACAGGTTGGTTATAATTAAATTATCTCTGTTCAGAGCACTGTGGAGAAAAAATCAGTGGTCATAAGAGCGCCAAATCTGCGTGGTTATATATTTCAGAGCATGGGAAACAAATGGCAGAGGGAAAAAAAATTAGTTCCGAAAACGATCAACAGGGGGAGAGATGGCGCTGCGAACAGTTCCTAGTAAAAACCTAATTTAATGAAATGGCCTTACAATTGTGACAACTTTGTAGCGGTCAAACTCTGAAATAAATCATTCAATTGTTCTGAAATTTGAATCGTTTGTTTTTCTATGTTCTTCTCATCCTCCCATTTTTATCGCAATCGGACAACTCCTTCATGGTGATTTATTTTGTTATAGACTGTGTATTAGGGATGCGAAATCGATAGCAAAACATCGATGTTCAAAATTAAAACATCGATGTTGATAATACATCGACCCAAAAACATCGATGTTTTTAAAATTCAGTGTATTTAAACTTGTTTCCCCCTTTCTTAAAACTGGTTTAGCAACTCGTGATGCGACATCGGCTCCAATACATCGATGTTTTTTCTAAAACATGAATGCTTAGGAAACATTGACATCGATGTCGCATCCGTACTTTTCAGACCCTTCACCCTTGGTCACTTGGGTCTAAAAGTATGTTCAATTTGCGGATTATAAAAATTATGCTACTTGGATATTTTTAAAATTTTTATAAGTTACTTTCTTCATTTAAAAATAAAACATCGATGTTACCAAAACATCGACCTCAATACATCGATGTTAAATACATCGATGTTTTTTTAAAAAACATCGATGTATTTAACATCGATGTTTATTAACATTTTTTAAAAAACATCGATGTCACAACCCTAGTGTGTATATATCGACACTATCTCGATGACGAGATATCGTGTTATCAGCGGTATCGGTCATATCTGGATGGACGCGATGTATCGCGTCCAAACCACTTGGAGGGTCAAAATATTTAGCTACAGGTGGTATCCAAGATAATTAGAATATAGGAAATGCGGTACTCCATTAGGGAACACTGGCTCACTGCAACACATGGCGTCGCTACCTGTAACGTGACAAGTTTATTTGCTTCCACCCCTGGTTCCGGGGTGTGTGTTTGGGGGTGGCACGCGGCACACCCTGGAGGCACAAACAACATCCTCGACTTGTTGTTGCGATTGGGGCACAGGTAGAAAAGAAGGAGGCACTTCCGGCGGCAACCTGCACGGTTTGGGCATGAAAACGTGGATGTCGTGTTAAATGGAGACGCGCGTTCGAACAGGTGTGGAACGCACCTTCTCAGAGGAAAAGGAACACGCGATTTGGGGGGGGATCCCCCGTATCCTTCCTTCTTTCCTTTTTTCTAATTCCTCTGGGGAAGACGTGTATGTGTAACTTCAAAGGCATATATCTTACCTTGAATCGGAAAGGAAACGGATTGATTATCCCGATATCTCTATTCTATCCGACGATTCTATCAAGCATTTCGTTTGGGGGGTAGTTGATTTAACGTCGCACTGGAACAACACGACGGGCTATTGGTGACGGTGCGAGATCAATCCCGAAAGGAAAGACTCGAGAACAGCGCCTCGTAACTTCGAGCCACGTTGAAATGACCAGTCGACACCTGAGCTGACACTCCACTTTCCAAACCTACACACTACGCCAACGTGAGGACATTTGAGGCCACGACCGATTTAACGTGCACCATCCCCCTTTGTACACGACGATGTTTGTTGCATTCGAACTCGCAACCCTTCGGTTTCCTAATCCGTTACTCTTCCACAGCAGGTCCAGTATTGTGAAAGAATACCGTTCGATTGACATTCAAACAAGTCGTCGTAGTGTGGAGTGACACTTTTGCATTTGACACACTGAGTGATTTGGGGCAAATCCTTAAAAAAAAATTTGGAATATGAATGTAGTGCGGAAAGCAACTGAAGTTAGTTGAATAAGTTTTGTTAGAAAAAAAGGAAACTGATATATTTCTGATAACTGAAACTGATAATATACGCATATATTAATTATTAAAATGAAAGAGAAAATTTGTGAATGTTGTTCAGAATTAATATTTTAAATTTAAATTATGATGTGTTCATTCTTGGTTGGTTTTATGCCAAATGTCGAATGAAGAGCTTAAGAGGAATTAAAAATGACCAATGTTCTATAATCTCGATCCTCAAATGAACTAAAAATAAAAAATAAACAATATATTCTTTTAATCTTTTAAATTCAAGCTATTTAAAAACCAAACATTATCTTGATCATACAAGCTAGATTTTTTTTTCCTAATGGCGAGCACATTTTGACCTAAGTCATTGGCCACTACAAGGCCGGAAGTGATGGCCACTTGTGAAGGAGCACCCAGTGGGAGGACCATCATTGCTCCTAACAATTTATGCTTCGTGATTTTGAACCATGTTCAGATGACGAAGCAACACCTGAGCTGGTATACTCTTACAAACATCCATGCCCGAACCCGGATTCGAACCGGGGACCTTCCGATCTAGAGGCTAACATTTATTTTATTCATTATGATGCGGTGGTAATAATGTAAGTAAAACCTCTATGTGCTTAAACATTACTGCAATTCGATAATTCGACAATTGTAATAGTAAAGACTTCGTTTAACTCTTGAGTCATCCCTCGTTGATTAAAACAACACAAGAAGAGACTGGGAGAAAAATACTTTGTGCAAAGACGCCAACCGGTCTCAGCCGAACAGCTTAATTTAGAATCCAGTTTTTAGATTTACAAATATGACACGCTGGCCACTGTTCACGTGAGACCGTCGTGTGGGGGGGGATACATGAAAGCAAATAAAAGAGAAAAAGGAATAATGAGAGTTCCATATTTAAAGTCAACATCGATATGCACACGACTGTAATGAATTTCTAACAACTTAGTGCGCAAATGTGCTCGAAACTAGAAGGAAAAAATCACTACAACCCACCTTGAACCACAGCTGAGCTCATAGCGCATCGATAGCCATTTTGTACAGCAACGCAAATTTACAGGAAAAGGGATATGGTATGGATCAGCTAATGTCACTGGCAGCACATGTTTATATAGTTTTAACATTGCATAACACCTTTGGGCACTTTTAAAGTCGTCCCTTACGAACAATTTTCATAGAATTCTACAAAATGTGGTTTATAGAATCCTTTATAAAACTAGAGCCCGTTTTTCTGTAATCTCAACGGACTAGCAACCTGAAGGTTTCAAGTTCGAATCCAATCAAAGACCGTCGTGTACAAAAGAGGCTGGTGCTCGTTAAATGTCCTCACTCTGGCGTTATGTAGAAGTTTGGTGAGTGGGGTGCCAGCTCAGGTGCTGCATCGTCATCTGACCGTGGTTCCAAATTACGTGGTGTTGTCCTCGGATCTTTCGCTTAGGGGATTGATCCCAAACCGTCACCAATAGCCCGTTGTGTTCCTCCAGTAAGACGTTAATTAAATAACTACATCTATACGCTCAAAAAGTAACCTCTGTAAAAATCTCTAGAAATGTATGTCTGTCTGTACATAATTCTACAGCGGCTCATTTCCTTTGCTTCAGGCGACTTTCCTTTTCGACAGAACTTCTTTATCAGATCTTTTTATCTATAGAATTCTATAGAAACGAAATTTCGTTTCTGTACAGAAATCGCTATAGAATCGTATGGAATTATAAAAAAAATCGCAAAGGGTATGCATGTTAAATTTAATTATTGGTTTATTTGTAATAAAAAAAAGTTTACTTTTCATCATATGACAGGGGCTACAAGTACCCGAATCCTTGGCTGGTTTTTAACTCTTTTGAAAGGGTCAACACGGACCCAGCAGTGCATGGCACCTTGCTTTCGTTGCGGTATCCCGGGGAGTATACTTGAGGAAAAGGGGGACAGTCGTCGAACCCAGGGTGGAAGAGAGCAGGGGAGCACTTCCCTACAAAGGACCGCCAAAGAGATATCCGATCGGGGGGTTGAGCGGCGGAAGTCGGGAATGCGTGTCCTTTTGACATTTTTCGGAAAGGTTAAAATTGCCGGGAGCAAAAAAAAAACACATCCCGAAGAAAGTGCGAGGAACATCTTAGTTTCGCACTTCCGTCCTCTAATTCCGAAACGCGAAAAAAATTCCACTCTGGTTTTTGGAATATTTGAAATCGTATGTGTTCAAGTTATATTCCAGTTTGAAACAATACGCGAAAATGTCTGGGTTTTGGAATATTTGAAATCGTATGTGTTCAAGTTATATTCCAGTTTGAAACAATACGCGAAAAGAATTCCACTCTGGTTTATGGAATATTTGAAATTGTATGTGTTCAAGTTATATTCCATTTTGAAACAATATGCTAAAAAAAATCCAGTCTGGTTTTTGGAATATTTGAAATTGTATGTGTTCAAGTTGTATTCTATTTTAAAACAATACAGTGTGAAGGGATAGGTTATAGTTATAGGTAAGAGCTGATGTTAATTGCAATGAACTCTATTTTAAAGTGGGATGGTATATGAAGGAGGTAAAAGCATAAAAACTACAATTAAAAATCCTCAAATCTACATAAGCAACAAAAAAAGATGTAACACCAAATTTAGAAATGCGAAATTAATTCAGAGCAAAAGAAACAGAAAATATTACTGCACGTAATCGACGAACACGAGTTTCCGTTTCATTCCCGTTCGTTGAAAAATATCGTCTATCCCAAATATTTGGAAAGCGTTTAAATTGCGCAAAGAACAAAATTAAGACTTGAAATAAATTAACAATCAGAGCAAAAATTCAATTTAAAAAAATAATTTTTGGAAAAATAATTGTTTTTTTAGCAGTACGGGAAGGCAATCCATGTGATCGTAATACTCAATATGCATTCCAGTTTTTCCAAAACTACCAAATCATGGTTGATTTAAGTATGCTCACTCAGGTGTTTTAGCACAAAACTTATTTAAATATAACAATAAAGAAATGTTTAATATTTCATTCACATACTAGAACATAATGTATAAAATAAAGCACATTGCAATCAAATATCTGGAAGAAAATTCGTGTGATGCCTGCACAAACACACAAACACAAAATCGAACTTAGAACAAAAAGACGGACAGACAGACTTACGCAACCAAATTCAGTCACTAAATGAAGATAAGTACTCACATTATGCAAAATTTCATGAAAATATATCAAACCGTGTTGACGTGTATAGAGCATACACATACATACAGACAGACACCAAACACGCAAGAGGCGGATTTGGCATCAGAAGGGTTCGAAACGGATAGAAAACTTGAAATGAGTCAAAAATATTCAATGTACAAACAAACACTTCATTCTTATTTATATAGATTTCCACGAACCAATATGCAATCCAAATCTTTTGGTTCGTTGGTAGTAGTTGCATATGAGTCGCACTGGTGCAGCGAAAATGTATATTCGTGACCGTCAGAGATCCATCCCGAAGGAAGAGATCCGAGGAAAACTTTTTTTAACCACGGTCAGATGACGTGGTCAACGACTGAACTGGCACCCCACTCTCCCACACCAAGCCACGCGGTGAACGGTTTCTTTTTCTGCCTGATGCAGTCATTCCCAACGTTTAGTTTAGTAATTGGTAATTTTTAGTTAACGTCGTATTAGAGCAACACAACGGGCTATTGACGACGGTCCGGGATCAGTCCCTTAAGGGAAAGATCCGACCCAACGTTTAGAGTGACAGGGAACATTGTGGCTTAACTGTTTTTATTACTCCTTTATGGTGATAGAAGTTTGCAAACAAACTCATATACACCTATTTTCGGGTAGGTAGGTAATTGATTTACACACCGGAGCAACTCAACGAACTCAGAAATGAGGATGGAGCGCCTGCTTAGGTGTTGAATTCGACATTTAACCGTAGTTCAAAATTACGAGGCGTTGTCTTCGTATCATTTTGAACCTTGCGCCATAAAACTCCAACATCCAATCCAAGTCCTCGGATCTTTCCCATGGTGATTGATCCCGGACCGCCAGTAGCCCGTTGTGTTGCGCCGATGCTACGTTAATTAACTATGTACCTACCTATCCTAAAATAGGTGTGTGTGTGTTTCCTAACTTCTGTCACAAAGGAGTATTAAAAACATTTGAGCCACACTGTTTTCCCACCCACTCTAAACGTTGAGAACCACAGCATCCGGCAGTGAAAGAAAGCGCCCACGTCATCTATCGAATGAGATTGGCAAATGGCTCATCCTCCACTGAGAGAGGATCCGGTGCAGCTATTCGTGAGTTTGGCCAATCATCCACTTGACGAACTTTCCATGACAACCGCTTTCTCCCACCCTCCCAATTCGAAAAACGGTGTGGACGCTCGAGTGCGTGAATTTGGCCGTTTGTGGCACCAGATGGAACATATGTTCCACAACCGGTGTCTATTGGAGCACTACCCATGTCCATCCAGATCTACATCACGCGACCATTACGGCAAGGAAAATCTGTTCCGTGAGAGCATTTTGTGGGGTGGGTACTCCGAACAAAGGATCATTTTTCGTGTAACACAGCAGGTTGGAAATGTTCGATGGCACAGATTTGTCCTGTAACGAGATAGAAGTTTCTCCTGAGAGGGAGAGAGAGCTTGTCCATTTCACGACGCGGTTTGGGGCCGCGGTGGCCCGCTTGGAAGAGCATCGGATTAACAACCGGAGGGTTTCGATTTCGAATAAAACCAAAAATCTACGCGTATAAAGGGGGGGGCTGGTGCACGTTAAATCTGTCGTTGTTTCAACTATAGTTGTGGTGCGTGGTGTGGAAGTTTCGAGAGTAAGGTACCAGCTCAGGTGTGATTTCGCCATCGGACCGTGGTTCAAAATTACTTGACGTTTTCCTCGGATCTTTCCCTATGGGATTGACATTGGACCGTCGTCAATAGCCCGTTTTATTGCCATCACGACGCCCTTTTTGGTCACTCTATGTACAGGTAGGGTTTGTTATAACGTGGTGGGGGCCCAATTGAATGAATGCAAGGTAGGTAGTTAACAGCACACTGAAGTAACACAACGGCTGTTGGCGACGGTCTTGGATCCATCCAGAAGAGGAAGATCTGAGGACAACGACGACTTCTCTTTGGTATATTAAAGTATACTTCAAGTTTCAACATTTGATAAAAATGGTGCAAATTAAATCATGGCACAAATACCCTAGAGAATGCTTGATTATGATAAGTAAACAGAGTTTTGTAATCGGAAATGCTGCAGAAACCCTAAAATTATTTTAAGTCGGTACCATAATGAATGTACTTACGTTCTCCTAAAAGCGAATTTGTATATTTACTTTGGAGTCAAGATTCAAGAACAAAGTATGCTATGGAACTTGTGGTTATAGCATTGCCAACCTTTGTTTGTTTTTTCGGTTTTTAAGCCTTTCAAATTCGGTTGTTAGCTTAATTCGATTCTGGAGATAAGAATTCGGCATTAGAAATCAGATTACATCTTTGATTGTTGTTTTACCCGTGAATATCTGGTTCATCGTATAGCAGAAGTCGCTGTTTTATTGTATTGTTTGAGCCCTTGTGGTTGTTTAATTTTGGGTTTTATGGCTCAAGGTCTATATTTGGCCAAACTGTGACAAATACGACGGGCAATGCCAAGTAATTGCGGAAAGAACGGATGGCGGGGAGAAAATAGAGAAAGATCGTTTGGGCACTCTGAGGTCGCTACCCCATGTTTACGAGAAGCATTAATCCACAGGGATAAATAATCTATCCGTAGGATACCTCGGATTCGTGAAGCCTGTGCACACCTAAAGAACATGTGCTCCCGAGGAGTTGAGCCCCTGTGACTTCTGGGTCTTGAGATTTCTCAAATGTCCCGTCTATCAGGGAACCTCTCTCTTAGTCTGAACTGAAAGCCAGCATGAGGCCCCATGTATCTCGAAGATCACACATTGGACCAACATCAGTCATTCGACACTGAATTGGCTGAAATACTCATGCGTACCGACTAGTTTTCTGCACAGAAACGCAGTACGCATGCGCATGTTTTATATGTGTCCGGACTTATTCCTCCCATATTCCCCCATAGCTCCCATATCGAGCATTATGACTTGGTTTTTTATAACACTCCTTTTCTAATAACGCCCGGTCTGGTGGTTAAGGTGTTAGCCTCTAGATCGAGAGGTTCCTCGTTCAAATCTTGGTCAGTGCATGGATGTTTGTAAGCGTATGGTGTAAAGGTGGCTGGTGCACCTTTAATCTGTCGTCGCCGAAACTCCTCACGTTGGGATGGTGTGAAAGTTTGGAGAGTGGGGTGCCAACTCAGGTGGTGCGTCGTCATCTGACCCCGTCTAAAAATTATGTGGTGTTGTCCTCAGATCTATTCCTTGTGGGATTGATCGCGGAACGTCGTCCATAGCCCGTTGTGTTGTTCTAGTATGACGTTAATTAAAAATTACCAATTACCATTTTCTAATAAAGCATTTCCTCTCTTATACTTGTCGTTCTAAGAAGCCGTATTGTCTCGTAGTGGCGAAATTGTTTTCACCGTGTTTTGAATTCACACACGATCGTCGGTTGATTAAATTAGGCTCCATGGGGCACCGAAGAGAGTCTATTTAATCATGACCACCTTGTGTATTACAAAAAATTACCAAAGTATTAAAAAGTGGGTTAGAAAACTCTGGTGCAAGCCTTCCCAACCTGTAGTGCTTTCTTTACCTGAGTAACAGAATTGTCCACCCAACAAACACTACGGCCTCCGTCTTCTAGTCCCAGAGGGGAACCAAACACCAAGCTCGTACACAGACGAAAAACTGTTGCACAACCGTCACGATTACGTCATTGCGGTTTGTGTGCGGGGTGTGGAAACCGTTGTAGGGTGTCATACCTGACGGGGCAGATGCGAAGGGAGGATGCACCCCTAATTACACCGGGAAATGCAAACGGAAAAAAGAGCAAATCTCTGTTCCGCTGTCGATTACCTGCTCATTTAGCTCGTGCCGTATGCCTCTCTATTTATGACCCCCTCCCCCCCATCTGACCTGCAGCATGTAATCGATTTCGGCGGTCGGTTTCCGTTGTAATCGAAATTTCGCCTTTGTTCTACCGCCCCAGACCTGCAGTTCGGCAAACAAAGCAGGGCCGAAAACGGGACATTCGGGAAAGTGTTTTATCGGCTGTCACGTTCCCACGTTCGATCGAACGGTTAATACACAGCACTGAGTACGGTTGGTAGGTAGGTATTAGAATCAACGTAGCTCTGAAGCAACACAAAAGGCTAGTAGTGACGGCCTGGGAATAATCCGGAAGGGAAAGATCGAGGACAACAGCACATAATTTTGAATCACGGTCAGATGACGAGTGCTTGATGAGTGAGGCAGATGACATTTGTGCTGCAACCCACTCTCCCGATTTCCTTACCACGCCAACGTTAGGACGTTTAGGCCTCGACATAACTAGAGTGCAGCACCCCAGAGTACATAACAGTCTTTATTTCAAATTTTCTCAACGATGGCCGAATGTATATACAATCAAATAATTATTTTCATTTTAAATAAATAGAGTTAAAATTTAACTTTACGGTGATGGTAATGGTAATTTTAGTTAACGTCGCACTAGAGCAACACAACGGGCTAATGACGACGGTCCGGGATAAATCCCTTAAGGGAAAGATCCGAGGACAAAACCTCGTAATTTTGAGCCACGGTCAGATGACGAAGCAACACCTGAGCTGGCACTCCACTCTCCAAACTTGCACACCCAACCAACGTGAGGACTTTCGGCCACGACAGATTGAAGGTGCACCAGCCTCCTCTACACCATATTCTTACAATGTCCATGCACTGACCCTGTTTCGAACCAGGAACCTTCCGATCTATCCACCAGGAGGGTTCATTGAAAAGCAATTCGTTATGAATATTCGCCGACCAACCGGTATAGTGGTAAAGGTGTTAGCTTCTAGATCGGAAGATTCCTGGTTGGAATCCGGATCCGGGTATGGATGTTTGTAAGCGAATGATGTAGAGGCGGCTGGTGCACCTTAAATCTGTCGTGGCCGAAAGTCCTCATGTTGGGTTGGTGTGGAAGTTTGGAGAGTGGGGTGCCAGCTCAGGCGTTGCTTCGTCATCTGACCGTGGTTCAAAATTACGAGGTGTTGAAGTCGGATCTTTCCCTTAGGGGACTGAACCCGGACCTTCGTCAATAGCCCGTTGTGTTGCTCTAGTACGATGTTGTTGTCGTATGTTCTTCTGGGATGCATATGAAAGCAAGTGGTGAACAGAAACATTCAAGACAATACAGAAGAAGAATATTTTTTTTTTATTATAACAAACGATGATCCCAGCAAAGAACAGAAGGTGTGCGCTGCTTTCCTTTCAAGACGGGAATCCATTCCAGGCCTCTAGTACGATGTTAACTATAATAACCATTACCATTACCCGGAACGTCAATAGCCCGTTGATCCCGCTCTAGTGCGACGTCAAATAAATACCTACCTACAACCGAGATTAACGCAAAGGTAAAGCCGTTGACCAAAGAATTCTGTTGCAACCTGTTTCAGGAGATGCTCTGCATCCAAAGGTTTGACACTTACTGACATACCGAAATTCCAGTCCGATTTTTTCATCATCGATCTTCAGTCCCACTCTTTTCACGCAGAGCGGCCTTGTACAAGTATCGATCAAGGAACGATCGGAACCGGTCGATTGGGTCTTCAAAGACATTTGCATAACAACAAACCCTCGGGATGGCTGGAAGCGGTCATCGTTCACAAGGGACCTCCGGACCGACCTTGGTCGCCCTGTAATCATGGGCCCGACCTACATTTTATGGAAATAAAGATCCTTAGAACTTGAAACAAAATAATCGATGAAAGAGAAATCACGAGGAAAAGTCGCTTGGAATGCTTGCCACTTGTTGCCGGTTTCCGGTTCGTGTGCCTGAAATCGTTCCAGTTATCCTGAAACTCACGCGAGTCGAACATCCCGCGTTCTGCAGGTGGAGGGGGGCAAAAGTCACGAAGGGGCTCGAATATTTCTTAACTCCTTTATTATTACAGCCGCGGCAGTTGAAGGAGTAGGTAGGACGCTATAAGGGACACAAGATAATAAGGTGTTATAAAGGTCTGCAATTAATATAAATTGAGAGGGCGGGGGAAGCCCGATTGGGGAGGGGGTTAAAAGAAACAGATTATCAACCGGAGGTTTGTGAGTTCGAATCCAATCAAAGACTGTGGTGTACAAATGGAGCGGGTGCACGTTCAATCTTTCGTGACCTCAAATGTCCTGAGGTTTACGTGGTGCGTAAGTTTTGTTCATAAAGGTGCCAGCTCAGGTGTTGCCTCGTCATCTGACCGTGGTTTAAAATTGTGTGGTGTTGTTCTAGAATCTTTCTCTACGAGGGTTGATCCCGGACCGTCACCTATAGTCCTTAGTGTTGCTCCAGTGCGACGTAAATCATAATACTTATCTGCAAGGGTCGGTATCAAATGTTACTTTTAAATTGAGATATTGGCAGAACACGTAAAAATGTTATTAATCATTATTAGCTAAAGGCATTGATAATAGAACATAAACAAATAAATGAAATGTAAATCTGGAAGCGTCCGAAATTTAGAATTTAAATAGTATTACTCTACAAAATATATTCTCGAATGTATAACTTTCGCTGAGATATGGTTGAAGGCTCGTGAAATAAATGGATGAATGTAATTAAACTTTCATTCTGTATAACTATTTTTGTGAACTTGAATTTAATGCACTTCAATTAACTAGCAGCCATCATTTCACTTGATTTAAAGAACTGCAATTTATTGTTCCTATTTTCCTCGCCTATACTTTTAAATATGTATAGTATTAAAATTTAATTACGAACTAAATACAGTTAAAGAATTATGTTTGAAAATAATTTTGGGTTAATGGAGTATTTTGCTTTGCTTTGAAAATTGTAACAGTTGGTTGGTTGGTCACCGCAGGTGACCCCCTCACCTCCCGACTTTAGTCAGGTTAAAATCATCGGAAAAATCATCGAGTGAACCTGTCAAAGGAAACCGGACTAATCCGGTCAACCCCGTGACGAAATTTCTGTAAATACCTTTGAAACATATTTTACATGAGTTAGACATCCTTTAGATATTACTGATTCTATGTTCTTTTGAAAATATTAATAAAAAATCCTTTTGATAGTACATTTAAAACATGGGCCGGTAGGGTGTGCAGGATTTTCCCTTACTATTTTGCATCTAGGTATACTCATAAAGTTTGTATCCCCCTCCAGGGAGAAGTGACGTAGGCGATTGTGAGCACGTGACTAGTCAGTGTAGGTCCCGGTGCACACATCCGGTTTTTCAACGTACGGCGCCGCTGCGGCACCGAAGTCCAACTATGCACACATTACCGTGAAATGACGCAAGTACTCATTTCGCGCCATTTGCGATACATATTCCATCGAAGAAAACGTGTTTATTTCGCTTACTTGGTGTAAACAAAAGTATACTTTGAAACACAATAGACGTTACTGGATACAACAATTCATTAATTATTGTTTATATTCCATTTATCTATGAAAACAAGATACTTCTGAACGGAAACGCGTGTGCGGCGCCGTGAGGAACTGCGGTACAAATTGCTCGCAAGTTGAACGTGCGTCGCTGTAGCTACGCCGGAGGCATGTGTGCATTACTCCATTGGATCTAATGTATCTCAGATCGCATTTGCCTTACGAAAGCGGCGCCGCACGTTGAAAAACCGGATGTGTGCACCGGGCCTAAATGGCTGCGTCTGCAGTGGAGAAGGCGTTTTGTGTTTTTGAATTGAGCAAAACGGAATCGGTCACCGTTGTGCAACGGCATTTTCGATCACGATTTGGAAAATAACCTCCAACCAGAAAATTAATTTTCAATTGGTTTAAAATATTTTAAACTACGGGCTGTTTGTGCAAAGTTCCAAAGCCAGGACGAACGAGTGTGTATCGGCAGATGTCGTCAAAAACTTTATTCATCCTATTGGATAATAAAGTCGAAAAACTTTGTTCTCCAATTGTATGGTGCACCACCCCACTGTCCAGTTGACATATGAAATTACCTCTATTAACATCGTCACCGATGGATTGGACGAAGCGCCGACTACAGCATGCCACAAACCCAATGGCCACCCAGATGGCCTGATTTAACACCATGTGACTTTTTTTTTTGGGGGGGGGGCTAACGTATTTATTAAGGATAACGTTTTTACCCTTTTCTTCCTGTTGATCTAGCGGAGTTGAAACAGCGTATCGCAACCACTATCACTGCACTTGCTTCAGATACCCAACACATGTCTCGGAAGAAATGGGTTACCGGTTCGATGTGTGTAGTGTGACTGAGGGTGCACACATAGAACATCTGTGACTGTCTCTAAAAGAAATTTAAACATTCACCTACACTTCTGTTACAGGTAACATAAAATATCTTACATTGTCACTGTTTTATAGTGCGTTGAAATTGTATACTGACTTATGAATCATCCTGTATATAGCATATTCGTTTCACTCTGTGTACATAAATTAGATATTTGCTTTAGGTAGTCAACGAATTTCTACGGTTTGAGAACGATGTAGAGCAATGTACTCTATTGGCCTTATCATTTGGCATATTAAATAAATACTTGATAAAAGTTCATAAATTAAGATTCCAGGCGTAATGTTGAAAATTAAAATGGTATTCGAAATACTAAGCATTTGTATTTGACTTTTCAAGAAAAAAAAACGTTAAGTTGATTGACTTTTAGCTATGCATTATTGTCAAAAATTGTTAGTTAATGATAAAAAAATGTATTAATTTGATGAGTAGATAATAAAATGAACAACGTTCCGTCAAATTAAAAATAAAATCAACGTTACAATATCTCGACATTGCAAAATGTAATACCTTTTTGTGCTTTAGGAGAGGTTTAAAAGAGTAGAATTCTACAGCTCTTTTATAAACTCTTTCAAAGAAAACGCTAACGAAAATTAAAAATTTCCAGTAAATATGGCCAATATTCCTGACACTGTGATTAGTTCCAATTTTTAATCTACAAACTTTATAGGCAAACATGTTGAAAGTTTTTTTGTGTCTTTTTTCTATTTAAAAGTTATCAATGTGTGTGAGTGATAAATTAAATTAAATAATTTATTTGTTATATCATTAGCGCGCAATAGTTACTTATATCTGGATTAAGGTCTTTTAAGCAAGTCGTTTTTATTTCTAATACGCACAAATGATACTACAAAAGTAATAAAGGAAGAACTCGAAGGAAAACGACACGAGAACTGTTTCATTTTAAAATATTTTATTGATGAACAATAAAAAACATAAACTGTGACCAAGTGCAACGGTTTCATCTCCAAATATATACATAAATATGACTATTCAACATGGATATCAAAATAATACCTGAGACATAGGCACAGGACAATTTCTTTTTCAAATGTAACAAGCAACACTGCATTAAAAATTATGATATCTTTTGAAGACATCGTTTTGAGGCACAGAGTTTTTGAGACAGTTTTCTTTCCAAGCGAAAGAACAGATTCTACGCATGTTGAGAACACGTGACTACAAAAGGCACAGGTCTGTTTAAGGCCATAGAGTGACGCATGTCAGGACGTCACAACATTAAAAATGCGATTCTACAACATTACAGTTTGATATGCATTGCAAAATATGCCGTGCTTTAGAAAGGAAAGAGTGAAAATGCTTTCAAATATCTCAGCCGTACTTTAAATTTAACAATAAAATGCTTAAATCTTGAAGCATATATGATTAAATTGTTGGTGATTAAGTCATTTTATTAAGCCAAAGCAACTTTTATAAAGTTATCTAGCTTTAGAAGACATGTAAATAGTTTCCATTTATTTTAGTGATGCTTATGAGTTTATAGAGAAAAAATAATGTTTATTTAATTATATAAATCTGTTAAATTAGATGAAATTCCGAATTTTTTTCATAACAATTTGATTTTTCCGAAACAGACATAGGAGTAATTGTAAAAAGAAGCTTTAAGCCCTAGAGTTTGCAGTATCTCGAGCTATATTTGAAAGCATATCAATTGAAGCAGTCATAACATAATTAAGATAGTATTCGAGACGTGTCTTTAAAAATAGGAATTGTGAACATTTTAACTAAGTCTCTAAAATTGCTAAATTAAATGACTAAGGTAGGTGACAAAAGTGCTCATAGGACCCGCCGTTTGTTGGCAAGAGCAATATTCATGGCACGGAATTCACTTCGAAAATCTGAGTTTTTTTTTTTTTTAATTACAAACATAAAACGACAGCACGCAAAATTTGTAAAAATTGACTAGTTTTTCCACCAAGTGCGAAGAACACATACAAACTTATTTACAAAACATTGGCTCCACACACACATAGAACTCTGCAATATATTTTCTACATAAAAGCCGATAAAAAATGGCACATCAGGCAGTGCTAAGGCATTTATTAATATATAAATAGCTTTTCGATTTTTTTTTGTTTTAATATAATCTTCCATCTGCGTAAATTTATTCTTTAATATTTAAATAAAATAATTATCTATAGAAATTTGTACAAAATATTGAGCTCTCGAAATGGCTATGTATGCCATGACTACTTGAACACAGATGTGTTTAGGAATCCTTTAAAATAAACAAAATTGCTGAGCTTATTTTTTATACAAGTTAAAAAAAAGGATGAGGTAAATGAGGCCGTAACAGGATTCAGATATCTGAATCATTTATAAAAACTTGAAGAATTCTGTATGTTTTTTAGTTTGACTTTTAGTTTTAAAAAAGGCTGAGTAAAACTTCTTTATTTTAACTTTTAAGCTTTAATAAAGGCGATACTATAAAACTTCGTTTTACTATTGACAATCTGCATTGAACGAAATGTCCACTTAAATATTTCATTTTCAGATTACAATTTTGCTATGCTATAAATTTACTGTCGAATGCCTCCAGTGTATAATAAACTCCCCCCAACCATACTTGTATAGAAAAATTCTCAGCAATTGCTTTATCAGTTTTTAGACGTCAGAATAGAGCATTTGTGATATCTCGTAGCAATAATTTTTTTTTGAGGAAATACAAAACCCTCCCCTAAACGTGGTAAATTCAAATTTTTCCTGCTTCTCTCCCAGTGGGATGTAGTTAGTAGTGGAGATGCCGGTTACATCCAAAACGCCAGGTGCCTGACATAACCTTAATTTTGGGAAAATGATTTGTTACATTTGGGTCAGTGTGTTCTGAAACGAAAGTTTAAAGTCGTCGAGGGACGGAACCGGCATCGCTGGAGGGGGAGGCGCAATTAAAGAATGGAACAAAAAAAAAAAAAGGAATAGACACCGAGTCGTTGGCTGAACCTTGAACCACCTTAGTTGGAACATTCCTGTGCAACAGGTGCAAGGCTGGGTGACGCCTCCTTGGGCCACAAACAACACATCAATGACCTTCCGCCGCGGCTACTGGTGGCAGCAGAACCTGAACAGGTGGGCAGATTAGCATGCCGGTCTCAAACGAGATCAGGACGGAAGACTTTCGCGGACGGACCTGCATTTACACAAAACAAAGGAAATCACCTCCGCAGAGGATGCAAGAAACGGCGACCGGAAAGTCAAGGGCGTTGTGAGGTGGCCTGTTGTCCATGTCTTAGACGAGATTTTCGATTCTTAAGAAGTTCACACACACACACATGCTAACAGGGTCAGAAGAAAATACTTTGGATTTCACTTATCTATAGGAATATAGCTTGAAAAGTGAGAATTACATTTTGCGCTTGAAATATGTACAATGCAATCTAGTGACCGCTCGAGGCGGGGGTAGTCAGAAGTAAATGCCATTTTCTGGAATGTTTCCAACTCTCCTCTCAAAGACTAGCATGGCCTCATAATTTGATAAGAAAACGCAGACACCCATTCAATCAGTCGACCAATCATCAAACCCTCGCTTTCAATTTTTAAAACACATTCCTCTTTCCAAAATAATATATAATAAATTTACTTCCAAACTCTCTATCAAATGTGTCGGCAAAAATATATATCCTAATTTTTTTTACATATAAATATATATTACAATAATTTTTTCCCCGTCAAAACATAGATGCGGAGAAACACCAGCAATTATGGCTCATATTTCAACGCTATTTCTTTTAAATCGAAGGTGGACAAAACAAGAATAGTGATGAAAATGTCTGTATCCATCGATACAGGACAAGATCCAAGTGATGTCTCGATAGTTTCAAGAGTTCTATAAATAAAATCTAAAGGGGAATACTACGTTGGGATCTCACTAGAAGATTGAGTGCAGGACGATCGTCACAACAGCTATTTGGCAGTGGCTATCAGTGTCTTTGTCGGCCTCAGTTCTCGTAGCCGACGGGTATTTGCTGCTGCTGCTGAGAAGCCGCTGCACCCGCACAGCCCCCGTCCTCGTGCTTGAGCAGCAAGGACATCCTGGAGAAGGTCTTGCTGCAGCTCTTGCAACGGTACTTCTTCACTTCGGAGTGGGTCTGGAGGTGAGCCCTGAGGTTGGACCTGTCTGCGAACGCCCTGCTGCAGTGAGGGCAGGAAAAGGGCTTCTCGCCCGTGTGCGTGCGAATGTGGCCCTGCAGCAGCCAGGGCCTCGAGAAGGCCTTGCCGCACAGCTTGCACTTGCACGGCAGCGTGTGCGTGCGAATGTGCATCTTGAGGGCGCCCAGCGACACGTACACCTTGTCGCAGTACTTGCAACTGAAGGACTTCTTGGCCTGCGTGGCGCAGTGCATCAGGCGGTGCTTGGACAGGCCGCTGTAGGTGGAGTAGGTCTTCTTGCAGTCGGGGCACTGGTAGCGAGTGGAGTTGGCCCTCGAGGCCACCTCGCCGTCCTCGGAGCTGGGGCTCGGGGAGGAGGCCAGTCCGGAGTCCTGGCCGTCCGAGTACCAACCCGGGTAGGGGTACACGCTGGCCGGAGAGGGGCTCTTCGGGGCGGCGGAGGTCACCCGGTGCACGATCTCATATCTCTCTCTGGAAGGGGAGTACCGGTCGGCGTTCGGCGAGCTCGAACCGTTCAGAGGGACGAGCGGAGGAGGGACCAGCGAGCTTTGGCTGAAGCTCCCGTTGTAGGGGTACATTTCAGACGGCCTGCCGGGGTACGGGTACACGGGGTAGTTGTAGGGCACGTACGACGGCACCATCTGACGCTGCCACTGCGGCCTGGAGGCGGCCATCTCCTCTGCCGTCTTTGGTGTGGGCTTGATGGGTTTGGGGGCCACAAGAGCTGCTGGGGGGTGCTGCGTGATGTTCACGGTCGGCCTGGGGGACACCGTAAGCCGGGGCGGCTCGCTGTCGCTGGAATTTTCGTCGAAGTTCTTGGGTTTCATGCTTAGGTCGTACGGGCCTTTGGTATCTGCAAAGAAGAAAAGGAACAACGTTAAAATTTGAGGCAAATCACAGATATCTTTCAATGACAGCATTCACTTAACAACTTTTTAGTAATAAACCAGACATTTGTATCTCTTCAGATAAGATTGAATAGTCTGCACCAACTGCAATGGGCTCTGTCGCACTCGAATTCATTTTCTAGCTGATGTTTTACGCAACGCCGAAGGCAGCAATTCTGAATCGTAGCCGAAATTAAATCGGTAAATGCCACATGAGTTCGAAATTTTTGAAAATTGACTTTATTGCATGAATGGGCTCGTTAAAAGTCTGGCACGAGATGTGTGAAGAATTCGCATCAACCCGTTATTAAATAGAGGGCCATGAAAATATACACTGACTACAGAAATCATACAAGTGTCGTATGATTGAATGCAGTCTACTCGCTCGTGGTATTTTTGTGCTTCCAGTTTTCAAAATTTGGAAAAATGGGACTCGTGTGGTTTCTACATTTACCGTTCTAATTGATGCTTACGTTTCCAATATTCAATCATATTTCATTAAAAAATCGATTTTTCCTTATGCGTTAAGCATCCATACGTGTTTTTACTGGAAACAATGCTGTTACATATTTGAGGTTTTAGCATGGTGTTGAAGAGATGTGCCCATAAAGTTTCGTATTTTTTCTAATGAGTTTGCCTTTTTCAAACTATTTATTCCGCATATCAAATCCCTGATATTCTTTTACCACGCGAAGTTTGTTTTTGCCTCAACCAAAAGGGGGGTCATTTGCAGGAAACCGACCACGAGAAGCCTTTTAACCTCTTTCAAGCACAAACGGAAAGGGATAAATACTCATTTCCCATGCAAAACAGGTAGGAAACCAGATGAAGAAAAAAAACAGCAAAAGTAGGTGTTCCTGTAAAAATCGCACCACCTGTTTTCGAGTCATAACCTCAAGGTTGTGTGTTCTGCATCCCAGTCCGGAGGAAAGAGGGGGGCTGCCAGAGAGCGTTCTTTTTCCTGGCTTTTCAGTCAGTGGAGCAGGAAGCCAAGAGAGTTCCCATCCCTCAAGGTGTGGTTCATTCACTTGACTTCCTTCGACACCCTGGAGGTCACCGAAGAAGCGCACAGAAGCACCTGAAACGGCGCTTCCGCCGACCCGGAGGAAGTCGGGGAATGCCACAACAATGATCGCACAACCCCTCTCCTCTTTTCTTAAGCCCCCCCCCCTCCCATGCACCGTCTGAGGGTGAAATATGGGAAAACAAGTTCTCGGGATACAGGTTACTGAAAACCTGATGGACTTGAGAAATGCCGAATCGATTAGTGTGGGACCTTGAGAGGAAAAAGACTTAACTTTACACCCCATGTCTATGTTTTCATAATGTGCATCTTAACCCTTCCGATTGTTTATCTGCACGTCCCTGCAGTGGCCATCCTCTGGTACAAAACCTGTTCCAAGCTCACCCATTCTAGGCAATTTGGTTTTCTTACGAAGATCTTCATTCCCTCTTGGAGAAAAAGGGACGATTTTGTATCGATGAGAGGCCTCGTCATAGACAAAATTCAGCAGATCTCGAACCCCTTGGAGGGTCAATAGTTATGTCCAATCTTAACCTGGTAGCTTTATCTTATTTGTATCGAATGTTTTTGCGTGTTACCATTGACTGACCTTAGAAAGTGTGGGGCCCAATTTGAGCAGAAGGGCTCCCTCCCCAGCAAAGTGTTAACCCTCTCGGTGGTTGTCTGGACGGGGTGTCTCGTCATTAAGCAAAACTGACCCAATCTGGATCTCGTCGTCGTCAATAAATGGGCAGTACCTCAATGACGAGGTGACTCGTCCTTAACAAAATTAATCAGATCTTGAGGGACGAGATATCTCGTCAAAACCACTTGGAGGGTTAAAATGAAATTGAATTAAATGACTCTTTTTGAAATGAAGTGAATTGAGTATTGGAGTGTGAGGGCCCCATTTAGGATCAGCTGAGGTCCGAGTCTCTGAGTGGAACCTAAATTTAAAATATTGCAAATTAATATAAAGTATCTGTAAATCCCCTCACATTTTATGTTCATGTGCGTATATTAATTATTAGAATTATTGCTTACTTTTGAAATATTATTGATGGTTAATAATTTAGAAGCAGTGTTGGTTTGATATGTACTTTCTCAGAGAAAATTAATTTGGTTAATTTCTAACCATTTAAAGTGATTTAATATGATCATTGATATTATCACTGGAGTTGAAATATTAATTAAATATATATGTTTTTTTGAGTGTTGGATTATCCAATCTTGAGGTTTTCGTTAGTAATGTTTTCGACGTCACATTAAATTGAATTGTGCGATCAGTTTTAAGATGGTTGAATTTTAGGAATCTATTTTAAAAAATCTAGCTAGTAACTATTTCATGCATGTTTTAGGGGATTTTATTAATTTTAAATCTTTCTCGCTATTAATATCAGTTTCTGTGACAGTTATATTCACATTTTAAATAGGAAATAACTTTCGTTAATATTGCAGCAATAAATTGAAATCATCATAATTTCAAAAATTATCTGGGAATCGTTTTTTCACAAAATTTGTAATTAACAGTTTCATTACAGTTTTGTGTGATATGTATAAAAGTTGATATACATATGGTATTAACTTAAATCGTTTCCTAGTACTCAAATTTTGCCCTATGGGTCCTAGAGTTCCCTATGGGATACTTAGATCTAACAAACTTCTCATCCATTGCAATATTTATTTTCCCCCAGCTTCAAAACTATCAGTCATTCAGTAATTAATATAACATTTGTAGATGTTCCCAATGTGAAAGAAACAACATATAAAAACATCTTGACAATGCCTAGGAACGTAAAATTGAAGAAACGGCTTCCCAAGTATTCAACATTTTAAATAGTCTGTATTTAATATTGAGGATGGGGAAGGGGGTCACCAAAACAAATAACCTTGGTGGAAATTTTAAGTGACTTTGGCACGTTAAATATTTGAATCTTATTTCATATCTATAGGAGCGATCTACATCATTTTATTAAATACAGAATGATTATTAAAATGGTCTAATATAATTTTGTATCAAATGATTGCGTGGCTATTTGTAACATTTTTGTTCAAAGTTTGTCGAGTGCCATAAAAAGCTTAAGAATGGAAGTTTAATCCTTATGATAATAATTTTAAGAGAAAGTCATATTGCAATTTTGATTTTACCCTACGGAATCGTAGCCCTTGCAATTACCCTTTTCAATCGTCTCTACTTCATCCGTGTCATTCTAACGGTAACAACACATTTTTGTAGCATTGCACCTTTCGATTTCACTAGAGCGCGTTAACATGCAGCCCCTCAAGTTTAAACTTTGACAATTTCTTTTAGGTAGCGCCCCAAAGCATCTGCCAATGTTGCTTCTCTGCAGTACAACAGATGTTGCAGAGGAAATTCAGTGTAGGTGAAACCACCAAAGTCGTTTTCCAACGCATCACGTATGAAATAAATTCAGAAATTAGACACTTTGTGGAATGGAACTAGAAAATTAATTTAGTTGACAACATGAATTCGCAGTTTGCATTCGGTGTTGACTATGCAGTCAGACTTATCTGAAGTAGGGTGCCAGAAGAAATGTCTGGTTAATTAAAAAAAGTTCATAAATTCTGGTTAAATAAAAGTGTTTCGAGGACATCGCATCGCTTCTGTTAAATTAAATCTGTTTGATAATAGAATATAGTCGAATAACCAGATGTGTGTGAATTTATTTTTATATATGGCACCGAAAAAAAGTTTCCTTAAAAGCTATAAAATACTCGTATTCGTTGACGAAAACGCTAATGCAGAAACCTATTTTTTATAATGAACCTACGTAATCCCATTGAAAGTATTTCGACGATGGAAATGGCAACAACCAGTTGTTACGATATTGGTAACATTACAATTCTTAAAATCATTTTACGCATATGGATTTTGAGAAAAGTGTTCTAAGCTTTCAGTTCGACTCCAACCACCACCTTGAGTAAGTTTGTTTTTAAGCAAGTGTAGATGCGAATTAGGAGAATGTTGCCGTATGGAAAAGCATGAATGACAATGGCCGCTGATGTTCCCCCCCCCCCGCTAATTCGCTATCTAAAAAGGCAAATTATGAAAGGAAGTTGTGTGTGTGTGTTTACGTTATCACTAGTCTCATAATTTAACTTACAGATTCCATCAAAACCATGTTATTTAACTACCTTATCCCAGGAGCCAGACTATAGCACTGTGTCTATGTAATTGGCTCATATTCTATCATATTCTTAAGAAGTCTAATAATGCTTTAATAATAGGATATCTTGTTATTGTATTGATTTTAAATTACTTAAATTGATTTTTTTTTACACCACATCGTTTTATTAGATGCATTTTTGATCGGATTAAATTGTACTTTGTACTTTAAACTGTACATGTCTTGAAGGAACTTCAAAATTTGAATTCTTGGATAATTTTATACTGTGATTGTTTTTCGATGATGATTTCAAATTAACGTGGAAAATTATTTTCAGTTTATTAGATTAGAAACATTTTTTTAAAAAAGAAATTAAACTTTAAAAAGTTGCTTTAAGCACTTTCACTACCAAAACAAATGTCGAAATTTCTATCACATTCTAAGAGCAGACTTAGAACATGACATAACGAACAGATAAATCAACAGTTCTAAATTGATAAAAATGCATTATTTATATTTACTGAAAAGATAAATTCGTTTGAAAATAAGATATTTTCCCATATTTGATATAGAAGAAATCTTCACAAAAATAATAAATTTATCTCATGAACTCTAAACTTGTCTTTGTTCAAATTAATTTTAGAAGATATGTCAGAACTAAACTCACTAATTACAAAAGACTTAAAATAACTTTGTTCAACTTTAGTAAAATACTCAGAACTTGTCTTAAGAAATAAATACAAGTTTTTGATACCATAAGTTGAATTATTAGATACTCAAGTTTGATGTTATAAATTGAATTTTTAGGTACATAAGTTTGATACCATAAATTAAATTATTAGACACTCAAGTTTGATACTATAAATTTAATTATTATGTACTTAAGTTTGATACTATAAATTGAAATTTTAGGTACTCAAGTTTGATACTATAAATTGAAATTTTAGATACTCAAGTTTGATACAATAAATTGAAATTTTAGATACTCAAGTTTGATACTATAAATTTAAACTCGACCCATCAACTTCTAATTTAATTTGTATGATAATTAAACACATTACGTCATTAAGGAAGGAATTGAAACAGAACAGAATTTCAATTTACCTGATGTGACGACAGTGAGGGGAGCAAATCCAGCGTGGAATCTCGAACTATCCATATCGTCTGCATCGTTCGAATTCTCCTCGTCCGTCCACACAGTCCTGGACAAGGGTATTCCACTCCGGGCACATTGCTGCTTTTTCTTTATGAGGAAAGCGCGCGGCATGGTTGCGAATATGCGAAAAACAAATACAAGAACAAAACCGATACGAAACGGGGTTTAAATATTCGAAATCAGAACATTCGAGTCGGAAGAGCACTGTTAGGGTGGTTCCTCATGAGAACGAGTCGGGGCGCATTGTGGACGGCGACGCCTCGCGCCGGTTGCTTTTCAAGGCTCCCGCCGGGCAGGTGTCCCTCTCCACCAATGGGAGGACGGGGGCACCCCCTCGGAGAAAGGGGGGCTCCGCGCGATGTCATCTGGCATCATTCGAGGGGGAAGAGGGCCGGCACGTGCGCCTCGTAGACCCCGGTTTGTGTCGGATACAGGTGTCGCTTGTGCCCTTCCGATGACGACGGAGATCCCCCCCCCCTTTTCGTCAGGGGGCATCACTGCGTCTCCCCCCCCCCCTTTCGCGTCGCCTCAGCTTGCACTAATTGTCCGCTGGTTTGTTTGTTTCGTTAGTCAGTCCGTTCCTCCTTAATTTTTCGAGTGGGCGTCTGTGACACCTCAAATGAAGTGAACGAATCTGGGATAATTAAGATTGGAGTTTCCGTGTATTCCGTTGTATTGCTCTTTTTAACATGCACCCCGATAATATTCCGTTTTGCCCAACAGCGAAGGAAATCTTGGTATATTGATTTCTTAGATACTATTATTTATTACTATATCTACAGAAGGTTTCAATCTATACCTAATGATACCTAAAAAAATTTTAAGTCTATATCTAATGATACCTAAGGAAGATAGAAAGATTTATTTCTTCATATGTATTTTTAATCAACTCCACACTGAAGCAACACAAAGGCCTATTGGCGACTGGCCACTGAGGGGAAGGTTCCGAGGACAAGATCATGTAATTTTGAACCACGGTCAGATGACGAGGCAACACCTGGGCTGGCTCCCCACTCTCCAAACTTCCACAACACGCCAATATGATGGCATTTGAGGTAACGACAGATTGAACGTGCACCAGGCCGCTTGGTACATGACGGTCTTTGGTCTGATTCGAATTCGCAACCCTCTAATTGGGAACTCAAGGATAGCTTGTTTCAAGCGGTTGTCCCAATCTGAATTGTTGTGAAAGATTTGGGTATCTCAAAAGCATGGAATAGGTGGAATTTATTTTCTAAAATATTATATGGACTTTCATAACAAAAGGTTTTGCCAGCGATTTTGTGTTCAACTTGTAGTAATATATAATCCATATACACATTTCACTAACGCACGTAATCGATGTATCGATCTAAGAATATAAACTTATGTAAAAGGTTTACACTACATACGAATTAACACCAGTACAAATACATTTGAAAATGTAAACAAAACGTTGTTTTACCTTTTTGACTCATTAATAATTTCATTTGGACGTGTACGATGTTCACACACATATATATGCTTACATTCAGTATGATTTGATGAGGTTTCGAAATGTGACTACCGACACAACCGTCAATAAATATCAGTCAAGAAATTTCGGCGCAGATGCGGTGTATTCCTAGTACGATTTTTAATAGTTTGTAATATAATATTTCCTGTCACACATTCAGAATAGTGAAAAGTAATCGACCTACAGTCATCTAGTTCCTGTTCGAACACATTGGGTTGTTTAGTATTTATTCTAATCGTTCATTGGCTCTAAGAATACGAAATGAAATTATTATTGGCAAACTAGACTCGTTTGCTGAATTGAGAATATATTTAGGTAGATAGTTAATAAATAAAAATTTATTTAATTTTAATAAATTATATTAATAGTATTATATAGATGGTATTTTTTAATATATTATAAAATTTAAAAAATAGACTATAAGTTTTTAGATTTAAAAATATCTAAACATTTTGATCGTGTTGCATATTTATTTATTGACCAGATTACAATAGGACTACATTTTTCATCATCGTGAATATAAACATTTAATGTTTCTGGAGAAATGCCGGTTTATGTGAGTTTTTGCTCCAAGCTGACGCTATGGTTTCAATGAAACTATTTCTGCTTTGTTATATAGATTAACCTTTTGACTACGGCTATTTATACAACTGGCGCAATTATTATAGCTTTCAAAGAACAACTACAATACTCCCCGTAGTCTAAAGGCAGCGTTTAGACGAAGACAGAGTTTAGTGTGTGTTTTAATGAACGCTATTGCTGCCATGGATATGATTCCGAAGCTCTTAATGCTTTTAGAATATTAACAACGGACGGTTGTTGCGTAAAATATACCATATTTTATTGTATAAACATAATACATATTTATGTTTACAAAAAAAATGCGTATAAGTTGTTACAAAAACTCCTTATTAGCTGTATCTGGGTAAAGTAATCGTAAAGAGATAAAAAATAGAATACTTTTTACATTATTTTATCCTCCATTACGATTATTTTACCCATATACAGCTAATAACAAGTTTTTGTAACAGATGTGATAACGAAGCAATTTATTTCTGCTAAAGCAAAAATATATGTTAGTTTTGAGGTAGGCAAATCCAAAGATGGAAATAAAACAATTTTTCTCCACATAATTTGGTGGCAAATGCAATAAAATTAGTTCATTATAATATCAATGCAATCATTTTTTTTTCACTTCCTCTATTCTATGTTACACTTTGCTTGTGTATATTGCACCAGCCAAGTTCTTGGTTTAACAAGCCCTGGGACCGCATCCCGGTCATCAGTGGTGTAACGTCCAGTGAAGTCCGGTATCCGCTAATGGAAAATAAACAAAATTCCATGGCAAAAAATAAAAAAATCGATAAAAGCTGAAGCTAAACTATTATTTTGTAACGTAAATAGGAATGAGACATATGTTCCAATTTTAACGTCCTTGAAAAAAACGTTCTCTTAGGATCGATATCATTTTTCAACAAGTCGTGCATCTAATTCATCTGAAATGTATCCGCATATATAAGTGAGAAGCGTTGCAAAAAAAAAAATCTTCAAATAGACCAAGTGAAAATTTTTCATAAGCATAAAAGTATAAACATATTTTTAACACTGGATAATTTGACAATGATAAATTTAAAGAGGTTAATCCATTTAAGAGGAGCCCGTTGTGTTGCTCTAGTACGACGTTAACTAAAAAATTACCAATTACCAATTACCATTTAAGAGGTGAAACCATTAAAGAGGCGGAAACTAAGAAGAGCCGGTAGTTTAATAATCTACAAAAACTTAATTGAATGTTACGGTCGACCACCCGGTTTGGTGGTTAAAATGTTAGCCTCCAGATAGGAAGGTTCCTAGTTCGAATCCGGGTCAGTGCATGATTGTTTGTAACCGTATCGTGTAGAGGCGGCTGGTGCACCTTAAATCTTTCGTTGCCGAAAGTCGTCACGTTGGGTTGGTGAGGATGTTAGGAGAGTGGGGTGCCAGCTCAGGTGATGCCACATGGCATTAATTGGTTAATTGGGCAACACAATAGGGTTGTCGACGGTCCGGGATCGAACCCGAAGGGAAAGATCGAGGACAACACCAGTTGATTTTGAACCACGGTCAGATGACGAGGTCACACCTGAGCTGCACTTCACTCTCCAAACTTCCATACCAAGGCAACCTGATGACAATTGAGGTCACGGCAGATTTAACGTACACTAGCCCCTTTTCTCACAGAAGTCTGGTTGAATTCGAACTCACAACCCTCCATTACCATTACCATTGAATGTTGCGAAAAATGTTCGATAAGTAGCTGAAGAAATGTTTGTAGCATCTATCGTTCCCAAGGACCTCAAACAGTACAAACCGCAAGACCTAACCAAATTAACAAATACACCCACTAACCACAAACACGAAAACAATAAGAAATCATTTTCGTCAACAAGCAGGCGTAATCTTCTCCACTCTCCTAAACTTAGCGTTTTAAAAACCACGCTCGTTTAAACCGTATAATTCACCCACCGTTGCCAGCCATTCATCTCATTGCAGCGAGACGCGCGTGGACGTGTCAGGGGGGTCGCCGCAGAGGGGTCGAAAGGAGAGTAACCCCTTTCTTCACGCCTCCAGCATCCCTCTTGCATCCCCCGGAGGAGAGAATCCCGAACACTTTTACCTGGGGGGGGGGGAGACAGCTGTAGGAAATCCTCGGGGTGGAGGGAGAAGAGGGGGGGGGTGGCGTTTGTTTTACACGAGTGCACCCGTGGCCGGAAACGAACGGTACAAGTCCGGGTAAAGCTCGCGTTTCCTCAATCGGATGCTTGCCTGCAGAACACAAAGGAGGAACCGGTGGTTTGTACCCCCCCCCCCCCTTGTTGTTCCACCGGTACTTTCGTACGATGGGGGGTTAATATTCGGTAATGCAGATACTGCAAACGACTGTGATGGCGAACAGTTGCGCCGACTTCGAGAAATTATTAGGGCACGTTGGATTCTAAGTGGAATTGAGACCACCATGTGGATAACAGTCGAACCATGCTTAAAACGTTATTGGGGCAAGTTAGACCCGAGTCTGATTGGGATTCATATATGAGTAACAGTCCAGCCATGTTCAAAACATTATTATGCCAAGTTAGATCTAAGTCTGATTGGGATTCATATATGAGTAACAGTCCAGCCATGTTCAAAACATTATTAGGCCAAGTTAGATCTAAGTCTGATTGGGATTCATATATGAGTAACAGTCCAGTCATGTTCAAAACATTACTAGGCCAAGTTAGTTCTAAGTATGATTGGGATTCATATATGAGTAACAGTCCAGCCATGTTCAAAACATTATTAGGCCAAGTTAGATCTAAGTCTGATTGGGATTCATATATGAGTAACAGTCCAGTCATGTTCAAAACATTACTAGGCCAAGTTAGTTCTAAGTATGATTGGGATTCATATATGAGTAACAGTCCAGCCATGTTCAAAACATTATTAGGCTAAGTTAGATCTGATTAGATTGAGATTTCTATACGAAAAACAGTCGAGCTAAAAATTAATAGAGCAAGATAGATGTGATTATGATTGAGATTCATATACGAAAAACAGTCGAGCCAAAAATTATTAGGGCATATTAGATCCAAGTATGATTGAGATTCATATACGAAAAACTGTCGAGCCAAAAATTATGTGGACAAGTTAGACACAAGTATTGATTGAGATTCGTATATAAATAATAGTCGAGCCTTGTTCAAAAAGTTAGTAGGGCACGATAGATCAGAGTGGGGTTGGGATCTCAATTTGAATAGGATCTTCAAAACAAAATTGATTTGTAGTGGAGCAGATCAGACATCCACGAAACCATTTTTTTTAAAACTTTTTTTCTCTTATTAATATATGAGTATATATCCCTCACGTTTTTCGAGAGGAGGCCAATGTGTTCATGTCCCCTAGGATATAGCGGCACTCGAAGCCACACGACGAGTGACGCGATATGTTTCCTAACCCAACCACCCAAGGAGTTAAGGTTTGTTCGAGGGGTGTCCAGACCCATTTGATCCATACTTGTCCCTCATTTTCACAAGGGCTGAGAACCTACTCTTAAAAGTACTAGAAGGCGCACGGGGGTTTCGGGCAGAAGGCAGTGACTTCCTTGTCTTCTGATATAGTGATCTTGATGTTGTGTTTGGTGCAGTATATGGCCAAATATGGCCCTTGCGCCGTACAACTGTTGCAACCACCCAACTGATATAGCGATCATTCGACCTTTTGCATCAAGTCAGGAAACCTCTTGCAAACCATATCGTCCGTATATTCGTAATATTTTCCGCGGTTGCCCGGTTGGAAGAGTAGCGGATAATAAAACGGAGGGTTGCGAGGTCAAAATTCGATCCAACAAAAGACCACCATGTACAAAAGAGGCTGGTGTAGGTTAAATCTCTCGTGGCATCCAATGTCCTCGCGGTGGCGTAGTGTGGAGTTTGGAGTGCCAGCTCAGGTGATGACCTCGTCATCTTCTGTTCAAGTTTTACCAGTAGCGATTTAACATGTGACCTGCTTCTGTTCGTATCGGTTTTAATCACAATGTTTTACCAGTAGATCATTGTTTTATTTTTTATCAGTAGTTGCTAATGTTTCGGGGCATGTTGCCCTATTCGGCCCTGTTGGCACTTGTGCCACTCTTTAATTTTCAGGTCAAGGTCATTTTGCCTCTGTAAATATTTTTAAGAAACCAATAAATCTCGCTTGTGGGTGTTGGTTTTTCATCTGGGTCTCCTTCTGTGGAACGGTTAATCATTTTTCCTCCCCGGGCGATATATATCACTATAAACCTAAAAACGGCTAGTGGGTCCGGGGCGGGTCTCAAACTCGTCATCTGGTTCAAAATGACGAGATTTGTCCTCGGATCTTTCTCTTCGGGATGGGTTTCGGACCGTCTCTAATACCCCGTTGTGTTGCTCCAGTGGGTTGTTAATTCAACTACCTATATATCTTAAATCTTCCAAGTCATATTTCAGCCTGCGGTGTTCGCATTTGCAAATTCAGCTGATACTTGGGAGCAATTTGCATTTGCCATTACCCGTCACCCAAATGTAAGGTCAATTCAGCAACTCGTGTTGCATTTTCAATTCACGTAAGTCCATAATAACAGTCGGAACAACTGCATTCTATGCCTTGTTAGTGGCAACGCTCATGGCTCGTTTCTTGCTGCACTTTTAGTTCTTTTACGGTTTTTATTGCAACCTCGGCAAGTTTTCAATTCCTTCGCGCTAAATAATTTCCGTTAAAGCTTATTTTTTATGTTATGGGGGGAAAACAGCTTTTGTTTTGTAAGAATTATTTCCTTGGCGACATTAAAAGTGCAAGAAGAGCGTTGTCACCAAACGAGACATAGAATGCAGTTGAACATAACAGTCTAAAACTATAAATGCCCCGTAATATAGCCTCTAAAAAAAACCCAACTCTATAACTTTTAATAAACAGCTCCCGCGTGTGCATTTAATTAGTAAAATTAAAAAAAAAAACTCAATGAATTTTTAAAAATTATTCATTACCTGGCTTCTAATCATCTTATACGTTCTTTTTCTTTACCACAAATCCATTGTATGGTCGATATCACATGATGGCGTTAAGTACAATGAGTGATAATTAATACCATACAAGCTTATAATAAATTGCAATATTTTTTGGTACTTATCAATTGTATTGTAGTCACCTTATTTGAATATACTGGACAATTTCTGAATGTAAACAACTGAATTTTCTTCCTTTGTCAAAGACTGACTAAGTATTCATGATTTTACAGCTACTAAAGTACTTATTGTCTTTCTCCAATATAATGTTAATCGGAAGGTTCTTGATTCGAATTTGGGTCAGTGCATGGATATTTGTAACCGTATGGTGTAGAAGCGGCTGCTGCACCTTAAATCTATCGTGGCCTGAAGTCCTCACGTTGGGTTGGTGTGGAAATTTGGAGAGTGGGGTGCCAGCTCAGGTGTTGCCTCGTCATCTGACCGTGGTATTGTCCTCGAATATTTCCCATAGGGTTTGATCTCGGACCGTCGTCCATAGCCCGTTGTGTTGCTCTAGTACGACGTTAGTTAAAATTACCTGACCAATGTAATGTAGAAGTTTAAATTGCTCTTGAGATAATATAGTCTTTTTTTAGATTCATTTCACTTGAATAATAGTAGGCTTAACATGTATCTATCCTTAAAAAAAATTTACATTTTATGTTTACGTTGCACAGTGATTTTTTAACAAAACATGAAATCGTCTTTTATATTTAATATCCCGCAATACTGGGGCTGCGGTGACCTGGTTGGAAGAGCAACTGACTTGCAACCGTAGGGTTGTGTACAAAGAAGGCTGGTGCACGTAAAACCTGTCATGGCCTCACGTTGGCGTGGTTCGGAAATTTGGAGAGGGGGATGCCAGTTTAGGTGTTGCTTTGTCATCTGACCGTGGTTCTTAATTACGTGCTGATGTCCTCGAATCTTTCTCGGTTGATCCCGGACCATCAACAATAACCCCATGTTTTTCTCCTGTGTGACGTTTAATTTAAAATACCAAGCACCAAAATACCAACTCTAATAAATCGTGTCCATTAATTTTTATCTAATTAATCTCAATCTCTTGAATTATTGAATGTTATTGAATGTAGTACCAAGATCATTTTCAAGGATCTTTTTCAGAGGTACTGAAAATAAAGAAACGCACTCTGAATGCGATTTACCAACTAGTTTCATTATCGTCAAGTTATTCTAATGTCTGTCCTATTTTGGACAGATGATAATGTCATCTCCCCAGCAGCTGCGACACTAACTCCTCGCGCTTCAATGATGGAGTGATAGCAGTCACGTGTTCAAGACAAACTGATTGCTATACAGGTATGCTAAGTCAAAGTCATTATAATCCTAATTTCCTCTTTGAGCATGCGTGAGGGGAGAAAGGCTTGCATTGTAAAAAACGCATTAAATTGTTTTGAACATCATGTAAAAGTAGTTAAGCGTTGGATGAACCAAAACGATTAAAATTTAAATTATACTGTGCCAGCTGTATTTTGCGAGTTTGATAATATGGTATTGACGTTGCTATTATAATCAGTCATCTATTTTCTTATTTGAATTCAATTAGTTCCGGAATACAATCACGTACACACTTAAAAGTGGGAAACTCTGAAGAGGAAAGTCTCCTTAAGTAATACAGGTGGTTTTGAATAACGACAACGATAAGAAATGAATCTAATTCCCTGCGTGAACTTTTATATTATTTATAGTGTAATATACGGTTGATAGAGAAAGCGATATTTCGTGGGAAAGAGGTTCCGCAACTCTGGCAGATTTGCGTCATTCATTGAAAGAAGTACGAATTCCCTTAGCCCTTTGAAGGGTTCGTATGCATGATTCCACCTTTTGACCTGCAGACTTTCCTGCTTGACTTCGAACCCATTTAGGATTCCTTGACCAATAGAATCGTTCCAAAGGATTCTGAGGTATGGTATGGTAAATAATTAACATCACACTGGATCAACACACCGGACAATTGGCGACGCGTTGGATCAATCCAAAAGCGAAAGATACGAGGACAAGGCACCACCACGTAATTTTGAACCGCAGTCCGATGACGAGAACAACACCTCAGATGTTACCTCATACTCCAAACTTCCACACCACACCAACGTGTGGACATTTAAGGCCACGACAGATTTAACGTGCACCAGCCTCCTTTGTACACGACAGTCTTTTGGTTGGATTCGAACTCGGAGCCCTCCGGTTACTGGTCCGTCACTCTTCCCAGCATGGTACCGCGACCCTTCGGGTAGAGGAGTTAAAATCTTTGCATTCTATCTGGTTTGTTTGCTCATACTGAAAATTCCATGTGTACACCACGGTCTTTGGTTGGACCTAGTCTCGAACTCTCAACCCTCCCGTTGCTAATCTTTAGCTCTTCGAACTAGACTATCGAGGCCCTCAATACTAAGGTATTTGGTAATTTTTAATTAACGTCGTACTATAGCAACACAACGGGCTATTGACGATGGTCCATGAGCTATCCCCAAGGTAAAGATCCGAAGGCAACGCCAAGTCATTTTGAATCGTGGTCAGATGACGATGAAACACCTGAGCTGGCGCCCCACTCTCCAAACTTCCACGCCAACCCAACGTGAGGACCTTTGGCCACGACATATTTAAGGTGCACTAACCGCCTCTATACCATAAGCTTACACATATCCATGCACTGACCCGGATTCGAACCAGAAACTATTCGATCCAGAGGAAAACACCTTAACCACCAAACCGGTGGGTCGTCTGTCAATTCTAAGGAAAAGAACATTAGGATAATTGTAAAAGTTGAAATAATCCATGGATCCTTTAGAAAGATGTGTATATTTAGTCATTATGGGTGTGTGTTGTGGATTAAAAGTAACACTACACCAATCGCAAAGGCTCCTAGGGTTAAACGGGAGAAAAACAGCCCTAATTATAGATGTCTTCTGCATAATTCTATTTTAAATGTATGTATAAAAATATATTAGCCTAAGCTAAACACACAATAAACATATGTAAGGTGTTTCAAAACCTCCTGTTCTTTCTTTAAAGGAGGTAGAAAACACAAAATCATTACAGTAGAATATAGTTTCCCAAACATTTTTGACCCAACGTCCCATTTGCATAGACAATTCTTTTCGGCACCTCCCTCTCTGGAAAACTCCCTGTTAATAATAAATTGCGCGAGTTGTAGCTAACACTTATGTAGCCATGTGTGAAACGAATTTTAAGATTTTGAAAAGCTATGATAGGAAACAAAATTACTTAGAGCTGAAAATATAAAGTTATTTATTTACTTGAAATAACAAAAAATAAATTCCCACTCATGACATTAGATTGTAAAATGAACTGTACATAACACACAGAGATAAACATTGATTCAGAGGTTTGCGCATTTTGATTGAACTATCTAGCAAATGAAATTGAAGCCTAAATTGCTTAATGTGTGACTCGTTAGAGTAACGCCTGGTTGAGGCGGGGCGCCGGCAAATCGAAGGAGGGCCGCATGAGTCCCACAGGGCGCAGTCCGTGCATCTCTGACATATAACTATCAAGTTAACCACGAGATTGATCGCTTGTAACACCAGAAACATTTTTTGGAGGAGCAATTTACTCATCAATAAATATCTGCTGACCTCTATATATACTCGGTAACAAAAAACTCCATGCACCAAGAAGGTGCCGGACTCGATCAACAAGGAACTCCGCTGACTGGACACGTATAGTCGTTGATGACGAGCCCTATTTCCATCTGTGTCCTGACGACAACCGAAGACGTATCTGGTGACGTCCAGGGCAGCGTGGGGATAATGTCCTTACTATCGCACACCATACGTGCTCACAACAGGTCGTTAGGGTCTGGGGTGCCATCTCCTTTGAGACCCCTTTGGTAGTCATTTCTGACACACTTACAGCACAGCGGTACGTAGACGACTTTCTACGACCGGTAGTATTACCGTTCCTTTTGCGACACCCCGGACTTATTTTTCAACGAGATAATGCCCGGCCGCACATGACAATTGTTCCTATGAATCGTCTTCGAGCTTTCCCAACACTTCCTTGGCCAGCTAGGTCTCCTGGTCTCTCTCCCATACATCCCTTGAAGTTACAGTCTCCCAAAGACTGTAACTTCAAGGGATAAGAATATAATCTTGCCGTTATATAAGGGTTTAGTAAGACCACATCTAGAATATGCTGTGCAATTCTGGGCTCCATATATGAGAAAGGACATAGAATCAATTGAAAGGGTTCAGCACAGAGCTACAAAAATAATAAAGGGGCTAGCAAATTTCGACAAAATGAAAGTTTAAGTAAGCTAAACATGTATACACTGGAAAGAAGAAGAAGGAGGGGGGATTTGATTCAGCTTTTCAAGTTTGTAAAACAAGGGGACACAGAGGTTTTAAATTTCAAAAGGGATAACAGAACAAGGGGCCATGGGTATAAATTGAATAAGACACATTTTAATCGGGATTTAAGGAAAAACTACTACTTTAATAGGGTAATAGACAGTTGGAACGCGTTGCCCGAAAATATAGTTAATTCAAAGGGAGTGTACGAATTTAAGACACAATTGGATAGTCAGTGGGGATTGGGGAATTCATAAACAAAGGACCAGCCTTGTTGGGCTTGAGCCTGTAGCGGGTCGTCAATATTTGTATTCGTACATTTGGGACGTTATGGGAAGGCGATAGCAATTTTTCCCGGAATGTTGACCCTTTAGCTCGACATTTGTAGACAATTTGGTAAGATATTCCGCAGGACACCATCCGGGAACTTTTTCAATCTATGCTACGAAGGGGGAGCATCCAGGCCATAGGTGGATCAAAGCCTTATTGACTTCCTCCTCCCTTTGTAACGGTCAAACTCTGAAATAAATCATTCAAATGTTCTGAAATTTGAATCGTTTGTTTTTCTATGCATATGTTCTTCACATCCACTAATTCTTATAACAATAAGTCAACTCATTATTGGTGCGTCGATTTTATTTTTGTTATAGAGTGTATGTTCCTGATGCCATGTTTGTAAAGGCAGCGCCTCCAAGTACAGGTTTCTTACTTGGCGCAGGGCCATATTTGGCTAAACACAATACAGACAACGTCAAGTATGGGTATGCACACATTGATAATTTTACTGACGCAGTAGAGAGAAATACACCCAAGTTAATTTGAAGAAATCAGGCCAAACTTGGAGAATTTTTCCAAGTTAATTGTTAAGTTAATTCCAAAAGTTAACGTGAAATCAATCTCATACAGATTTATTTATAAGTCAAATAATCATATCGCATAGAACTCTCAGAATTTATCAAGCTGGATTTAACAACAAAATATAGCTTTAGTCTAGAGAGAAAATACTTGGAATAGCTGCGCACACATGGCTATAATATTCCATGTGCAAACTATCAAACCACATACTGACAAGACTTCAAACATTTAATAGTTTTACACCAATATAGTCTGGAACTCATCAAGAATTTAAAAAAATAGAGAATGTTCTAAACGCATTACGTAAGAGCTAATGAGGATTGTTTTTGGAAAAGATTGAATAGAGAGGTTTGGTCAAATTTTCCCCAATTCCATGTATCTCTTTTTTAATTAAAAAAAACTCTTTTGACTGAACAAGAAAGTTTACATAGCTTAAAATCTTAAAGCTTCAAGCAAACCATTTGATAAAGACCTCGTACAGATTTCTTCAAGAAATTTTGAGGTATCCCTTAAGTCTTATGATTTACATTCCCTTAAATCTATTGGTGGATTTTCATTCCCTTGAATTTACCGATATTCAAGCAAGTCGTTTGATCAAGACCACATTGAGATTTCATCAAATAATTATGAGATATCCCTTAAAACTATTGATTCTTTTTACGTTCCCTTATATTAATTTATTTTTATTATCTTAAATTTACTAAGCTTCAAGCAAACAATTGATAAAGACCTGGTAGAGATTTCTTCAAATAATTGCGAAGTATCCCTTAAATGTGTACTTATGATTTGTATTACCTTAAATCTACATATGGTTTGTATTCCCTTAAATCTACTTATGATTTGCATTCCATTAAATCTACTTATGATTTGCATTCCATTAAATCTACTTATGATTTGTATTCCCTTAAATCTACTGATCTTCATTCAAACCATTTGATAATGATCTCGTAGGAGATATCTTCTAATAATTGTGGAGTATCCATAAAATCTGAGGATCTACATCAAAGTAGCGAGGAGCAACTTCTTCAACCATGTGGAGCTGGGTGTCGTGTTGAAAATAGCGCAGGAACACCGTCCTCCAAGAATGTGTTTGGAGAAAGTGAAGATTTGCGAATCGGCGAAGGAAGGAGAGGAGCGCATTCACCCCACCCCAATGTGACCCATGTCCAGCGGGAATGCCATTCGGTCAGGGCAGCGGAGCGGGGTCACTCACACCACGTCCTTAAGGTGCCTTGACCCCTTCGAGCCACCTGTAGCACCGCTCAGACAGACTCTTCCGAAGGTCGAGGGTAGTGGGCCTTTGGAGACGCTTATAGGTCACTATAAGAGACGAGAGAGAGTGAAAGGTCTCTCCGCGGACTTCAGTCAAACCGCTTTTAAGACGGAAGGTAGCTAATTAACGTTGCACTAGAGCAACACAATGGGCTTTGGGCGACGGTCCGAGATCAACTCGCAAGAGAAAGATCCAAGGACGACTCATCGTTGTTTTGAACCACGATCGGATGAAGAAGTCACATCTGAGCTGGCACACCACTCTCCAAACTTCCACACCATGCCGGCGTGAAGACATTTGAGGCCATTACAGATTGAATGTGCACCAGCCCAATGGTGTTTGGACGACGGCTTCGAATTCTCAACCTCCCGGTTGATAGTTCGTTACTCTTCCTACCGGGCTGGGCTACCAAAGAGAACAATGGGTGTTTAATATGGGTCTTCGGGTATTCTACAACTTAACTAAGAAGTAGATTTTATTTTTTAATCTCTGGTTTAACCCTCCGAGTGGTTTCATCATATGACCATGGATCAAAATGACGTAGCGTCGTCCTCGTAACTTTCCCTTGGGGATTGCTACCGGACCGTTGCCAATATCCCGTTATGTTATTCTAGTAGTATGATTATTAAAAATGACCAATTACCTAAGAATTGAGGGCCTAGGTAGCCCAGTTCGAAGATCAAAGGATTAGCAGCAAAAGCGTTACGAGTTTAACCAAAGACTATTGTGTACACATGGGAATGACATCTCAGGTGTTGACCTCGTCATCGGACTGCGGTTCAAAATTACGTAGTGGTGCCTTGTCCTCGTATCTTTCACTTTTGGATTGATCCCGGACAGTCGCCAATTGTCCGGTGTGTTGATCCAGTGTGATGTTAATTAATTACCATACCATACCTTAGAATCATTTGGAACGTTTCTATTGGTCAAAGAAGTTCAAACAGATTAGAAGTCAAGCAGGAAAGACTGCATGTCGCAAGGTGGAATCATGCGTGCGAACCCCTCGAAGGGTTAAGGGAATTCGTACTTCTTTCAAAGAATGACGCAAATCTGCCAGAGCTGGTAAACCTCTTTCTCACGAAATATCGCTTTCTCTATCAATCGTATATTACACTATCTATATAAATAAGAATGGAGTGTTTGTTTGTACATTCAATATTTTCGACCCATTTCAAGTTTTCTATCCGTTTTGGACCCTTCTGATGCCGAATCCGCCTTTTTCTCGTTTGGTGTCTGTCTGTCTGTCTGTCTGTCTGTCTGTCTGTATGTTGTGCCCTATACACGTCCACGCGGTTTGAGATATTTTCATGAAAATTTGCATACAGTGAGTACTTATCTTCATTTAGTGAGTGGCATTGGTTGCGAAAGTCTGTCTGTCCGTCTTTCTGTTCTATGCTCGATTTTATGTTTGTGTGTTTGTGTAGACATCACATGAATTGTATTCCAGATATTTGATTGCATTGTATTTTATTTTATACATTATCTATTACTTTAGTGAATGCAATATTAAACATTTTTTTATTGTTATATTTAGTTGAGTTCCATGCTAAAACACCTGAGTAAGTATACTTAAATCAACCATAATTTGGTAGTTTTGGAAAAATTGGAATGTCTATTGAATATTACGATTACTTCGATTGCTTTACCAGTACTGCTGAAAAAGTAATTATTCTTCAAAAAATTATTTTTTTTTTATGGAATTTCATCTCTGATACTTCATTTATTTCGAGTCTTATTTTTATTCTTTGCGCAATGAAAACGATTTCCGAATATTTGGGACAGACTATAGTTTTCAATGAAACGAGAATGAACAAGATCGCGCGAGCAGTGATATTTTTTCTGGTTCTTTCGCTCTGAATTAATTTCACATATCTAAATTTTATACAATTTTAGTTGTAAGTTGTGGCAACTGTGCGAGATCAAGAGATAAAATTGAATCACAAATTAATATCTTTAGAACAATTTTTTGCGACATCTTTTATTTTGTTTTACTTCGCTGTTTCCTGTTTTAAATATTTATTATTTTAATAAATGTGTTTTCCTTCTCATCACACGCAACAGAACCACAAAGTATTAGACTTAAAAATGTTAGGTAAGTCAGTATAAATTTTCAGTAAAATTTAAGTGTAGTTATGCCATTATTGAAAGAATAATGCCGTTATTGAAAGAATAATGCCGTTATTTAAAGAATAATGCTGTTATTTAAAGAATAATGCCGTTATTTAAAGAATAATGCCGTTATTTAAAGAATAATGCCGTTATTTAAACAATAATGTCGTTATTTAAAGAATAATGTCGTTATTGAAAGAATAATAATGTTTAAAAATCCAAACTATAACTTTTTCCTACATTAAAAAATTCGTTGTAGTAATGACAGGAGAAGATTGCAAAATTTTACAATGTCACATACCGGAGGCAAGAGTGCCACAAGTAAAAAAATATTGTTTTGTTGACTATGAGTGCGAGAGCACTCGCCGTAAATCGTAATTTTAATTAATTGAGTTGCACATGAAAAGAACTTAAGAAAGGGAATTCCAAATCTTCCTATAAATCGTCTTTTATAGTAGTAACCTTAGTATCACCTTTCGTCTTTTTGTAGCTTTGTCATACAGCAATTGTGCGATGTATGTGAAATGTATTACATGAATGGATATGCATGTGTAGGATTTGTGTCCAAAGTAAGTTGTAGAAAATATAAAGATGGCGAAAGGTGTTTAAATAAATTTTTATTCTACAAAAAACGTAAGTCATTATATATTTTGATTATCTCTTCAATCTAGAGTAAACGAATTCAAACCGAGTAAGGTCGGGTATTTTGCTAGTAAATAATATAAAAGTTCACGCAGGGAATTATATTAATTTCTTATCGTTTTCAAGCGAATGTAAGTATTCAAAACCACCTGTATTACTTAAGGAGATTTTGCTCTTCAGAGTTTCCCACTTTTAAGTATCTATGTCATTGTATTCCGGAACTAATTGATTCCAAATAAAAAAATAGATGACTGATTATAATAGCAGCGTTAATACCATATTATCAAACAGAAGCAGGTACATAATTTTGGAAATAGCTTGCAAAATACAGTTTGTACAGTATAATTTAAATGTTGATCGTTTTGGTTCATTCAACACTCATCTACTTTGACATGATGTTCAAAGCCATTTAATTCGTTTTTTATAATGCAAGCCTTTCTCCCCTCACACATGCTCAAAGAGGAAATTAGGATTGTAATGACTGACGTAGCAAACCTGTATCGCAATAATTTTTTCTATCAATCGTACACTACACTCTAAAGAATGTAAAAGTTGATGTAGGGAATTATTTTTTATCGTTGTCGAGCGAATGTAAGTATTCTTAACCACCTGTATTACTAAGGCCCGGTGCACACATCCGGTTTTTCAACGTGCAGCGCCGCTGTCGCAACGCAAGTGCTGTCTGATATACATTAGATCTAATGGAGCAGTGCACACATGCCTCCAGCGCCGCTGGGGCGACGCACGTCCAACTTGTGTGCAATTTGTACCGCAATTCCCCACGGCGCCGCACGGTTGCCGCACATGAGTCTCCGTTCTGAAGATCCTTGTTTTCCTAAACAAATGGAATATGAATAATAATTAATAATTGGTTGTATCCAGTAACGTCTATTTTGTTTCAAAATATACTTTTCTTACACCAAGTAAGAGAAATCAATACGTTTTCTTCAATGGAATATTTATCGCAAATGGCGCGAAATAAATTCGTGCGTCATTTCACGGTTATCTATGTATAGTTGGGCTTCGGTGCCGCAGTGACGATGCACGTTGAAAATCCGGATGTGTGCACCGGGCCTTAAGAAGACTTTTCTCACCAGTTTGCCACTTATTTCCACTGAGTTTTCCACCAAGCGTTAATTGAAATACCTACCTATCTTCCGAATGGTGTGGACGAAATCCATCAGGTTCTGACCAAATGTGCTAATTATAATCTATTTCTAGGTTATTGCCGGTGTTTTTATGATGGCGATGTCAAGATCTGATGAGGTTTTTTTTTCTCTGATGGTGAGATATCTCGTCAAAAACACTTAGAGGTTGAATTTGGCTTGGCTTGTCGTACTACGGTCATTTTTTGCTAATTGAACTGGAAAATTCGACTTAAAAATTCACTCTTCTCTCCCAGTAATTCTTTCATATCCTTGAAATACTGATACATCAATAAAAACGTCGATTGTACAGTTAATTATTCAAAGCTAGTGCGCTGGTTTAATTAATGTTAATGAATGTCCATTCCAATAAGGAACTCATTATGCCCTTTTCCAGCTCGTTTTTCAAGACTTGCTATCTTAAATTATCCGTAGGCAAGGTTAGCCACTTTTGTCATTTCTACCACCTTGAATAGAATCAAGTTTTTAGAAATATTGAAATTCGCAGCGGAGTGTCTCTCGGCTGAAGTAATCACCATACCGCGGGGAAACGCACATGAAGAAAAAAAATTTCCAACGTTTGTTCAAATCAAGAATACTTTCAACTTTGTTACATTTTAAGTAAAAGATAACATCGCGATCGTATCTGAAACGTGAACAGGATAACACTAGTATCTTATTATGACCTTGTCACTTATTTCACATAAACCTACCTTTGGGATCTACCTTTCTCGGTCTAGGAACAACCGAGAAAGGTCCGAGGACAACAACACGTAATTTTGAACCACGGTTAAACCTGAGGTTACACCTGAGCTGGCACCACACTTTCCAAACTTCCACACCACGCCAATGACGACATTTAGCGTGCATCAGCCCCCTTTGTACACGACGAACTTGGGTTGGATTCGAACTCGCAACCCTAGTCCGTTACTCTCCGCGGCCCTAATATAATTAGAGAATAAAATTAGAGTTTTTCACTTTTTTTGCCATTTCCTCCAACGTGAGAGCCAATTTAGACTAAGGATGCGACATCGATGTCGATGTTTTCAAAACATCAATGTTTTATAATAAAAAAAACATCGATTTATTGGCGCCGATGTTTGTCTAACATTGATGTTTTAACATTGTCGATGTTTGTACGTTGTCGATGTTTTATTTTTTAATAAAAAAAGTACTATTGTAAAAATTTAAAAGAAATAACCGTGCCACTAAGTATTTGTCAGTGATAGCGACATCCGTCCTATCAAAAAGAGCTTTTTCCCTAACTGGTGGGAGAGTGAGTGAAAAAAGGAATCATCTTAAGGGATGAGAAAGTTAACAAACTTCTTTTTTTACAAACTGTAAATAACAAATATTGGGGCATATAATAATTATAGGCTCCAATATTTTTTATTTGCAGGACGGGAAAATGAAGCTTTTGACCCCCCCCCCATAAGTTGATAAATAATTAATAATAACGAATAATAATTATTGTTATTTACCTACCTACGTATACTTATATTTAGTAGTACCTATTCCAAATAGTTATACATATTACTTCCTTTTGTATCATTCATTTGAAAACAAAAGAATTGTTAATTGTTCGTATTAATTTTTTTAACACAGTATTGACAGTTTAAAAAAAAAATCTTAGTTATAAATTAATAAACACGGCGACTGACAAATTAAATCTCCCCCCCCCCTTTCCGGGCTAACATTAATGTTAGAGGTTACTAAACCAGTTTTAAAAATGGGTGGAAAATGTTTAAATACATATCGATGCTTGAAAACATCGATGGTTTTTGGGCGATGTATTATTAGCATCGATGTTTAAATATTGGACATCCGATGTTTTGTTGTCGATTTCGCATCCCTAATTCAGACGATTATCGCTCATTGGTTACATCATTAATTTTTACCTGTCCTCCCCGTGAGTTTTAACTTTGCGAGCAGCAGAGTAATTTCAATCAGTTTCTTTAGAATTGGGTGGCCAACGGATTGGCAATCGGAGGGTGGCGAGTTCGTATCCAAAGAAAGACCGTCGTGTACACGGAGCTGGTGCACGTTCAACCTTTTCGTGGCCACAAATATGTCCTCCCGTTGACTTGGTGTGGAAGTTCGTAGAGTGGAGTGTCTGCACAGGTGGGACCTCGTCATCTGACCGTGGTTCAAAATGACAAGACGTTTTCCTCGAGTCTTTTCCTTAAGGGATTGATCCCTGGCCGTCGTCAATAACCCGTTGTATTGCTCTAGTACGACGTTGATTAACAATTATTATATTATTATTACCTTGTTTTCTGACCGTGGTTCAAAATTACGTGGTATTGTCCTGACATCTCTACATCCTGAACCGTCGCCAATAGTTCGTTGTGTTACTCCAGTGCAATGTTAGTAAACTACCCACCCTAATAAATGAATTTTACTCAGTCCTTAGCGATATAGCTTCCCTCGGCATCGTAGCACAGTGGATTTACCCACTGTGCTAACAATCTGCGAGCTGTAGGCGAACGATTCCCACGGGAATATGTTTTTTCTCGTGTGCGAGGTAGAGTTGCCAACCGTCCCGGATTGTCCTGGAATTTAAGTTGTCCAGAATCCTGGTTGAATGCAAATTGCCCCGGATTTTCCGAGAAAGCTATCAAACCCAATTTCACATAGACTCCAAAATAGTTCTTTCTATTGCCCTTGACTTCGTGTCCATCTATAGAACGTCCGTTCCCCCAACTACTACCTAAAGCCAATACTATGTATGTCAGTCTGTTAAGAGCGGGACCATCGTGAAGAAAGGGTATCAGTTGCTTTTCAATTCTATTAGACTGTATTTGAATATGATTTTTAAAATTGTGATTGGAAACGAACACACATTTTGATATTCGACTTTCTTTAAATAGAATTCGGAACACTCTCGGTTCAGTATAACGCAACACGAACAATATCTCTATATCACTACCATTTTTATTTTTTAATAGTTTCAATGCAACAAGAGGTTGGGTTTAGATTTATCATTATTCCTATGTATATGAGAGGACCATCAAGCTCGCATAATAATTAAAACTAAAAAAAAAAACATAAATATAACTATTATTATTTTTTACATATTTTTTTAACGTGAAAAAAATATCCTTGGAAAACTAGGTAGGTTATGTTAAGTGATTTCTCAGTGGAGAATATTGTGAAATTACATGTGTTCATATTTCAGTTTTGGGCAATGCGTCCCGGAATTGTCTCAGAAAAAGTTGGCAACCACAGTTGGTGGTAGGTAGTGGAATCAACGTCACACTGGAGCAGCACAATATTCCACTGGTGACATACGTCAAGTGAAAAAGTTGTGGAGGGGGGAGGGAGAAGAGATTTTGATATTTCACGAGACACAATGGGGACTGTTTGGAAGAGTTTTAACTCATTTGTTTCCACCCGTTGAGCGTTGATTGGGGGGAGTGATTGTTCGCATCCATTCATCATGTCGTCGAAAGGTTGACGATCAGCAGACGAAGGAGAGGCAGGTGGAAATTAGCGCAGAATGCCTCAGCTGCTGCGGCGACTCCACCCGCTGCTGCCCGCACGAGACTCCACAAGTGCGCCGCTTCAGGTGCCTCGAAAAGGATTCGAATGCCAGAAACAGATGCTCTCCCCAACACTTTCTGGAATGACTCAGCCTAACTTCTTATAGAATTAAGCCAAATATCTCCTTTTTATATAATTTTACATATTTTTTATTAATAAAGTGATATGAAATCAATGTAAAATGATAAGTAATGCATATAAAATAATATGTAATAATAATATATATAATAATGTAAAAAAATAATATATATAATAATGTAAAAAAATAATATATGTAATAATAATGTATATAAAAATAATATAAGTAATAATAATGTATATAAAAATAATATATGTAATAATAATGTATGTAAAAATAATATATGTAATAATAATGTATGTAAAAATAATATAAGTAATAATGTACATAAAAATAACATAAGTAATAATAATGTATATAAAAATAATATAAGTAATAATAATGTATATAAAAATAATATAAGTAAAAATAATGTATAATAAAAATAATATAAGTAATAATAATGTATAATAAAAATAATATAAGTTATAATAATGTATATAAAAATAATAAAAGCAAAAATAATGTATGCAGTCAGTACCGGCTATAGGGTCACCCTGTTATAAGGTCACCCCGCTTATAGGGTCAGTTTTCTAAAGTCCCGTCGAACTTAATAGGGAAACATGTGTTAAAGCTCATCGCTTATAGAGTCATTTTATTTTCCTGGTTATCGGTTATAGGGTCGGTTTTTCATCTTTTCAATGTGGTTATCGGGGTTTTTTTGTTGAAAAATAGTAATTGTAACATTTCTTGAGGCGGGGAACAACACAGGGAATGACCAGAAGAAAAAAGTCCTTGAAAGGTATGAATCTGCCAACGTCTTCAACGTTGATGAATGCGGAATTTTTTTTATCGGATCTTGCAAGACAGAACTCTTTGTTTCAAAGGTGAAAATGTGTAGGGGGAATGAAAAGTAAGGACCGCTTAATCGTTAGACCTTGGTGTAGAGCTTACCATGAATTTGGACCAAGGTCCCAGTCTACACCAGGAGAAGCACCCCCAGACCCTAATTCCACCTCCGCCGAACTTTACTGCGGGCACAATGCATTCTGGCAGGAGGCGTTCTCCAGGCAGATGCCAGACCCTACCATCCGAACGGTAGAGGATGAACCTTGATTCGTCGCTCCAGAGAACCGGTTAATAGAATTAATTTTTAAATGTTCTTAAAAGTTTAATTATTTGTTTATGAGCACTATATTCGGATAGGTGAATATAATCCTGCCATAATTAAACAGTGTAGTAATGTTCTGCATATATGGTCACCCAGCTTATAGGGTCTGATTTTTCTGGACCGCTGAACTAACCATATAATCGATACTGACTGTATAAATCTAATGATGTACAATGCTCTATGCGGACCAATTGTCCAGTGATAAGGGTGCTGGGTTTCTGGATCGAAAGGGGCCGTCCTGCTCAGTGGGTATGCCCACTGTGCTAGACATCTGCGAGTTGTAGATTGCCCATGTTCGATTCCCCCTGGGTGTATTTCTCTCTTGCGTGTTAGTAAAACTTTCCTTGCGTGTGTATGTCGATTACTTGATGTTGAACGTCTTGAATTTGTCCAAATATGGCTTTTGCGTCTTAAAACACAATGCAACCAATCATCTGGATCGAAAGATTCCTGGTTCAAATCAGGGTTGAAGCGAACCGTAAGCAGCTGTTAAGGCAGGGTTGAGAAAACCGGGCCGCGGTAGTCCGGTTGGAATAGTAACGGACTTGCAACCGGAAAGTTGATGGTTCGAATCCATCCAAAGACCATCGTGTACAATGGGGGATATTACACGTTCAATCTGTTGTGGCCTCAAATGTCCTCTCATTGGTGTGGTACAGAAATTTTGGGTTGCGTGCTCAGGTGTGACCTCGTCAAAATTACCATGGGTCAAAGTTACGAGGTCTTGTCCTCCGATCTTTCCCTTGGGGTAGGATCTCGGGCCATCGCCAATATCCCGTTGAGATGCTCCAGTGCAACTTTAATCAGTTACCATTACCATAAATAGGTTGTGCAAGGAATGTGTGGAATGGGTGTGAGGTGCAACTTGAACGTCGCGTTGCACCAGAGTAATGCCAAGTGGCTCAAAATTCAACCATTGTAGTGCCATAATCAAGAATGTTCAATTAATTTAGAAAAAATAGGGTTGTAAATACGTAGATAGATTATATTTGCACTGTTCTTTAAATATAGATGAACAATTATTAAATTAACAATCGAAGGATAAATTAGGTAGGTATTTTTTATTAACGTCGTACTGGAGCAACACAACGTGCTTTTGACGACGGTCCGGGATCAATCCCTCAAGGGAAAGATCCGAGGACAACACCAAGTAATTTTAATCCCCGATCAGATGACGAGGCAATACCTGAGCTGGCACCCCAGTCACCAAACTTTCCCATCGGATTCAGGGATAAATTAAGCTATTACAGCAAGAGTGGCCTAACCCATCAACATACTCAAAGGAGATAAATGCGATTTTCTTGATACCATTTTATCTATATATTCTTGTTTATATTTACAGCATGATTTGTGTGTGTGAGATTCTAAAAATGTGTTTCTCAGTGATCAAAAGTAAGTTATTTTGTAATTGTAGAAAAGGTTTGAACCTGCATATTTAAAAAAAATGAAAGGTCTCGATAAAATTTTCGGGATTTTTGGGTTAGGCCACTTGTTCTGATAGCCTTAAATGTGCACGCCATTGCGTGCACATGCGAGGCCAGGATCGATTTTCCCGCACCTCTCAACTCAGCGTATTCAAAGCATTCCAACACAGTTGCCACCGAACATGAAAAATAATTTTTTCATTGTCCTCAACTGTGGACAGTTTTTGTTGGAAACCTCCTGCACCCAAGTACCTGATGTGACCCAATGGACTGTCCGGATCGATCGGACATAGCGACACCCGGATCCGAACATGTGTTCCATCGGAGCTCGTTACACAAACAAACGAATGCAGCAGGTGGGCAATCGTGCCAATCGGAAGCCGTTATGACCCCCACCCACACTTCCAGCCAATCGCACGTGCTCTCTGCGTCAACATCCGTTTTTTTATTCGGGCGTGTAAACCTTTTTCGGAACACTCCGCCTGCGCAGGCAAGCAGGTGGATGGGAACGGAACGAAATCTATCCCTTCTTTTTTTCCCCTTTTGTTCTTCTGTTCCTTTCTGACCATGAGACGTCGGACAGGTGCGGGAACGTTTTTATGTGGAACATCCAACGCGGAAGATTCGAAATAGCTCGTTCCGCAGCGAAAAAAGGCTTTCCAAAAATCGGAACGTACGATTGTACCTTTCGTAATGATGGAAACAGGTGATTAAAAGAACATAGATAAAGAAATAGAAAATACAGATAGAGAAGACTTCCTGTTTAAAAAAAAAATTTGCATATCAAACAGACTTATTAAAAAATTCTCAGACGAAGTTTTCAATGTTTTTAAAACGTAGTCTGGAGTTTTCAAGCAGCTGTTAAGTTTCAATTAAAAGAGTAAATCTTCCTGTCGAGTAAACATCTTTTTTAAAACTTGCCGTCCGAGGTAGGGTTGCCAACCGTTCCGGATTGTCCTTGAATTTAAGTCGCTGTCCAGAATCTCGGTTGAATGTCACAAATTGCCCTGGAAGTTCCGAGAAAGCTATCGACCCCAATTTCACCTACACTCCAAAATAGTTATTTCTATTTCCAGTGACTTGGTGTCCCTCCATTGAACGTCCGTTCCCCCACTACTATCCAAAGTCAATACTATATATGCCAGTCTGCTCAGAGGGGGACCTTCGTGAAGAAATAGTATTAGTTGCCTTTCAATTCTATTAATTGAAGTTTATTTTCACAATTAGGGCTGCAGACGAACACACATTTTCATAATCGACTTTCTTAAAATAGAATTCGGAACACTCTCGGTTCTGTATAAATCAACACGAACACCATCTCTATTTTGTATACGAACACTACCCATTTTTATTTTTTAATAGTTTCAATGCAACGAGAGGTTATGTTTATATTTATTATTATTACTATGTTTTTGAGAGGATCATCAGACTTGTATAATAATTAAAATTTATAAAAAAACTTAAAAATCACTATTATTATTATTTTTTACATATTTTTTGAACATGAATAAATATCCCTGGAAAAACTAGGTCTGTTCTGTTAAGTGAATTCTCAGTGGAGAATAGTGTGAAATTACATATATCTATAAAAATTTCAGTTTGGAGCAATATGTCTCGGAGTCGTCTCAGAAAAAGTTGGCAACCCTACATCTGACCGTGGTTTAAAATTACGTGGTCTTGCCTTGTCCTTGGATCTTTTCCTTCTGGATTAATTCGGGACCGTTGACAATAATGCGTTCTGTTGCTCCAATTCGACGTAAATTTAAATACCTACTTATTAGATTAATACAAATCCCTTTTTTTTTTTGCCAAATGTTGAAGAAAATTTTATCTACTCAAAATTACATTGAAACAATGTAGTATGTGATGTTCTGTTTCCAATTGCCTTTCTTCTCTCTCTTTTCTGTACCATCGCGCGCTCATACAAGTTCTGTGGTTTCTGGCTAAAGAACTGATACAGATGACGAAACTTTCTGAACCCCTTACGGCATGTGGAATCGTCCACGGCACCCTCACCATATACAACACATATCTTCCAGTATTCCCACGGGTCATAGAAAACCTGATAAAATTGGAGAACTGTCAGGGAATTACCATACGATTAATTATGCCCAAAAAATCTGGGAAAAGTCATGGAATTGACGTATTTTCGTCTCAAACCTGGAAAATCGCCTCGATGACCTGGAAAATGATTGATCATGGCTTCTCAGATGCTTTGTAGAAATTTGACAATAATATTCGTACACAGTTTCCAATCACTTTATTTTATGAATAGAATTTTTCAACCGATTTTAAAAGAAACAGCTAATATTTAACAAATAAAGAATTTTGTTTCGTCCACTGGCTTAAATGGAAGAATTTCATGCTTATGATACATTAAATCACCAATTGATCAAATATGTTGGATTGTTTTAATAAGTTATTTTAATGGAAAGTTACTTGTACTTTGTATATTAGTTTATACAGTGCATAGTTCTTAAATTGGTTTTTATTGGCTATTTATGGTTCATTATTTCTTGGTTTTCCGCCTTAAAAATGTCGTGAATTGCTTAAGTATGCTTAAGTACCTGGAATTTTGTAAAAATTTGTCTGGAAAACCTGGACAAGTCAGGGAATTTTATTTCTGAAATAGTGTGAACCCCGATGTTATTTTGCGTCAGCGAAGCACTTACATTTTCGGAATTAAAAAAAATCATAATATGTTGAAAATGCTCCTTATTTTCTGTCATTTTTCATGCTTAATAAAATTTAAAAAACACAACGCAATAACACAATTTTTTCCCAGGTACTTGTTGAAATTCATTCTTTTAAAAGATATCAAAATTTTACACTTATGAATTAGATCATATTTGGTTTTGCGATGCAATTCCATTAAAATAAAAAACGGGACGATCTTTTTTGAATCAACCCAATACAAGAATTATTTAGACTTTCCTTTGCATCATCATCTTCTGGGAACGAAAAAAAAATGATAAACAAAATTTAGGTTTCTCCTTTTATTTCCTAGAGTAACATGAGATATAATGACATAGAATTCCGCAGCAGTCTTCTCATTTTCCCAATTAATCCATTGTTCGCTTGAATTTCTGGCCGCGTAATTAAAAGAGACCAATTTGGCATCATTCATTCCTTTTTGCAATTCCTCTTGTTAATCACTTTCGTCCCTTCGTTAGATTTTGCAGCAAAGTGGACTGTTCCTCTCGTGCGCAGACAGACGGAACATCTGCGTTCTCTGGGCCCAGATGTGTGTTCGATTCGACCGCAAAAGGGTCCGCCTAGCACCTGCTGCATCGAAATTCCCCTGTGCCCACGCAAATCGAACAAAAAACGTCGCTTCTGGATTCGATCACTCCCTATCCAAGCCTTTTTAAACATATAACGGCATTTTCGACACGTTTTGTATTTAAATCTCCCCATTTAAATATCGTCCCGGGTCCAGCAATGCATCCGGGTGTTTTGAATGAGTTTGCGATGTATTTGGACTTGCAGAAATTTCCAAGGTTTTGTTAAACATATTACTATTTTTTTTCAAAAAAGAATTACAATAAAAATGTACTTAACACAATAATCATAATTCTTTTTACTTAGGGGATTGATCCAAAGAAAGATCCAAAGAAAATTAATTATATCGCCATCAAAATTATAAAACCACGTAAGTCGAAACAATTTGATTTCGGGTTGTTCCGTAAACATGTGCAGTAAAATCATCTGCAGCTTTCTAGCCAACTACACTCATGTCTATAAATTAAGGATAATGCCTGCTCCGGCAAATAAAGGTTCAGAAACAAAACAAACGTGACTTATTGTTAAACCCATTTATTAAACAAAAGATAAAGAACAAAAAAGATGGCGTATGTATGTTACCATTCATAGAAACTACGATTTTTGCTCACTGGAACAATCACAAAAAAGATCGACTTTACAAAAACTTAACATGACATGGTTGGTATGAGGGTTAATACATTGTATGTCTCCCAGACGATGAAATACAGTCCGTACAATACCTAGGCATGCTGAGGATCAAATTATCGAGCTGATCTTGGGGAAGATCACTCCACTCAGCAAGCAATGTTCTTCGAAGTTCCAGTACATATGTAGGAGGTGGTTGACGGGCTGCAACTCTTCGGTCAAGCATGTCCCACACATGTTCTATCGGATTCAAGTCAGGTTAAAATGATGGCCATTCCATACGGGTGATATCCTCAGATTCAAGGCATTCGTTTACAATGTTTGCGCGGTGAGGACAGGCGTTGTCATCCATAAACATAAATTCTGCGCCTATGGCACAACTAAACCTGCATACATGTTGTTCCAGAATGATGTCCCGATAAATTTGGCCTCTCATGGTTCCTATTTGAACATGTAGATCTGTTCTGGAGCCCAGTATAATTCCGCCTCAAACGAGCAATCCTACACCACCTTAACGGTGTCGTTGAATGATGTTGTCTAGGTGGTAGAGGGTACCTGGCGTTCTCCATATGAACGGCCGCCGTGAATCTGACTGCAAGCTAAACCTGGACTCGTCGGAAAACATCACACAAGCCCACTGTGACGATGTCCACATTGCATGTTCTCTACTCCAGACTAACCGTTGGCGGCAGTGAGTTGCCGTGAGTGGAACACATCTGACAGGCCTGCGAGCATATAGACCAACATGTCCCAAACGTCTGTAAACGCTTTGCCTTGAAACTGTCGTACCCGAGGCTGAAGATAGCTGACGAGAAAGGTCGGATGCTGTGCTCCGTCTGCTTCTTTTTACAGTTACTGTCAAATACCGGTCGTCATTCGATGTTGTAACTCGGGGGAACCTGTACTGTAACGTCTACTGACATTTCCATCATTTTGGAATTGATGCCAAAGCCTAGAGATGACACTTTGGGCGATTCCAAGTTCCACTGAAACTGAAAACGTCTGAGTACGCCCACATTCCAGCCAGCCGATAATTCTACCACGTAAAAAATCATCGACATGCGTCCTCTGTGCCATAACTATTAGGTTGTGGCACTGAGCGGCTTACAGAACGCTTGTGAACAATTTTACTTCTTTGCTACTATACACCTCTTTGCTACCATACACCTTTGCTTATATACACCTCTCTTATACTCTCGTCATTGTGACGTACTATATGCATCATCTGATGGCTTCCTGTAATATGGATATTATTCTTGAAGATGTGTGCGGTAATTCTACAGGTGAAATTTTTACTTTAGAGTTCGATTTCCGTGTAATTCTGAATTATCCTTAATTTATGGACCTGAGTGTACATAGTATATTAAATATACTATCTAGTTGAAATAGCTAAAAGAGTTCACTAGACAGCTGTTGATCGATTTACACGATTTACGTGGTTTCACATTTTTGAAGACGATATGCCAATAGTCGATTTGTATATAATCTAAAATATAGTATTATAGTCACTAATGAACGTTGTACAAATATCGACATTGTATACTTACAAATGGTAAGAAGTGTGTATTCTTAATAATATAAAATGAAAAGCTATATACGGGCTTCTTTTGTTAGTTTTGCAGCTTAAATTAAATACGTTAGGTTTGAGTTAATGAACTGTATAACAGCTGAATCTACATGAAACAGCTTGTTATTGAAAGAGTTCTTCAGCAGTTTAGTGACAGATGGAAAGGAGATGTTCAGAAGGTAGAAATCAGTACAGATAGGAAAATATGTGCGAACGCACAAAAAATGGTTTAGACGTCAAAAATATCGAATCGCTTTTGAACGAGTAAGTCGGGCTAAATTGAAACGGACATTTTGAAGCTAATCGTGGTAACATAACTGATGTGCAATTCTTTCCACACTTTATTAAGATTCCACAAAATGCTACTGTATGCTTCTGATGAATTGTAATTAATTTGGTCGTTTTTGTGTTATGGTGCAAGGGCCATATTTAGACAATGTGCGCCAAACAGAAGTAAAAATTGTGAAAGGAAAGCGTCACCTAGGTTAATTAGCAATTTAATTAACGTCGCAATGCGGCAATACAAAGGGCTATTGGCGTTGGTCCGGGATCAACCTCCGAAGGGAAAGAACCGAAGACAACACCATGTAGTTATGAACCACGGTCAGATGACGAGGTCACACCTGAGCTGGCACTCCAAACTTTCACACCAACCCAACATGTTGACATTTGAGGTCACGACCGATTTAACGTACACCATCCCGCTTTGTACACGACGTTTTGGGTTGGATTCGAACTTCAAAGACCATCGTGTATAAACTGAGCTGGTGCTCGTTAAATCTGTCGTGGTCTCAAATGTCCTAACGCTGGCGTTGTGTGGAAGCAAAGGGCTGTAGTAGCCTGGTTGGATTAGAAACCGGAGGGTTGCAAGTTCAATTCCAACGAACGATCGTCTTGTACAAAGGGGCTGGTGCACGCTGAATCTTTCATAGCCTCAAATGTTCCCATGTTGACGTGGTCTGGAAGTTTGGAGAGTGGAGTACCAGCTCAGGTATGACCTCGTCATCTGACCGTGGCTTAAAATAACGCGATGTTGTCCTACGAGCAATATCAACAAAACACCAGCAATGATGACGAGAAATCTCGTCACCGGAAAATTGGTCGGATCTTGAGGGACGAAATATCTGGTCGAAACCACTTGGAGAGTATAGGGTAGTACGTTAATAATTTTTCAACTGGATGCTTTTTATAATTACATATTTGCAAAGTGTTAAATGATGCGAGTGATACTAGGGTGCACTAGGGAGCTAACCATTAAGTAAAGACCCCGTAAATAATTTCAAGAGAACAATCGATAAGAAGTACAATGAAGAATTTTTTTAATTTCTTTAGTGTTTCTCAGAATTTTATATTCTCAACAACGCCGATAGCACGTTGTGTTGCTCCAGTGCGACGTTAATTAAAGGACTTCCTATTTACCATTCTGCATTGAAATTTCTATCAGTGATGGCGACTTTTCTCAGGAAAATTAACACTTGTTGAGTATCGCTCAGAGAGTTGAGTAAGTTGTTTCTGTTGAACTGGAATCTGTTTGCGTATCTGACGTGTGCTTGACAATTTTTAAATGCTTTAAGTGGGCGTGACAGTATATCTATATTTTTTGCTACTTTATAGACTGATTTTTGTGTTTTAAAAACTACACTCAACATTAAACACTCGAATTATCTATATAAATAAGAATGAAGTGTTTGTACATTGAATATTTTCGATCCATTTCAAGTTTTCTAATTGATTTGGGCCCATCTGATTCAAAATCCGCCTCTTGCGCGTCTGTGTGTGTGTGTATGTGTGTGTGCCTGCCTGCCCATGCTTCGTTCAAATATACTTTCATGAAACTGCATATTGTGAGTACTTGCATTCATTTTGTGACTCAACTTAGTTGCGTTAGTCTGTCAGTCTTCCCGTTCTATGTCTCATTTCTTTTCTGTGTGTTTGTACAGGTATCGCATAAATTTTATTCCATATATTTGATAAAAAAAATAGTTCTGAATTTTATGCATCGTTTTTTAGTTTAGTGAATGCAATAATAAACTTTTCTTCATTTACATATTTAGATCATTTTCATGCTAAAACATCTTGGTATGAAGACTTAAATCAACCATAATTTGTTAGTTTTGGAAAAGCTGGAGTGCATATTGAATAATACGATTACTTGGATTATTTTACCAGTATTGCTGAAAAAAAAAATTATTTTTCCCAAAATTTGTTTTTAAGGGAATTTTAGCTCTGTTACTTCAGTTATTTAGAGTCTAAAGGCTGCTACACACTAGGCCAGTAATTTAGTCGAGTTGCGAGTGATTTAGTAACTAAACGTGTTGGGACAAAACTATTGAGTCGAGTAGTTTAGTAAAACGATTTAGTGGACTCGATACAGTCGAATGGATATTGGGTGGTCGAGTAGTGCCCCCCACCCCACTCCACTCACCACTAGCGTGCCACTAGACAGGTGTAAACAAGTCTGTTTCATTAGAGTTCATTAGTTATTCGTTTTCATTCCACGAGGTCTCTTGTGTGTGTTTTTTGATAAAATATGCCTATTACATATGAGTTTTAAATTTTTGCAGCAGTTTGCTGATCGTTTGTCTCGTGGATCGTTTTCATCGCTGTAATTTAAATTCATTCTTTTTCTTAAGTCAACAAATCTGTTCTGTTTAAATATTTAACGTTTTTTATTCTCTTAAAATTAATTTTTATCGGCAACATGATTCGTTGGATTCTACAGTCAAATTTGTTACTGCTTATGTGGAACAGGAGTGCTTATGGAATGTAAAGTCTTCCCTGTACCAAAACAAAGGCGTTTATCGATGAGTAATCGACGAGTACCGATGAGTTAGAAAAAGCGATGGGAATACTGGAGTTTCACGAGAAGGAAATCAAACAAAAAAAATTAAAAACATTAGGAAAGTATTTTGTATTTATTTTTAAACTAGCAGAATTAATTACCTGGCGTTGCTCCGGTTGAATTAATTAAATGTCGATTGAAAAGTGATGTGACTAATCTTTTCTCTTTCGTAAAAGAATGCTAGCTTCATTTAAATGTACAGAAAATAATTTTTAATATCGTTTCAACTTTTTCATAGCTTCTATTTACTTATGACGCAAATATGTATATATGATACATCCATCTATGTACTTAAAATTTCATATATTTTTCATCGCGATTCAGCTTCGTTCTCCGCATCAGTCGACACTCGAACATCAACTTAACCGTGTGTGAACAACCACTCTCCCACTTGCCGTTTTCTCGTTTAGTTGAGCTTCTAAACCACTCGCTACTCGACTAAATTACTGGCCTAGTGTGCAGCAGCCTTTTTCTTGTTTGCACAAAATAAACGATTTCCGTATATTTGGGACAGACGATATTTTTCAACGAACGAAAACGATCACGTGCTTTGATATTTTCTGTTTCTTTCGCTAGGAATTAATTTGTATTTCTAAATTTTGTGCACTCTAGTTGTAAGTTGTAGCAACTGTGCGAGTTCAAGAGATAAATAATCACGAATTAATATCTTTGGAACAACTTTTTTTCCGACACATTTTTTGTTTTCATTTCGCTGTTTTCTGTTTTAAATATTTATTATTTAAAAAAATTGCTTACTTTTCATCTTACGCAACACGACCACAAGGTATTCAATCACTTATTATATATGTTAAATGATTATTGAAAATTATGATTTTCTTTTTTTTTAATATGTAAAATCGGCTTACCATTTTATTTTAAACTAGAAAAATACCCGACCTTACTCGGTTTGAATTGGTTTACTCTAGATTGAAGAGATGATGAAAATATATAATGACTTACGTTTTTCGTAGAATGAAATAATATTTTAAAACCTTTCGCCATCTTTAAAATTTCTACAACTTACTTTGGACACAAATCCTACACATGCATATCTATTCATCTAATACATTTCACATACATCGCACTCTTGCTGTATGACAATGCTACAAAATGACGAAAGCTGACACTAAGGTTTCTACTACAAAAGACGATTTTGAGGGAGATTTGGAATTCCATTTCTTAAGTTCTTTTCATGTTCCATTAATAAACACGCTGGCACTCATAGTCAACAAAGCAATATTTTTTTTACTTGTGGCACTCTTGTATCTGGCTTGCGACAACATGGCATTGTTGAATTTGGCAATTTTATCCTGTCTTTAAAACAAAGAATGTTTTAATGTTTGAAAAGTTCTAGTTCGGATTTTTTAAACATTATTATTCTTTCAACAATGGCATATTTACACTTATAATTTGCTTTATTCTGACTTACCTGCTACTTTTAGTCGAATACTTTGTGGTGGTGTTGCGTGTGATAAAAAAGAAACACGATTAAAATAATAAATATTTGAAAAGAAAACTGCGAAATGAAACAAAATAAAAGATGTCGGGTAAAAGTTGTTCTAAAGATATTAATTTGTGATTCCTTTTTATCTCTTGATCTTGCAGTTGCCACAACTTACAACTAAAAAGTGTATAAAATTTAGAAATGCGAAATTAATTCAGAGCGAAAGAAACACGAGTTTCCGTTTTATTCCCGTTCGTTGAAAAATATCGTCTGTCCCAAATGTTCGGAAATCGTTTACATTGCGCAAAGAACAAAAATAAGACTCGAAATAAATAAATTATCAAAGCTAAAATTTCACCATAGAATTTTTTTTTGAAAAATAATTGGTTTTTCAGCAGTACTGGTAAAGCAAATCATAGTAAGCGTAATACTCAAACTGCATTCCAATTTTTCGAAAACTACCAAATTGTGACTGATTTAAGTATACTTACTCAGGTGTTTTAGCATGAAACTCTTCTAAATATAACAATAAAGAAATGTTTAATATTGCATTCACAAACTAATAGATAATGTATAAAATAAAACACATTGTAATCAAATATCTGGAATAAAATTCATGTGATGCTTGCACAAACACACGAACACAAAATCGAACATAAAACAGAAAGACGGACAGACAGACTTTCGCAACCAATTCCACTCACTAAATGAAGATAAGTACTCACTGTATGCAAATTTCCATGAAAATATATTAAACCGTGTGAACGTGTATAGGGCACAACATACAGACGGACAGACAGACAGACACCAAACGTAAAAGAAGCGGATTCGGCATCAGTAGGGTCCAAAACGGATAGAAAACTTGAAATGGGTCGAAAATATTGAATGTACAAACAAACACTCCATTCTTATTTATATAGATGGCAATTGGTTACCTTTGTTGGTCTGTGGCAATAGGTTACCTTTGTTGGTCTGTTCTGAAGATATTCAATTTTAAAACAGGTTCTTTTATTATTAGACGTGCCAAAAATACAATTTAAAAAAAATTTATTCGCTGTAAAAAAAATTAAATTAATTTGTCATCCTTCATTTAAAGATGACGAAATTCGACAATGTCGCATGCCTTATTTATGAGTGCCACGAGTAAAAATCTGCTCAGATGGCAAAATGTTATGTCACTTTTCCCAAAAAATAGAGTAAGTCCCACCCTGGAGTCTTTTTTTGTTAATGTTTAGATGGTGGCGAAATGTCGTAAGTCTTTTTCTTACAGTTTATGAGAAAACAAAGGTTGAAAAATTGTAATAAATCAAAAACCACAGAACCATATGTTGAATCTTGAATCTTAAAATTGCTGTCACGAAAAATTAAATAAGTGACTTATAACATTTTGCCATCTGAGCACAGAGATATTTTTTTGTTGGCTATGCGTGCAAGTCATTTTTATGAATTGAGTTGAGCATGAAAAGAACTTAAGAAATGAAATTACAAATCTCTCTAAAAATGGTCTTTTGTAGTAGTAACCTTAGTTTCACCTTTCGTCATTTTGCAGTTTTGTTATGCAAGGGTGCGATGGTTGTAAAAAGTATTACATGGATGCATGTATGTGTAGGACTTGTGTACAAAGTAAGTTGTACAAGTTATAAAGATGTCCCCTAAAATGTGTTAAAATATTATTTTATTCTATTATAAAGACAAGAGTGATTATGTGTATTCTGATCAATTTCTTCAATCTAGAGTTAACCAATTTATACCGAGTAGGGTCGGGTAATTTTGCTAGTTTTCAATAAAACTGATATTTGTAAAATTTGTTTCAATTCTAAATGAAATAATGTTTCATCATCAATCGGTCTAGTAGTCAGGCTTCTGTATCGGAAGGCTCTTCGTTCGAATACGGGGGTAAGTCAGGAGTTTGTCCATCTGGAATGAATGTGTGGATTCTCTCTAAACGAGTTGTGCCTAGAATATATCGTATGTATTCAAGTAAACGTGAATGGCGCGGCCCTGATCGAAGGCAAACCACTCGTTCCGTTTTCATTCCACCCCAGAAAGATTCGAATCGAATCGGCACGCGAAACGTGACGATAGTTAAAAAATCGAACCAATCTGCCACCGAGCAGCATACTCCGACGCACGACCCTCCGGAGTTCGGGCACGCGCAACGAAAAAAAAAAGAATTAATGCCAGATGTTAAAAGTTTTTCAAAAAAGTGAGGTCGAACAGATGCCCCCTTGTTCGAAAACGTTAGGCTTAAGACACAAAAGGTTCCCCCTTCTCTGCAGAGGTATTGTGCAGTACGGGCACATTGTAGCAGACGAGAGGGGACCTTTTCCTTTTATTCTCGAATGCGGGATGATGGAATATACCCCGAAAGAGAGAGAACCTACTTCACCTTTTTTTTTATTCTATATTATCAATTTTATTTCGCCGGGTCTTCTGCACGCGCCGCTTCCACACGCTCCGCACGCGACTCAGAAGGAAGGGGGGAGACACCGGGTGCGCGTTCTTTTTTGTTTTTTTTGTTCGAAGAGAACCTTTCTTCTCTTCCGCTTAACTGTTCGATTCGAACGCTTCCTGCAGGTAGGCCTCTTCTCTCTCGGTGTGTTCGATAAGTTTCGCTTTTTATCAAAAAAAAGGGGGGGGGAGCGAAAGGTGCAGGTCGAGCTGGGGGACGCGTAGCGGGTTCCTTCCCCCCCCCCTCCCCTTCAGGTAGGCCTTGTTCTTGTTCGGAGGGCACATGCCGGCGAGATGGATTCGATTTATGGTTCGGAATATCACGCGAGATATTCTTTTTTTTTCCTTCCTTTACTGGATCTCGGAGGAACTGCTTGTTTTGAAAAAGTTTTAGAACGTAACATCTCGGTGTGGTGGTGGTGGATCAAACGATTTTACGACTGTAATCCGTGGCACCACCGGCGCGTCGTAAAAATATCGCTCCAGGCGTGTGGGGGCAGTGTAACACTTCTAAACAGCCTGCA